>CM028356.1:0-559907 GCA_016618105.1 Dendrobium huoshanense
TCGTGGAAGGGTCGGTAGAGGTAAGGAGTAAGCATCTGGTTGTTGGTTCTCTGCCAGCTTCAGGAGGAAGCAAAAGCAGATAGGTTCTCTGCCTTGCCGGGGTGGCAAAAAGGAGGTTCTTGTGAAGGCTTCTCCGCCTAGTTGTGGGGGCTAAAGGAGAGTCACGTTTTGTGGTGCAATACTAAGAGGGTGCCTTCAAGGAGTTGACGTAGGTCAAGTTGACCGAACCACTATAAATCTCTGTGTTCTTGTTTTCTTGCTTCCGCACTTTTATTTCCGCATTGTTTTTCTCGTGGCGTGATTTTGGTTTATGTGTTTTTGTTCTTTATGAAAAGAAATTTTTTAAAAAAAATATCAATTCATCCCCCTTCCCTCTTGGTTAACTTGGGACTAAGTTCATAGGGCTTAACATCCCTAACAAACTTTTAAGTGGTATCAGAGCGGGATTCAAAAATTTAAGTTTAAAAACTTTTTGATTTTGATCCATGGCTAACCTTGGGAATCATAACACTACGGAAGGGTATTCCATTACCAGACCTCCCATGTTCGATAACCTATATTTTGATTTTTGGAAAATCCGCATGTCAACGTTTTTACAATCTACTGATTATCGCATATGGATGCTTATTCAAGAAGGTTATTCTCCACCTTCTCGTAAAATTAATGGTATTAAAACTGAAGTTGTTTTTATCAATGGTATCATAACACTACAGAAGGGTATTCCATTACCCGACCTCCCTAAACCCTAAACCCTAAAACCCTAACCCTAAAACCCTATACCCTAAACCCTATACCCTAAACCCTAAACCTTAAACCCTAAACCCTAAACCCTAAACCCTAAACCCTAAACCCTAACCCTAAACCCTAAACCCTAAACCCTAAACCTAAACCCTAAACCCTAAACCTTAAACCCTAAACCCTAAACCCTAAACCCTAAACCCTAAACCCTAAACCCTAATCCCTAAACCCTAAACCCTAAACCCTAAACCCTAAACCCAAAACCCTGAACCCTGAACCTTGAACCCTGAACCCTGAACCCTGAACCCTGAACCCTGAACCCTGAACCCTAAACCCTAAACACTAAACCCTAAACCCTAAACCCTAAACCCTAAACCCTAAACTAAACCTAAACCCTAAACCCTAAACCCTAAACCCTAGACCCTAAACCCTAAACCCTAAACCCAAAACACCCTAAACCTAAACCTAAACCCTAAACCCTAAACCCTAAACCCTAAACCCTAAACCCTAAACCCTAAACCCTAAACCCTAAACCCTAAACCCTAAACCCTAAACCCTAAACCCTAAACCCTAAACCCTAATCCCTAAACCCTAATCCCTAAACCCTAAACCCTAAATCCTAAACTTAAACCCTAAACCCTAAACCCTAAACCCTAAACCCTAAACCCATAAACCCTAAACACTAAACCTTTAACCCTAAACCCTAAACCCTAATACCCTAATACCCTATACCCTATACCCTATACCCTATATTCTCTACCCTATACCCTCTACCCTCTATCCTTACCCTATAACCTAAACCATAAACACTAAACCCTTAACCCTAAACCCTAATACCCTATACCCTATACCCTATACCCTATATTCTCTACCCTATACCCTCTACCCTCTATCCTTACCCTATAACCTAAACCATAAACACTAAACCCTAAACCCTTAACGCTTAATCATAAACCCTAAACCTTAAACCCTAAACCCTAAACACTAAACCCTAAACCCTAAATCCTATACCCTAAACCCTAAACCCTAAAAAAACCCTAAACCCGAAACCCTAAACCCTAAACCCTGAACCCTGAACCCTGAACCCGAAACCCTGAACCCTGAACCCTGAACCGTGAAACCCTAAAACCCTAAAATTTCCTAATTTGACTTAAAATTTTTTAATCTTTTTTGTCATATAACCACACTTTTTCATTTTAAATAATATAGTATAACGCATAATGGTGTTCTACCCTAAATCTGAATTTAATAAATTTTGAAAATAATTTGACAACAAGTAATCTAAATCTTGATAAATCCTATGTGACTATGGACATTCGATTCTCAATTTTAGGCACGTAACGCATAAAAATTTTCTCATAAATGATTAAATTATAATAATAAATGTTCATACAAATACATCAAAAGTGCATTGAAAGTACAAAAACTACGTAAATAAGAATTGTAGATAAATTTTAATTGGTTTATAATTAAATATACTAAGCTTAATAAGATAAATTCATACAATTACAACAACTATGTAAATCATCAAAAGTATTGCATGCTATCCAATTGAACGACTTTGTTGACTCATTACTTGTAAGTCGGGTTATACATAAGAACTTTAATTTTGAAAAATTAAATATATTAAGCTTAATAAGATATAGCCTTACATATGCTTCCCACATATTTTTGAAATTGAATGATAAAGATTCACATTGCGTCAATAATGTGTTATAAATAATATAAGGTGAAATAACTATAATCGAACGGGTTTGAGTTCTAAATTAAATTTATATTTTAAATACAAGTTATCTATTAATTTCAATTTTAATTATCGCCAATAAATTACAATTGCAAAAAAAAAACCCTAAAAATAATTTAATTATGAAATTACTTGTTAATTTAAATTTTGATTATATTTTTAATTATTTTTAATTTAAATATCATTAATAACTAATCATTATAAATAATATAATTAATAATTATAATATAAATTATTTATTCATTTCTTTGAGTAATAAAAATTATATATATATATATATATATATATATATATATATATATATATATATATATATATATCGAAATCAAATTAATTAATATTTATGATATTATCTGCAAATGCAGCCGATTTCTTTGCTCTGTCTTGCTGCCTAGGGCAAATTATTGCATCAATTCATCGGATACGGAGATAGGTCCGGATATTAATAAAATATTATTTTAAATTAAGCATAGGTAAAGAACAAGTAAAGCGCAGGTAAAGCGCGGGCAAAGCGCAGGTAAAGCTCAGGCAAAGCGCAACTAAAGCGCAAGTCAAAAGCACAGGTGACGCGGCAAATTTTTTTTGGATGTCCGAACTTATTTTCCGCCGGTGACCGGATGCAATAATTTGCCGCTGCCTAGGGTTTGCTTTTCCTCTTCTACAACTGTTCGTACATGCTCGACTTTTCGCGCCTGAGTTAGGCTTCGTTTGTTTGCCCGTTTTTTGTGCTTATTTCGTCTGCCAACGTCAAAGCAGAAAAAAAAAGTGTTTGAAAGAACCGCTTTTTGTATTACATTATTAATACTGGAGTTTTATCTAAAAACGTGAAAGCGAAAAATGAGTGTCATTTTCACAGAAGTTCCGCGAACTGCTCTCGTTTTATATTTTTTACCCTCGACAACATACACGAACTCACGTTATCATCTTCTTCAAGCATCCCATTCATCGCGGCAAAGGATTACAAGGAACTGAATCACATTCAAGGGTCCAAAAATCACCTCATAAATTTTTTTGGAGATTCCTCTACAGCGCCTCCTCCTTCCTGCTTTGCTCGTTTCTGCCTTTGTCGACCCGCTTTGTCCTGCAAATACACTTCCAAACCAATTCGCATCCATCCGTTTCTAGCAGCATTCGTCTTCCAAATGGTATGCCCTCTCCTACAGCAAATACAACCTGACCTCGCTCCACAAGCACCGATCTTGCTCTTTCTTTTTTCAACCGGCAGATTTCCTCTATGATTGCCAATCATATTGTCCTAAATCCTATCTCCCTCCTGTTTCTTTACGCCGTCAAATTCTTTCAATAAATGATTTCAACCTTCTTCTCCACTTGCTTCAACACTCACTGATACATAATTTCTTTTTTTTTCTTGCAGGTCTCACATTTCCATAAGTTTTTCTTCATTGTACCCACACCTCAATCAAGGGGGCTTAAGCCTAGCTCATTCTGGTAGATTTGCAGCTTATTCCAGAACTGATCTTCCTCTACAAAATCGCAAGTAAGTGGTTTAATATTGTTTTTTCTTAATTATTTTTTTTTATTCATACTTGTTAAAAAAACTTTTACTGTATAGTCATCTGTAATTCTTCTATAAGATATATTTTTTCTTTATTGCAAAGTTTTTTAAATTTCACAACTATTAAAGTCATTTTATCAATTAAAACTGATGCTCGATCCATCATTCATCATTTCACCATTTATAATTTGATCATCACCATCATTCTTTAAACAATCTTCAAAGCACAAAATATTATAGGTTGTATTGAGTTTCTCTTTTTTTTGTAAGTGATGTGCTCTGCATGCGCCTTTTTTCATTTATTTCCATCCCTTTCCTTAGTGGTTAGGTTGTTAATGGTTCAAGGATTTCAAAAACTCTTGATTCTATGCTTGCTTTGGCAGTATAAATTTTTTTTTAAGTTTTAGGTTCAGGGTTTACATCTACAAGGGCTATTGCTTCATTAGCTTCTAGGTGGTTTGGTAATTCTTCCCTTGTTGTAGTGGTTTGCCTTTCTTAAAAATCTCTTTTACTGACTTTAAGTACATTTACTTGTAGGTGATTACATTTTTAAGTTGAGAAACACTAATATAATTCGACTTATTACTTGGTTTAGCCCATTTAAAATGAAATTGTGCCATTTCAAATTATACATGGTTGAAAGTAAGACCTTATAATGCTCCATAAGTTGTAAAAGTAGTTTATTATTTTATAATTTGATATACTTATCTGAGAGAAGAACCACTGTCGTTAATGAATATTTCAAATGCCCTGAAAATGGGTGAATTATTAGCTGGGGTGTCCACACATCATTCTTATATTCATGTATCATAAACAACCGATAATAATAATAAATAATGGCATGTACACCATGTTATGTGAGGGGATTCACAAGGGTTTCTTCAAGGATCGCTCTGCTTCTTCTTCGTCTAGAGTTTCTCGTTCGTGGAAGGGTCGGTAGAGGTAAGGAGTAAGCATCTGGTTGTTGGTTCTCTGCCAGCTTCAGGAGGAAGCAAAAGGAGATAGGTTCTCTGCCTTGCCGGGGTGGCAAAAAGGAGGTTCTTGTGAAGGCTTCTCCGCCTAGTTGTGGGGGCTAAAGGAGAGTCACGTTTTGTGGTGCAATACTTGGAGGGTGCCTCCAAGGAGTTGACGTAGGTCAAGTTGACCGAACCACTATAAATCTCTGTGTTCTTGTTTTCTTGCTTCCGCACTTTTATTTCCGCATTGTTTTTCTCGTGGCGTGATTTTGGTTTATGTGTTTTTGTTCTTTATGAAAAGAAATTTTTTAAAAATATCAATTCATCCCCCTTCCCTCTTGGTTAACTTGGGACTAAGTTCATAGGGCTTAACATCCCTAACAAACTTTTAAGTGGTATCAGAGCGGGATTCAAAAATTTAAGTTTAAAAACTTTTTGATTTTGATCCATGGCTAACCTTGGGAATCATAACACTACGGAAGGGTATTCCATTACCCGACCTCCCATGTTCGATAACCTATATTTTGATTTTTGGAAAATCCGCATGTCAACGTTTTTACAATCTACTGATTATCGCATATGGATGCTTATTCAAGAAGGTTATTCTCCACCTTCTCGTAAAATTAATGGTATTAAAACTGAAGTTGTTTTTACCGAATGGACTTTTGATGAACGAGATTTAGCTCAATTGAATGCAAAATATTTGAACTGCTTTTTCTGTACTTTAAAATATAAGGATTACATGTGTGTCTCTACTTGTAAAACTGATAAAGAAATTTGGGATAAGTTGTGTATCACCTATGAATGCACTAATGAAGTTAAACAATCCTATTTGAATTTTCTCTTACATGACTACGAACTTTTTCGTATGAAACCTCATGAATCGATTTCTGACATGTATACTAGATTTACTCAGATAGTTACCTCACTGCATGCATTAGGAAAAGAACTTTCAAACTTTAAAAAAGTAAACAAGATTTTGAGATGCTTGTCTTCGTCATATGATGCTAAAATCACTGCAATCACTGAATCTAAGGATTTGAATACTTATTCAATTGATAACTTACTTGGCTCACTCATTTCTTACGAGCAAGGGGTGAACCAAAGAAATCTTGATGCAGGTGAGAAGAAGAAGGAGAAAATAGTTGCACTAAAGGCGCACAAATCAAATTCTAAATCTTCCGGGTCTGAAAGCGATGAAGGTGCCTTCATCACAAGGCAATTCAAAAGTTTTCTAAGAAAGAAATAAAAGCATCATCAAAATTGGAGAAAAGGTAATGATCATAAACATGTTAAAGAATCTTCTGATGTTGTTTGTTATGAATGCAGGAAACCAGGACATGTGAGAACTGATTGCCCAACACTTCAAGATAACTCAAGCAAAGAAAAGGAAAAATGTGAGGAGAAACCTAAGTCGAGGAAGGACAAGAAGAGAGTCCAAAAGGCGTTCTGGGCAGAATCTGGTACTGACTCCTCTAAGACTGAACCAGAGGAAGAGACTACAAACCTGTGCTTAATGGGGAAAGATCATCTTGAGCAAAGTGATGAGGAAGAGGTATGTAAACCAACCTATGATGAATTGTTTGAGATTTGTGAAAAAATTCATGCATCATACAAAAAACTCAAGAAAACTCATGCAAGCCTAAAATTAGAACTTTCGAATTTACAAAAAGAGCATGAAGTTTTTCTCAAAGATCATGCAACGATTGATTCAAATCACATGACTCTTCTTAATGAATTTGATGAGTTAAACAAAAAGCATTTGAAATTAATTGATGAACATAATGCATTAAAAGTTTTATACACCTCACTTAATTCTGATCTTAAGAAATCTAAAGAGATTGAGAAAAAATTGAGGATTGATAATGATGCATTAAAAAGAACTAACTTGAGGATTCAAAATGATTTAGAAACATGTAAGAAAAATTGGATGACATCTACTTTTTCTAAGCCAAAACCTAGAAAGAGGCATTATAACTCAAATCATTTAAGAAATCTTTTTTCCTGGAGTTAGATGTTTTTCATGTGGCATGCTAGGACATATCTCACACACTTGCACCGTTCACCGTAGTACACATTGGGTGTGGAGACCTAAGGTGCATGATTCACAGCACACCATACCTGCATTGCAATCTACTTTTTCTAAGAAGGGGCCCAAACATGTTTGGATTCCTAAATCTGACTGTTGTTGAGTTTTGCAGGTGTGCTCTCACCAAAGACCTTGTGGGAGCATAGGATAACTGGACATATAAAGGTTTGCAGCTCATAAATGCTTAAATCTGCTGCTTTAATAATTTCTTGAAATGTGTTTTTTTTTCAGTGTGTTTTATTTCTGCTTTGTTGTTGTTTTAGATTGTTTTGTTTTCTTTTTGCTTTTATATTTGGTTTTTCATATGTTGAATCTTTTCAAGATTTTAAATTTTGGAGTTTTGAAGATAGTGTTTAGCTTTTCTAAATCGATTAAAGGGAGAAACACCGTTAATATTTTCCCTCCTTCTAACCTTATTTTGTGGTATGATTTTCTTCTCTAAACAAAAGTCTAACTCATTTTAACCAATGATTTTTGAAATTAAGATCATTTTTCTTGCTACAATAATTTATCTTATGCATAATAACCAAAGTTCTTATATATCTTTCAATTAATTAAAATCTTGCCTTTACATTTATCACATGATTTTGATTTTTGTTTTGTTGATTGTTCTTCCCTATGTTAGAGAGAGAGCTCATATTCTCTAATATTTGGAGGATATACTCACAACTAATTTTTTTTAAGGGTTTATTAAAGAGCTTTTAACTTGCAAGAATTAAAAAGGAAAGAGGTCAATGATGCTAAATTGAAAAAAAAAAATTTACACAAAAGTGTATCAAAGGATCAAAAGATGCTTAAAGAGCCAATCAAAGTGACAAGAGGCATAAAATGAGCCCACTAAATGCAAGTTATCCTCTCTTTTCTAAACTTTTAAAACTTAAAAAACTCATTGGGTGTTTGATGATTTCAAAGGCTTGATTTCAAATTCCTTGATTGAGACAAATTACTTTGTTTTATTATTTATGAGATTTTTTTCTTTGTAAACATGTTTTGATTGGATCTTCTTTTTGCCCAATTAGGTTTATTCTGAGTTAAACCAATTTTTTTTCAAAAGAAAATTTGTACCATAAGGAACGTCTGATCTAGGGTTAATAGAATCAGATATTTTACCTTTGTCTGATTAGGATTGGCTAAACTCCTTGATCTTGTGGAACTCTAAAATTTAATTATTTGAGAACTTCTCATATGAAGCCTTGATAAAACAAAAAAAATTAGAAAAATTAAAATTCAAAAATATTCATTTTTTATTTTATTTTCGTCGTTTTTAGCTTTCTATTATTATGTTTTTGTCTGCTTTTATTTTGTTTTATTTTTGAGGGCCTTGATCATCAACATCTTTTCCTTGGTTTCAAATTCCATCATCCTGGCCGATACTTTTATCGTCCTGGACGATTAGACAAAATCTCTTCAAATTCCATCTGCTGACCTTTTTTGTGCTTACTGTATGTCATCGTCCTGGATGATACTATATCGTCCTGGACGATCTGATCGAACTCTGTTGCAATCATGATGATAGTCCTAGCCGATAGAATATTTTGTCTGGCCGATGCATTTTATGTGCATCGTCCTGGCCGATACACTGGATCGTACTGGACGATCCACGTGTCAGCACGTTTAAATCCTTAAAATCGGCCCCGGACAATCCATTATTGGACAATCGGCCTGGCCGATCCACTATTCGTCCTGGACGATACACGTGGCAGAGATTTAAAACGTTTTAACTTTGGCCGGTATGATCAATTATTGTGCATCGTCCTGGACGATACACCTAATCTGCCCGGATGATCGGCTTTTTCAACGGTCGTCCGGATTGCCTCCTCGGGACGATCTCCTGTGTCTAATCGTCATGGCCGATATCTGATCAGCCCAGACGATCGAACCGCCTTTTTGACCAATCGAGCCTGTATGCAATTATTGAGCCATATCGGCCTGGACGATTCTGCGATCCGCCTGGACGATTCTGCGATCGGCCTGGACGATATGGCCGTTTCTTTAAATTATGGCCGATCCAGCCATTTTTTCCACCTCATCCCTTCTCCTCTTGCGTCTCCTTGCTAATCCCTTGCTATGGCCGGTGGGAAACGAGTTCGATATGCTTCTAGGAGTTCCTCGAGGGCCACTCTGGACCCTCGATTCAGGGAGGTAGAGGATCAGGCTGCCTACCGTCGCTACAAAGAGTGTGGGATCACCCTTTCCCGAACAATCAATCCTGCACATCTCTCGTATCCGGTAATGGATCTCTTTGCCCACACTTCTCTTTGTTTCATACTCACCCTCGCTGTCCCTTTCTTATGAACTCCTGCTAGAATTTTATGCAAATCTTCGCATAAATCCTACTTTCACAGCCCTGACCTCCTATGTGAATCGACGCCCCGTCGAGATCATATATCAGGACTGTGCAGAGCTTTTACAGCTATCCACTACTGGGGATAAGCTGCACATAATCGTTTTAGATCCGAATTTTGATTGGTCCATGGTAAACAACTTCCTTCGCCAAACCAACACACCCTTTCATGTTAGAGAGACTAGCTCTTTAGTCAAAGATGCTAGGACAATCCAACATGTCCTTCGCACCTCCATAATTCTAAAAGCCGGGGACCGAATCCACCTCACTCCTCTACTTTCCTTGACCACCTTTTTCATTATGGCCCGGAGAGAATTTAATGCCACTGATCTACTCTTTCGCTATATTGATCACCTAACAACTATTCACGATCCAAGCCATAGGAGGAAACCCAACCTTGCTTTAGGACATCTCATAGCCTACATTCTTGAAACCAAATACAATCTCCAATACCCTGTTCCTCACGACCTTCAGCCTCCTTGCGACTCAAACAATTCTTTCACTATCCTTCATAGTACTCGTCTCCACCCAGGAGATGGGGAAGGTCGGGGGGCTGGAGAGGAGTAGGCTCCCGCTCCAGCTCCCGTTCCTGATCCTGTTCCTCTCCACCAGCACTTCCGTTTGATCAGTTAATTGAGAGGTTTGATCGATGGGAGACCTGCTTTGACGCTTACGTTGCTGCACAGGAGCAGCAACATTCTGAGGACATTGCCCGCTACGAGCAGCACCACACTAAGGATTTAGCCAGATTTGACAGCTTCATGACTCACCAGCAGCATCAGCATGACCAGGACATCGCCTGGTTCAATGCTCAGTTTATCATGCTTGCCAGCTACTTTCAGCAGCCACCTCCACCACCTCCATCTGATGATCAGGAACCCTCATTTTTCTAGTATGTGTTTTCTGTTGTGTGTTTTCTATTTTATGTAGTTTGCTTTTTAGTTTATTTTTGTCTCTGTTGTGTTGTTTTCTTTTGTGTATATGGACCCTCTTTTTGTGATGACAAAAGGGGGAGTAGGTTGTGGTAGGAAAAAGGTTATGTAACTTTGAATTTTTAATGAACTGTTTTTTTTTTCCTACTTGTATTTGTTATCATCAAAAAGAGAGAGATTGTTGCAAATCTATTTTCATGTCTTATGTTTTGATGATTAATAAATACTTGGACTTCCTGTTACTTCTAACTTTTCAGGAATAGAAGATCGGACGAACAAACGAAGTTAGTTCAAGATTGCGTAGGTTTAGGGTTGAGTCAGTCTGTACTTTGTTTTTCTCTTCTTGAGTCTATTTGTAATTGTCAAAGAGACTGATGCTAAGTAACCCTACACACACACATACACTTGAGAGACTTAGAATTTCTGTTTTTACTCATATCGGCCAGGATGATATTTACATCATCCTGGACGGTCAGGCTTAAAACAGAAAGTCTAAATATGAATTCTTAATTAAGGCAGTGACATTAACATATCGGCCTGGACGATAAGTGTATCAGCTAGGACGATAAGCTCAAAATAGAAAAAAGTTGCCACCATAGACAATTAAGGTATACTGTATTTTTAAATAATCGGTCAGGACGATCATTGATCGGTCTGGATGATATTCATAAATTATGCCTTAATTGATCAGGAAATCAAGGGAGTAATTAAGGATGATTGATACGATCACATCATCCTGGACGATCGCAAGATCGGCCAGGATGTTATATTCAAAATCCTCAGTTACTCTTGGACGATCGGGATCGGCCAGCTTGTAAACAGGGCGATGCTCTGGACGATTTTCCTCTGATTTGAACTGATCAGCCAGGACGATCGTGAGATCGGCCTGGATGATCAAGACAATTTTCAATCGTCCAGTTTTGCATCCAGGGCAATGCTCTGGCCGATCTTATGAGTTTTGTACTTGACGAGAAACTCTAGACGATATAGACATCGGCCTGGCCGATAATGTCGGCAACTTGCAATTAATGAGCTCCTTTGAAGCTCTTTTATTTAAGAGCTCTTGTTCAATATTTTGAACAACCTTTGGCTGCTTCCTTGACCTGAGAAGGCCTTGAGGAGAGAAAGAGAGAGAGAGGGAGAGAGAGAGGATCTTGTGAGGGGGAGCTTGTGAGGGGATTCACAAGGGTTGCTTCAAGGATCGCTCTGCTTCTTCTTCGTCTAGAGTTTCTCGTCTGTGGAAGGGTCGGTAGAGGTAAGGAGTAAGCATCTGGTTCTTGGTTCTCTGCCAGCTTCAGGAGGAAGCAAAAGGAGATAGGTTCTCTGCCTTGCCGGGTGGCAAAAAGGAGGTTCTTGTGAATGCTTCTCCGCCTAGCCGTGGGGGCTAAATGAGAGTCATGTTTTGTAGTGCAATACTTGGAGGGTGCCTCCAAGGACTGGACGTAGATCAAGTTGACCAAACCACTATAAATCTCTGTGTTCTTGTTTTCTTGCTTCCGCACTTTTATTTCCGCATTGTTTTTCTCGTGGCGTGATTTTAGTTTATGTGTTTTTGTTCTTTGTGAAAAGAAATTTTTTAAAAATACCAATTCACCCCCCCCCCCCTAGTTAGCTTGAAATTAAGTTCATAGGGCTTAACATCCCTAATGAACTTTCATGTTACAAATATTTGTTAAGTTTATTATAACACACTTTACTAACTTACTAATATATAGGTTGCCTAACAACAACAAAAAAAACGGGAAAGTAAAAAGGAGGTGCTCCAGCAACATGGGAGATGGAAACTACATTAATATACTGTGACATCTGCATTAAAGAGATAGAACTGGGAAACATACCAACTACTCACTTTAGTAAGGAAGGGTGGCGAAACTTAACCAAAAATTTTAATGAGCGCACAAGTCGAACCTATGATCGTGCCCAATTAAAAAACAAATGAGATCAACTCAAGAAGGAAGGGAAGCTTTGGAAAGATTTAATGCGAGGTGAAACTGGAATAGGATGAAACCCTTTGAAGAAAACAATTGAGGTGAAACTGGAATAAGATTTAATGGCATGTACACCATGTTACAAATATTTGAAAATCAAATTCCATATATAGGGCGACATCATTCACCTACACAAAATGTGATGGCAGTCTGCGATTTTAATATGCTTTACATTTGTGGCAGCTGGATGGGAAGGTTCAGCACATGATGCCCGTATCTTCAAACATGTTCTAAGGAGTCCGACATACAATTTTCCTACACCGCCATCTGGTAAATTTTATTAATAAGTGATAATTTTTTATTACACATATATAATATTTAAGTTTATGAAAAAAATAACATATCTGTTAACAGGTAAATTTTATTTAGTTGATGCTGGATATCCACTGCAACGAGATTTTCTTAAGCCATATCCAGATACACGATATCATATACCTGATTTCCGACGAGGAAGTCGAACTACTACAGGCTATCGCGAGGTGTTTAATATGAGGCATTCCTCGTTAAGAAGTGTAATAGAACAGGCTTTTGGTGTATGAAAAAAGAAATGGAGAATTCTACATGATATGCCTAACTATTCTTTCAAAAAACAACGGCTTAGTGTAGTGGCTACAATGACACTACATAACTACATAAGAAGACATCACTCAAGGAGTGATCCAGAATTCGATGAATGTAATGCTGATGAAAATTTTGTTCATCCGGAGGCACGTGAGTTCCGAGTTGAAGAAGTTGAACCCTTAGGAAGTACGAATTGTTCTGTAGAGTTGCTTGATGGCGAAGGTGCAAAGGATATGGCTAAAGTTAGGGAGACAATTGCAATGCAATTATATAGTTGTAACAGGTATTACATTTACCTTATAGTTTTTTTATATTTAAATATTCTATAAATAAACATTAGTAAAGATAGTAGAAATATAATAATAGTAAATGATTGATGATATACTTAAAATATGCTTTTTTTATTTCAGGTTTCCTGATGAAAATTGAGAATCGTTAAATATGAATTGCTCCAAAGTAAAGCATGAGAAGATAATAGTTTTGTTTTGTTGTTGGTAGATTTTTTTTTTATGTACTTTGACTTTACATGTAATGAATTGAGTGTTTAAATGATGTAAGTTGTTGTTTTATTTAAGAAGCAGTCTCTTAAAAGTTAAATGTTGAAGCATTTATGTATATCATGTCGGCAGGTAGTGTTATGTCTATTATGTCTTTTGCAAGAAGTGCTAGTTATGGAAGCAAGAGAAATGTCAAGATTGTTGGCACTTGGTTGAATTGATGTCAATTTCATCTCTCAGGGGACACAGGTCCCTAAAATGAAGCAAACTTATACACCAAAAGATATGGAGGATAAAAGGTTTTCCTCATCTACATGGCACAACAATTTTCACATCTCTGAAGCAGATCAACCAATCATCAGGAATTCATACTTCACATCATAGCGGAAGATGAGTAAAGGATTCAGTATGTGCATCACTTTGTATTGTGTTAATAGAAAGAAGTACACAAAGATTTGAAAGCGACAACTAATAGGGATAAAATTTGAGAAGTACGTAAAAAGGAAGAATTGATATACATAACTTTCTGTCACATTTCTTAATATATATATATATATATATATATATATATATATATATATATATATATATATATATATATATATATATATATATATATATATATATATATATATATATATAAACATTGTATTAAATTAAAACTATAGATTAGGATTAATTTTATTTTCTTTTTAATTTTAATAGTCTAAAATATAATTTTTTTTTTGAAATATGCACTGGCTACTCATAGAGCGCTATTTTTTTAACAAATAATAATGTGTATATTAATTTTTGAACTAAAACATTTTGTTCCAAAATTTTGCTACTATCATAACATGATTTGAATTTTTATTTTAAAAATTTGAACCATCTTTACATAAGATAAGAATATTAGAAAATGAGTAGATGAGCCATATTATATTTTAAAAAAATATTAAGTAAATTTGAGTTTAATATATGGATAGTTTTGTCATTTATAATGAAAATGCTAAAATTGTTAATTGTACCAAACACTATTTATCTATTTTGAAGTTTGAATAAGCACATAAAAAATTATTTAACCAAACTATATTTTATAATAACTCAATTTTCTTCACAAACACTTTAAAATAAACTTTTTCAAGAAGATAACCCAAACAAGGACAAAGTTTTGAAAGAGTAAAAACTTCTCCGCCTTCTTCAACGACTGTGGGGTCGGAAGTCACGACAGGTCTCGGTTCTTCAGTTGGATCGGAAGTAACGAAGAGACGGGAGGGAACTCGCTCGTTGCGAAGATAAGCATTGTCTCCCTTTCGCACGCTTCTTCGGCCAAATCCCGTTAATCCGATGGGATTCATTTTCCCTCGCGCCAAGAATGCGTTATCTTCGCAACGAGCGAACCGAAGGATTTCGTAAATCTGGGAATTTTCCTTCAACGGCGGCTTACATTTACCGTGAGTTTTCGTTTTGCATTTTTGGCCGATTGGCCGGATTTAGCTCAATTCCGCCTCAAATCCAGCCTAAATCCTCCATCCAAACAGTCCCCCGTTGTTGCTTGTGGGTCCTGGGGCATGATTATTGGACAGTATCATAAGGTGCCGCTTCTGCCGCAGTCTTCTTATCTTCGACTTCAGTCAAAATGCTCGGGATCTTTCTATTCCTTCAACTTAACTTGCTGCATGCCTTATCAATCTCTAATCTCCACAACCCAAAACCGTCCGCCGTCCATTTACTCCAGTCTTCACACATGCTCGTCGCCTTCCCCACTCGTGGAGATCGGCATACTCGACAACGCTGGATGTAGCATCTCCGGGAACGGCGGGAATCGAAATGGGAACAAGAACAACCCTAGGTCTTGGTGGTGGTGGTGGAATGAGAACCCTTACCCCTTTCAACCGGATGATTTGAAGAATCAGTGCATCAGAGTTTCTGCAACGCTCCTTGCCTTCTTGTGGTGCGCCTATCATGCTTTCCCCACAGCTGTAGCCTTTGCCTCAGCTACGATGACTCCTTGCAACGGCGCGACTGTGTGCGAGGTAAAAGGCGGCAAGTGGACGAGGCTGTCACCCGATTCATCGTGCGATTCCTTTGTTGTAGAGGGCCGAGAGCGAGGCTTAAACACGTCTTTTAGGTTGCTAGGTCCAGGAGTTGGCGTTGATATCTTTTGGCAGCGATGCCAAGATCTCTTCTTTAGATTGATGCTGCCGGAGGGATACCCGAACAGTGTCAGTGCTGACTATATCGAATATTCTCTCTGGCGAGCGGCCCAGGGAATTGCCAGTCAAATCAGCGGCGTTCTTTCAACTCAGGTTCTCTGCATCCTTGGCTGCTTATTTCTTATTGAAAATTATCAAGTTGTTGTCCTCTCTTATTTGTCTTAGATCATCACTTGGTCTTTATTGTTAAACAAAAATCCACCCAATCTGCTCCTGACATAGTTGTAATTGCCATTATTATGAAATGCCCTTTTAGAATTAATTAGTTATTGTGGGGTTTACTCTCTTCTATTTTTTGTCCTAGGGGTAATTTAGTAATCAAGTGATCTTGTTGTTTTTTGAGATAGCTTGTCTATATATAGGCTTTCCTTTAGAGAGTTATGTTAGACCGGTCCACTGGACCGGTCCAGGCGGGACCGGTTCACGGGCGAAATCGCAAAAACAGCGGAGAAAACTTCCATCTGGGCGGAAGCCTCGGGAGACGCGCGCCTTGCGGGACGGTTTCGGGAAGGAAATTTGAGGGAGTTTAGGAGGGAAATTGATTGCAGGGACTGTTTAGGGAATTCCTTTTGAATTGTATGCATTAAGTAGTTGATTTTTCTAGGGTTTGGGGCATCTTGAATTTGGCAGAAATTTGAGATCTCTTAGATTTAGGTTTTTTTTGGGCTCTAGCGGCGTCTAGAGATTTGGGAGAGAACAATCCTCCTCTCGAATTGAGGATCAATTGTATCTTTGCTGTTTTCTTCTTCTTCTAGTGAAATACAAGCTTTTCTGTGACTTTTCTCTCAGTTTTCCCGTGATTTCTTACTGTTTTTTTGAGAAAAACTGCTGTCCACTGCTGTAAACAGCAGTTTTCTGCTTGTTCTACTTCAGTTTTTGCTAGGAACTACTTGAAACCAAGTATTTCCTATCAAATTGATATCAGAGCATCGTTTTTTGGACCGTTGGCGGCTGAAATCCTGAAATTTCAGCGGTAGTTTCGTTTCCGGAAATAGATCTTTGTGAATCTTGAGAAGAACGATGGCCGGAAAGAAGGTTGACGTCTTGGAAGACGAAATCGGCCAATTGAAAGCTGATTTGGAGGAAAGATTCTTCAACCTTCAAAATCAAATCACCTCCAACAATGAAAGGTTGGAGGGGAAGTTCACCGCAATAGAGAAAATGTTGAAGAAATTACTTGAGATGAAAACCAATCTAGCGACATTGGAAGTAAGAGAGACCACCGACGGCCATGGCATGGGAGGAAATCCGAACCCCTTGCAGGGGAGGAGAAATTCGGAGGTGGAGATCCTAGAGGAAGAGAACGACATGCCTCCGCTAGAGCCCCTTTCGACGGAAGAGATGAGTATGGGATATGACAGAAGGGGGGCTGATATTGGTGGGAGGAGAGAGGGATCTCATCGCCGAGGTGCTGAATTCGAAAGAATTCAGCGTCGAGGGGGGATTTTGAAGGAAGAAGGGAGAAACGTCATCGTTGAGGTGCTGAATTTGAAGGTATTCAGCGTCGAGGTGATGATGTTGAAGGGAGGAGAGGTGAGTATGAAGAGGAGTTAGAGTATATTCGTCGGAGGTACGATCAGGACAATTGGGGAACGCCTCCTCTGAGGGGAATGGGAGGCTATCGAGGATACCGGGGAGATCCCAAGGTGAGGAAATTGAAGATGCCCGTTTTCGAGGGGGAAGACGGCCATGGCTGGATCTACAAGGTGGAGCGTTACTTTGCTGTCAATGGGTTGACAGAGGATGAGAAGCTGACGGCGGCAGGATTGTGTCTGGAAGGAAATGCTTTGTCATGGTATCAGTGGCGAGACAGGAGGGAGCCTATCAGGAACTGAAGGGAATTCAAAAACTGCATAATAGAATGTTTCCAAACCTACCGGGTAGGAGATTTCTATGAGCAATTCTTTGCTCTGGTGCAGGAGGGATCAGTAGCAGACTACCGTGAGTGGTTCGAGCACCTGGCTAGTAGGGTGGAGCGATTATCAGATAGCGTATTGGAGTGGAACTTCATGAAGGGGTTGAAGGCAGAGATCCGAGCGGCAGTTAAAGTTCTGATGCCTAGTGATTTGGAGGAGGCAATGAAGTTGGCACAGCTGGTAGAAAATCAGAATAATCTGGAGAAGGGAGCCAGGAGCAGCAGCTCAGGAGGCTCTTACAAGATTACGACCACTCTTTTAGCACCAAAGGGGCCTGTATCAGTCAACAATAATGAGATCACCAGGGAGAAGCCAGTAGGAGGAGGGAGTGGGGATAACTTCAAGTAGCTCACTGAGACAGAATTACAGGAGAAGAGGGCAAAAGGGCTTTGTTTAAGATGTGACGAGAGGTATACGCCGGGGCATAGGTGTAAGGACCGAACTCTTCAAGTTCTTACTGTTTGTGATGAAGAAGGAATGGAGGGTGTCGTCTTTCCACCTTGCGGACAAGGTGGATCTTTGGGAGGGGAGTATTGTTAGACCGGTCCAGGCGGGACCGGTTCACGGGCGAAATCGCAAAAACAACGGAGAAATCTTCTGCCTGGGCGGAAGCCGTGCGAGACGCGCGTCTTGCGGGACGGTTTCAGGAAGGAAATTTGAGGGAGTTTAGGAGGGAAATTGATTGCAGGGATTGTTTAGGGAATTCCTTTTGAATTGTATGCATTAAGCCATTAAGTAGTTGATTTTTCTAGGGTTTGGGGCATCTTGAATTTGGCAGAAATTTGAGATCTCTTAGATTTAGGTTTTCTTTGGGCTCTAGCGGCGTCTAGAGATTTGGGAGAGATCGATCATCCTCTCGAATTGAGGATCAATTGTATCTTTGTTGTTTTCTTCTTCTTCTAGAGAAATACAAGATTTTCTGTGACTTTTCTCTCAGTTTTTCCGCGATTTCTCACTGTTTTCTTGAGAAAAACTGCTGTCCACTGCTGTAAATAGCAGTTTTCTGCTTGTTCTACTTCAGTTTTTGCTAGGAACTATTTGAAACCAAGTATTTCCTATCAAGTTAATGGAAGTTTTTGTTGTTGGTTATGTTGGTTACAAATTTGTTGGTGAAAAGTACTAGATTTTACTAACAGGTTGAACCTGTGAGTTTGGGCGAGCTAGACTTATGAGAATGGAGAGAGTTGAGAAAGTAGAGGAAAGTTTTATAGAATGCTCAAGAAAATTATAGACCTCAAATTGACAAAATGTTCTAGAATCAATTAAAAAGTCTAAACGTCCATCAAACTATTCCTCATCATCTCTTATTTATAGGGTTCTGAGATCTACATGAAAGGATAGAAAATTGATAAAAAGTATAATGCTATATAGAACTCCTGGACAATGCTACTCGCTATTCTAGACACACACCACCTAACTGGTTGAAGGAGAATGAGGTTGGAAAGCCTGGGCGAGTTACCTTTGGACAAGTTTAGTAATGCTAAGTGAATGAAGGCGAGTGTGCTTGGGCGATTGCTTAGATGAAAGAAGACCAGCGGTTGGTGAGCTTGCTAATGTTGCTAATGACTTATGTGAGAGGTCCCTAGTTACCTGAATAGAGAGAAGCAAGTGAGATGTTGTCGTGGGAATGGAAAGCTCCTCGTTTGATGGTCGTGACAAGTTAGGCTGATGGTCCCATGAGTAGTCACATTCGTGGAGCCGAGTTCAGTGAGGTTGGTTGCTCTAGGATGGAGCAAGCGCTTGAGGTAGCTTTGAGAACGAGCGAGAGACTGATGTAGTGGTCTAGGCACGTGATGAGTATCGGGTTGCTAGCTTGGTGAGGAATACCTTATTTGCCCCGTATAGGGAGAGCTTTTTGGTAGGCCCGAGCAAATCACCTGTTAATCACTATAGGCGAGTTCCTTGTGAGTGTAAGGCGTGTTCTCCAAGTGGGTCTCTTTGAGGGCGAGTTCATCCGCCTAGATCCTTCAACTACCTTTTAAACACTTATGAAGGAAGGCATATGCGAGTAATACCAGTTAGCTTGAGTTAGGGAAGGATTTTTTGTTCTGAGGTGAATTCCCCAAATTTGGAGAGGTGGAGGACAAAGGTGTTCATGGTGGAGTACGGGAATACACCATGAATACTTGGGCTCTCACGTTCTTCTCTGGTGGATGCCTAAGGAGAGAGCCAATTTATGGTTGGGTCACTTGGTCACGAACTGGAAATGTTTTGTTTGCAGAAAAACCTGCAAGAATTCTAGTCCAACGACAGTGTCTCGAACCAATTGGGGAAGATGTGTGCATGGAGGGCAATTTTCTTATGCTACTTCTTTGGAGCTTTTGATTCTCCAGACAGTAGTAATTTCCATTAGAAATAAGGATTGTCTAGAAGCTGAATTTAGTTTGCTGCAAGAGCTACGATTAGGTGTGAGATGGTTTCTGCACTCTATGTGCAGCAATAATAGGTATAAGTAGGATTTAACTTTATATTTGAATTTAGTAAAATTTGAGGTTTTGAAGAAAAATATTGGGTTAATATATTCTAATCCATTTTTTATTATCATGAAAATAACAAATTGATATGTGACATTTCTATTATATTTAAATAGCATGAAACTATGTGACTTTGATTTGCAGACAAATTTAAAAATAATTAAGATATTTTCTATGAAATATACAACAAAATTGCAAAATATTAAGACATTATATATAATCAACAGAGCAAGCGTCATGGAAAATTGGCATGGGTCAAAATTTTAAGTGCATCCTGATGTGAATTGGGTCAAGATATCCTAGAGATTTTTTTTTTTTGTCTGGCTTTAAATGATGAAGATTGTTTGGCTAGACTATTGTTAAATTAGTCTAGATCTTGGCAAGCAAGTTATTTGATTTCTTGTTTCAGGATTTAAGTGTTAAAAGGATATCGGATAACTTTAAGTTAAATGAAGCCAACTAATTTTTCATCTAATTACAACATTTTTAACAATCCATTGATCTGAAACCAACCCTATTATGACACCGATAACCTAAAAATTTAACTAAAATTTAAAATGAACTCATGGAGCCATGCCTTTTGTGGGTTTTAGACTTTGGTTGCCTTTTTTTTCTTAACCTATCCTTTCTCACCATGTGATCCATGGAGAAATAGAGTGGACTTAGAATACATATGTTGCCATCATCAAATGTGTTTTTGAGAATCTGTCCTAACCCTCCACTCTCCAAGAGCTACAACATTATGGCCAATGATGAGGCCTCCGCTTTTGCTTACTTCATTGAGTGGAAAGCAAGGCTTCCATCACCTCCTCTTCTCTTGTCATTTGCGATAATGAGTGTGGCATATTGATCAATTTGTAGTAGTTAAATGGGAGAAACGCGATGAAATAACTAGTTAAAATTTTTAAATGGTAGTCCTAATATGATTTAATAAATTTTGCTTAAAGTCAGAAATCTAAATTTGTAATTTAAGGGAACTCAAGATCTTAGCAACAATAAAAAATCACATTTGATAAGATTTAAGATAACTGCGACATAAATCCTTAAAGGCAATACCAAATGATCCCTCTGTTATGAAGTTACATTTTAATAGTCTCAAATAGGTGTATTTATAGGTCTAAAAGCTGCCTTAAAACATTTTCCAACGGCTTCAAATAAATGGAAAATATGATAATTAATAGTTTCCATGTATGCATAATAGTAATAGTTACCATGTAGATCATGAATTAGCAACCTATTAAATGGTTTATGGAGACCTGCAACTTAACGAATACCTGCAAACCTTTAGCGATTGTTTGTAATCTGGCCTAGAGTGATGCATAGGGTTGGTCACCTAAAAAATTAATGACACTTTGCAAACAAGTTTGTGGTGCTATACTAATTAGAAGAGACATGTTAAACTATTGTAATAGCTTATTAACTAATTTGGTCTTGAATTTTGATGTCAATAATGTTTACCCTTCTAATTTATTTGATCGTCTGCTTAGATCATAATAGAGTGATAGTTCTATTTAAAACAATATTTTAATAATTGTAGTAGAATTTCTTAAAATTTAATTTGAACAGGCGTCATAAAATGGTTAGATATTTTATCAATTATCTGATAAAAAAGAAAATAAACCATGACTTGTCATTATTTTTTTATTAATTTTTACACCTCCCTAACTTGACATAAATTTTATTAATTTTACTCTTTATACTCATAATTTTATTAATTTTACTCCTCTTTATACTCATTGGATCATATCTCTAATTTTGATCATTTCAATTATCACGACCATGCATCCTATGAATCTTTTCATCACTTGTTTAATACATTAGTTCCTTTGGTGGTCTATCAAATGTAGGGCTTCTATGCTTCAGGTAGTATACGTGAACTACCGACTTCTAAAATTCACCCTCAAGGTTAAACCTACAGAGAGATATACTTTTGTTGCTGGGCAACACCATTACCTACTTCTTTTTTTTTTTTTTGCAAAGAGTTTGTTGGCTTGTCCTAAAGAATAACCCATTTCGTTTTTATATAGGTAATGACCTCTCGATTGCACCATCGAGTTATCGATGTTGATTTTTGCATGCCTCTTGTTTCCCTTGTATTGATTGACTATCTTTATTATAGTTTGGAATATGATATCTTGTTTTTGAATATAGCTTTGAGACCCAACATCAACAAGATGGTATTTCCCTATTCAATTCATTGTTGTATAATTATATTTTAGGGATACTTGTACACACGAAATTAACTATAGCAATTCTCACGAGTTGGTATTGGAAAACATTGCTATGATCTTGAATGAAATTTTTGAAAATGTGACCATCATATGCATTTGCTTCCCAACTAGGCATAATGATGGTAAATCACATAATGAAGTTGCATGTTGCCTTTACATTCTATGTAGGTGATCCACAACTGTCCGTGTATGCTACTAGCTCATCTTTAGGAATGCATGTGTTACATGGGTTTCATTAATGACTCCAATGCAGTCATATTATCATATAAAAGTTTTAATGTTAACTCATGAACTTTAAGTAGGTATTTTGTTGTTCTATTGACTTAAAAATTAAATCAAAGTACCTTGAAATATGGCATATAGCAGTTATCTTTCTATATATCTACTAATGTGGTCTGAAACTTATTGTAATGTGATTTTATTTCCTAGTGGATAGTCATAGAAGACAATTCAAACCATCTGAGAAATATCTGCTAATCAGTTTACTAGAGGTTGACATTACTCGAATAGCTCGTAGAAATTTATTGTGATTAAATATAAAGTATGATAGCAATCATTGGCCTTGTTATGGTTCGTGATGAATCATGCAAACTATGACAACTTGTTAATTTATTCTAAAGATCTAGGAGGATGGCCTGTGACATATGGAACCTACTTGGATGGCTCAAAAATAACTCACCAACTCATTTCTCGCATAACATTCATTTATGAGACATACAACAACAACTGTGGCAGTTTGACAGTGCTATTGGATTAATATCTTTCATGATTACATGTAAGTGCATTAAAAGCAATTGTTCTATTCTACAGATGATTAACACACATAATTCATTATGGCACAACAAAATTCATCATAGCTTAACATGCTTCATCATAACAGAACTACTTAATTCATCAGTAAGTGTTTTGAAAATGCATAACATCATCTAAATAGTCACAAAATCACCACATATGGTCTTCTTTAACTATCTAACAAGAAATTTGATAACATTAAGGAAGCTACCAAACTCAAACGAAAGAAATCCAATAGTGGATCATAATGCATCGCTTTTCACAGTCCTTGAAAGGTCTCATGGTAGCGAAACTTCTTCTCATCAGGCATTGCCATTAAAGTATCTCTTTTGTGAGGATCCTTCAACTATTTTTGCAATAAATAAATACAATTGCTTATTTTCATGGATTTCTAGATTGTTATCTTGCTCCATTATTGTGACAGTCAGTGTTGTTCGACAGATCTTGTGTTACTGTTGTTGAATTTGAATTCATTGGTCAGCCAATTACATGATTCGATTCTTAAGAAAATCCCAACCCATCACCTTCTTCTTTCCACCAGATGGACTGGATGTGGTTGGCCTCATTGTTCTACTGAAAGTGGCATCCCACCTATTTTTAAGACTCCCTTTCCTTATGCACCAGAACTATCTTTCTTATAAGAGTCCCCAAGGTCGTCCATATCACTGGTAGCTTGCCTCTATTTGACCATGCATTTTCACGTATAGAAACTATACTTGTGGGCATTATTATATTTAACTTCTCTTCTAACTTGTAATAAATGTTGCAATAACTAAACTTCTTTATTACTATTTTATTTTATTTATTTTTTAACTTCTTTATAACTAATATGACATAAACTATATATACATTATTAGTAACATAAACCTTAATGAATATCATATCATGCAAAATTTAGTGCTAATTGCTCTTTCCATAAATCTCCAAACTCATCATTCATCTTCATATTTGGATCCTACCTTAAACCCTTAATTCAACTCCATAATTCCCTATCCTTTTTAAGCCAGTCCTCTTTTTCGTCTATTGTATTCTATCATACACTCTTCCCGTTCTCATTTTGAAATTCCTAATTAAAAATTTCCATCATTCTCTATTGCTTGATCTCTTTCAAGCAAAGATCACAAAAATTCATCTTCACATCTCCTTTCCATATAGTAGATGCACCTCCAATTTAGGTTTCTCTAGTGTTGAATCTTATGAAGAACAATTCATATTATAATAAACAATCATATACTAATAACAGAAAGGCATTCCAATAGGCACTCACATATACCATCTATTTATCTACAATAGCATATATTACCTTCCGTTACTTCACAATAACATAAGGTTTGAAGCTTTAATAAACCATGGTCCGCGCAATGCATTGATTGTTTTGCCTCTAAACATATATGATAAGAAATAAGTAGGAACCTGTGATAACAAATCATGCACATCTTATGATATTGCTATTATAAATTTTCATGGATTACAAAGTTTTGCAAAATTATTTTCTAACCCTGCTCATGTAAGCATCACGATTCATCAGATAAGCATTCTAATATATTAAGCAGCACCTAACGCAAACATTGCTCATTTCTCAATATTTCGAAGGATACTCTACTAGAAAAAATACTTAATCTTTTGATTGGATAATCTAAATATCTACAAATGCACAATACCAAAAAAGTTAAAATCTTCAATAAATTTGAGTATGAACAATTAAGAGAAAAACTTTTTCTTCCAAGTGAAGAGATTTTCAAGCAGGATCTCTGCCAAGCAAAGAAATTTCAAAGAAAAAACATATGTACCAACCTTCTCTAACTTGAATCTTGAGTAAACAATTCATCCCTATGAATGAATTCACGACAAAATAAAATGCACATGTCGATTTCATAGAATATGGAGGAGGAAGAAATCAAAGAATGAATATACTGATAATTAAATCTAGAGAGGATGAAGGATTGTATGTGGACACAATCACCCCTCTCTTCACCAGCAAGGGAGTTTTTTTCCTTTCACCACTACAGCTTCAGTCATGTTAGATTTCTTGTAAATGAAGATGTCAGGGCATTGATAAGGAGTTTTATATCCCTTTGTAAATTTATTAAAAGGGGAAACAATGAGTGGGGCATGAAGATTGTTGGAAGGTTAAGAAACATTATTTCCCATTACAAAATTGTGTGAAAATTAGATAAAAGGCTGTGAGTAAAATAAAGCCAAATAAAGTGCAATAGTATTTTTTTAAGTAATACAAAGAAAAAATCATCCTTAATGGATCTTGAAACTCGTGGCATGCATGATTTCAAGAACTTCAAGGATTGCTTGATCATTAATCAAATGTGTAAAAAATTCTTTGAATGAGTGACTCAGATTGGATAAAAAGATATTTGAGATTCCAAAGCTAAAGGTTTTCAAATTTATTAGAATTAAATGGTTGGTTGTTCGCATAGTTTAAAATTGCGCAATTAGAGGCGCGGGCGCGCCTTTGCACAATTCAGCCCCCAAACGCCTCATTGCCTAAGTAATTTTGGGTTCATGTGAGGCTTACGCCTCACGGGCTAAGAGGCACGCCTCTAAGCCGCTATTGCGCAATTAGAGGTGAGGCGCATGCCTCTTAAAACCGAGTCCCACCTACTTAAAATTAGGAATTTCTTATATTCTTTCATTCGGCTACTGTGGCCTACCCTTGGTACAAGTTCTACATTTAGTGGATGTCGAGAAGAAACCAGCCTTGAGTTTTATTTATAATGTTATGGATGAGGCGAAGGAATTGATTGCACATAATTTGGGAGGAGAGGAGGCAAGTTATATAAAGATTTGGGATATCATTGATGCTCGATGGGAGGTACAGTTACACCGTTATCTACATGCAACGACGTATTATCTCAATCCTCAATTTCAATATTCATAGAGGAAATCCTCAAACCCGGAGGTGAAGCTTGACTTGTATCATATGAAGGGCGTTTGATGATTTTTTATTAGTGAAACATATGAAGAAAATTGTAATTTTATATGAGCATAAGCTAACTCATCATATTTTTTTCTTATTCTTGATGAATTTTTAATTTTCATTTTTTTTATATAGATATTATTTATGAATTTTTAATTTTCATGATAATTGATGATCATTTAAAAGATAGTAGTACGGATTTAGTTCAAGTGAAGTGCATTAAGGATAAAAATAAAATAAAAATGCTTTTTTATTAAAATAGGATATTCAACAAAGGTGGATGAGATATTTTACTAAACTTTTTAATGAAGATTATTAAAATACGATTGACTTTAGTGACCTTAGAACCCTAAATGAAAATAAATTTTTTTTGTTTTTATCGGCGTATTAGTAAAACCGAAGTTAGAGAGGCTTTAAAGAAAATGAAGTGTGAAAAAACTGTTGGACCTTATTATATTCCAATAGAGGTGTGGACATGCTTAGTAGATGAAAGAATTTCTTGGCTTACTAAACTTTTTAATATTATTTTAAAGACTAAAAGGATGCTTGATGAGTGGAGAATGAGTGTATTGATTTTTATTTTTAAGAATAAAGGTGATGCACAAGATTGTGCGAATTATAGAGGAAATAAGTTAATGTGTCATACTTTAAATCTATGGGAGAGAGTAGGTTGCGGCATGATATTAATGTTTCTCAAAATCAATTTGGATTCATGCTGGGTAGGTCTACTATGGAAGCTATACATTTTTTGAGAGTTTTAATGGAGAACTATAGAGAGAATGAAGAGGATCTACATATGATATTTATTGATTTAGAGAAAACATATGATAAAGTTCTAAGAGAAGTGCTATGGAGAGGGCTAGAAAAGAAAGGGGTTAATAATATTTATATTCAAGTCATTAAGGATACGTATGCAGGAGCTATCACTTGTGTTCAAACACAAGGTGGTTTGACAAAGTTATTTTCTATTTCAGTTGGATTACATCAACTATCAGCCTTAAACCCTTATCTTTTTGCTTTAACCATGGATGTTCTCACTTGACATTTGTAAGATGTTATACCCTGGTGTATGCTTTTTGCTGATGATATTCTTCTTATTGATAAGACAATAGGGGGAGTTGATGGTAAACCTGAATCATGGAGGTTAGCCTTAGAGTCTAAAGGTTTTGGTTTGAGTAGATCTAAAATTGAATATATGGAATGTAATTTTAGTAGTAATAGATCTAGTGGGGGATTCTGACATTAGGTGATCAAGTCATTAATAAGAGTTGAAGTGGAGGAATGCATCGAGCTTGAATGGTTGAAATAGAGTACACGTTTTAGATATCTTGGGTCTATTATTTAGAGTGATGATGAAATAGATGGGGATATTATTAGTATAATTCAAGTTGAATGATTGAAGTGGATGAATGCATCGAGCTTGTTGTGTGATAGAAAAGTCCCCCTCAAACTTATGGGAAAATTTTATAAGATGGTGGTGAGACCTGCAATGCTTTATGGTGCTGAATGTTTGCCATTAAAAGAGAAGCATAATATTAAGTTAAGTATTATAGAGATGAGGATGCTCAGGTGGATAGTGGCTTTACTCCTTGAGATAGGATGCAAAATGAGAATATACGTGAAAAGTTGGAGTAGCTCCAGTGGAAGATAAGATTTTAGATAGAGACGCCTTAGATGGTTTGGTTACTTAAAATGGTGGCCTTCCGATGACCTGGTTATGAAAGTAGATGTATTAGGTTTGGCTTTTGTTAAGAAAGGTAGAGGTAGACCTAAAAAGACTTGGTTATAAAATTTTAGAAATGACCTTTCTTTATTAGATTTCAATGAGAATTCGACTCTTAACATGACACAATGGAGAAAAAATGATCCATAAGTGATTCTCATGTTCCATATCACAAATACTGGTAAGATCTTGAGTTTGAAGATAATATTTCTAGGAGCAAAAATAAAATTAAATGGATAAAATTGCATCTACATATATACACCCTCATCTTACATTTGGAAATCATGCACTATTTGCATAGCACAATTAGCATTTTGCCTCTGTAAACGTATTTGATAAAATAAATAACAAGAACATTTAAAATAAAAAATCATCTACATCTTATAATGGTGCTTTTGGAATTTCTCATTATTTAAATTTAAAGCATTTTTACGAAAGAAAAAAAATCTAAGTATGCCAATTTTAGCAACATGATTCTTCGGTTTAAGCATTAAAATATATTAAACACCACCTATAACAAATATCACTCTTTTCTCAATATTCCATAGATGCTCTACTAAAAAATGTTTTTAAAATTTTTTGTGGACAATGTAGTTTTCTGCCAAATGCCAATGTATTATACAAAATATATTAATTTCCAATTAGTTTGAGTGAATGGATTAAGAGGGAAAACATATTTCTGCCAAGTGATAATATTTCACTGAAAAAAATATCAAACATGCAAAGACATTTCATTAAAACATCTTTACCATCCTTCTGTTAAAAATAACATTCTTTGAGTAAAACCCTATTCCCGACAAATCATTTTACAACATTAAAAACCCATGTGTTGACTTTGTGGAATGCAGAGGATGAAGAAACCAATCAGTCAACCTGCTGATAATCGAATCTAAAGAGGAGGGAGTGTCATAAGTGGACAAAGAATTACACCATCATCAAGGGATGTACTTTTCTTTCCACAATTGTAGCTTGAGTCATGGAAAAGCTAGATCTCTTGCAAATAAAGAAAGAACCTTACATTCCATTGTTATTCTATTAAAAATGAAAACACTCTATGGCACATGGAGGTTGCAGGAAGATTGTAAAACACTAGTTTCCACTGTAGAATTGTCTGAAAAATAGGTAGAAGATGTTGAGCTAAATAGAACCAAGTAAAATTGGAACAGTGTAACGTAAAGCAGTGAAAAACTCCCCACTATGGATCCTAAAACTAGTGGTGTCAATGTTTTTAATAACTTTTGAGATCATCAATTAGATGAATCCTCTTTTTGGGTATCTTAGATTTCAAAAGAAGAGAATTGTGATTCCAAAGCATAAAACAAGACTTGGAATTAAATAGATGGCTGTTAGTCATATTTAAAGTGCATTTGATGGGTTTTTTTTAGTGCAATATGAGTAACATCAGACTTTTAAGTGAGGTTACATATGTCATATGTTTATCTTATTTTTTCTTGTTCTTGATGAATTGTTAATTATTATGACAATTAATGAAACTTGATCCATAAGTGATTCTCTTGTTGTGGATTACAATCAAGGGCAAAATATTGAGATTGAAGACAATATAACTAGAAGCAAATCTACAATTAGGAGAAAAGTGCTTCTTGTGTGTGTACACACACCAACACAGACACTGGTTAGCAATTTTTTTATCAAGATGTGATGTGTTGATTGAAAAGAATAACTGACCTAGTCCGGTTCTGCATGCATTCAATCAGGCTTTGCTCTATGCTGTTGGATTGGGAAAAGGTGCAATTCCTTCTGCTGCTGCGGTCAATTGGGTACTAAAGGATGGCATTGGGTACTTAAGCAAAATATTGTTATCAAAATATGGTCGTCATTTTGATGAAAACCCTAAGGGATGGAGGTTGTTTGCAGACCTACTAGAGAATGCCGCCTATGGATTGGAGATACTGACCCCTGCTTTTCCTCAAACATTTGTTTTGATTGGGGCAGTTGCAGGGGCTGCACGTTCTGCTGCTGCTTTGATACAGGTCACACTTATTATATATCTTTTTTTTTTTTTTTTTTTTTGTGGTGATTCACATGTTAATTTACATGTTCCAACCTTTACAATGTCTGTGCTATTTCCTTGATGCATATAGCTATTTTGCTATGCTTTACTAATACATAATAGTTGCACCTTTGCATACTGCACCTGTTTGCTTTTGTATTTTCTTTGTAATGTTGCAGATCATGTTTGGATTGCAGAATCTGCAACGTTAAATCGTCAATTTTTGCATTGCTTTTTATTGAATATTAACAACTAATCAATTTCTTATGAAATATTATATTTACATTACAGTTTGATGAATTTTAGATACTATATTTAGGAGGACATAGCGTAATTGCATTGCACTTCATTTACAATATCAACAACAGCAACAACATCAAGCCTTTATGCCATTATGTGGGGTTGGCTGCATGAATCCTTTTTCTCCATTGTGTACCCTTATGAATATTCGTTGGTGGTTTTGAGGTGTCATTTTATTGGGAAGATTTTCTGATGTTCTCATTGCCTAACCACATATACCTTCATGCGTTGTGAAGAATTCTACTTGCTGGTCTTTATCAAGCCTCTTTGTAGGTCTCTCCACGTGGGTTTCATTTTATGCTAGAGCATGATTTCTTTTTGGGACAGACTTCACTTGTCAGTCAATGGCTCATATGGACCAGTTAATTTTCTCATTGGTTTGGTGCATTTTGGCTCTTCTCATTTTGTTGGAGTCTCAATGCTCTTCTTTTGTTGTTTTGTTATGGAGTCCAAGTTCTTAATAAAAAAAAAAATACAAAAAGAGTTGTGCTCCTAAAGTGCTATTTTAGGAAAACGGATTTGCCTAAGACAGTCACCCTAAGCTGATGTTTATGTACCCTACTTCCTAGGGGATCCAACTCCATGCTTTTCCGCAGTTATGGAATTTGCTATGAGGAGGCCAAAAAGATAACATGCAGAATAACCATAAGCTTGCAAAATACATTAGAATAACCATACATTACACATTCTCTATCATTATGTGTCCTATTTGCAAATTTAGTCACTACTAGGTTCACTGAATTATGTTTGTCGTCTAATTCAGGCTGACCCTGAAATAATTGGGATAATGTTAATGATAATGATGATGATGATGACGACGATTTGATAAAGGAATTGCAAATGTTGCCTGCTAATGACTTTCATTATTTGAAACTGCTACTGGACTAAATTTTAATTTTGTTTCTTCTCAGGCGGCTACAAGAAGTTGCTTCTATGCAGGTTTCGCAGTGCATAGGAATTTTGCAGAGGTAAATTAATGCATGTGGACCTTTTTCAGCTTTTCACTGCTACTTTTTCTTCATAATGAAAGCTGTCCACTAAAACAAGCATATTTATGATGCAATTTTGTTCTCTCCTTGTTTATGTCTGATCACTCCTGCCTTTGTGGGCTGTATATGTGGATGTTACAAACATAGTTTGAGATCTTTCTCTGTTTCTGCTTTTCATTTTAGTCCAAAGGTGGTGAAGTTTGGTTGTGATCTGTTGGACTGTACACTTTCAGTTGGCTTAGTTCTCATTTATCCTCTAATGTAATAGGCTGCACTGCCTGTGGGGGAGTTTGGGGTGGGGCTGGAGGGTGAGACGGGGTAGTGACGACTGCGTTGGTGGTTGTAGGAAAACTAATGTTAGTGCCTCTTTGCCTACTACAGGAAGGATTTAGACTGCATTTGGACCTGACATTAGGACCAAAGGCCTGAGTCTTCTTCGCTTTGTTTTATAATCCCTGTAAAGGAGACGTAGTTAATAGTCTATCCTTATAGTTTGTTGTTTGCTTGTGTTCAAGCTCAATTTTATTGCTTGTGTATCTGTGCAGGTTATTGCAAAGGGTGAAGCCCAAGGAATGGTAAGCAAGTTTCTTGGCATTATGCTTGGGATAACCTTGGCTAACTGCATTGGTTCTTCCACGCCAATGGTTCTTGCTTCTTTTGCTGCTGTAACTGCAGTCCACATGTATTGCAATATTAAATCATATCAGTCAATTCAACTGAGGACGCTGAATATTTATCGTGCAAGTAAAATCTTTGTCATTCCTTCAATTTTCTGAGTAATCGTAAATCTTTTTTTTTTTTTGTTGCATTTGCAGAAGTTGCTCCATTTCCTAGTGCATGTGATTATTAGTGTACATTTTGTTTATTCTGCAAATGGAAAGTTAATTCTTGAATGAAGTGCTTAAAAGGATAGAAGTATTACTTTCTATTGTTCTCTATACACCTTTGATGTGAAATTTTGATGCAGAACATCTTAGGATCTCGGGCTTTCTAAGAAAAATATAAGATGAGATGCATATAACCATACACCCAACTACCCAAGGTTAAATTTATAGTCCAAAAAATTTAATTCAGAAAAAAAAATTCTTTCTCGATGTAAATAAAAGTTGCGTAGAATTTGCCCCAAATAATAATTTAATATATTGAAATATAAAATTGCAATAAATTCAAGATAATGAAATTAACATGGTGATAAAAAATCACACCGCACAAGATTTGACTACATTAAAACCCAGATTAGTAAGAAGCTAAATGGAAAAAAAAAAAAAAAAACCAAATAAGAGATCAATTCCTCACATCAGTGTAAGGGGATGTCTTCTTATAGACATTGTCTATCAACACTTGCAGTACATTCAAGTATTTGACATTCAATCAGCATACATGTTTGAGAGGAAAGCTTGAATTTTATTAACCAATTATTATTTTTCACATGCCTCGGTATCTCTTTTTATAATCACTGGAAAACCCTTGTATCAGTAGACTCCTGAATCCAAAACCTGAATTCTTGATATTTGCTATAGCACAGATATAGTGAGTTACGATAAATCAGATCTATAATATCACTTGGATCATAAAGGACTTCACTTCTTTGGAACTTGCGTTATCATGATTCCCAATAATATTGGAGCTGGCATGGAACCTAGCCACAAGCAAGAATGAATAAACAGCTTCACCACTCAAAATCAACACCTCAAGAAATAACAATCAACCCCATGATTACATTAAGAAGGAGAGTCGTCAGCACAAACAGTAGCAAAACCAGAACTAGAAGTGAACTAAACATGCACATAAAATCATAAAACCAAAGTGAAAATAATCAAATCAACCTGGACATTGGATAACACATTCTCCATAGGAACCATCATCATACATGTTTAAACCAAAAACAACTAAAAATAAAATTAAAAACTAAAAATGGAGGGAGAGACTGGATAGAGAAAATTAGATATAGAGAGGGAGAGAGAAAGAATGTTAGAGAGAGAAAGAGAGTGATAGTTAGAAGTAGAGAGAGAAAGAGAGTGAGAGTTAGAAGTAGAAAGAGCGAGAGAGAAAGAGGTTGGGAGAGATATAAGTACATAGAGAAAGGGAGTCATGTGAACCTGACTTTGCACATGTAACCCCAGCCCAAGCATCAACCTTCCTCTCTCTCGTCCTCCCTATACCACACTATTCGATCCAACCTGCTCGAATCCGCTCCCACTTCTGTGTGATCCAAGGTATAAAGCATGAAAACCTGCGCCATAGTATCTTTGATCAGGACAAGATTTTTAATTTGAAGACCCCACGTAGTTGTATCTTTGATCCCGGTGGGTTGATTTTTAATTTGAAGAGTTCTCGCCGTCGTATCTCAACGACAAGTTCTTTTTTGAACCTCCCTCCCTGGGTAGGGGGAGCCGGAAGGCTACTGGATTTTTTTAAAAATTTTGTATTTTTAAATCCCATACTAAATAAAATTAATTATAAAGCAACATGTACCTACCTATTTGAAGACATACGTTGTTGTATCTTTTATCCGGGCGGGAAAGTTCAATTTGAAGCCTCTACGTCCTTGTATCCTTGATCTGGGCGGGAAGAATTCAATTCGAAGACCTCACGCCATTGTATCTTTGATCCGGGTGAAATGAACAACGGCAAGTGCTATCTCAATCTCCCTTTGAGGAGAGGGGGTGTTGAATGACTGCTAGATTTTTGAGGAAAATTTTACGTTAAAAAAATTAAAATTATGTAAAATTAATTTTAAGCAACAGTTACATCCAATTTGAAGATTGATAGGCCAGTTCCTCCTGAACCGGCCCGTCCAGGGCCGGTTTTAGTTTATAGGAGGCGGGCTAGTCCCGCCTCCTCTATGCTTGCCGCCCACAATAATGGGTCCCACTATTCCAATTGAGTTCAAATTAGAAAAGGAGGGGGCGGCTAGGGCTTTGGAGGGAAAACTGATTTGGAAGGTTTATGTATTAAATAGCATGAGGTGTTTTAGGGTTAGGGTTATGCTTGATTTGATTTCTCTTGAAGTTCCTTGGCATCTTGGGCTCTAGACTACCTTGTCTAGAGATTGGGAGAGACGATCCTCCTCTTGAATTGAGGATCACTTGTATCTTGTTTTCGTGTTTTTTTGGCTTTGATTCTCTTATTGCAATCCATTGTTTTGGGGCTGATTTCGCCCAGATTTTTGCATTATTCTCATTGTTTTTACCAATTAGTGATAGGTTTGCTTGCGAACTCAAGTATTTCCCTTAGGATTACTTGCGAACTTAAGTTTTCCTATCATAGCATTGTTTTGGGACCATTAGCAGTTGAAATTCGGTTTTAACATTTGCATAATCGTCAATTGTTAAACATGATGCTCTGTTAGTGGACAAACAGAGTTGACAAGGTTCAAATAACTAATTATCTATATCCTCGATGATGACCGTGTTGATAGAAAATCTCAAATGGAGGGGACCCTAAACTTTTAAGATCCTCTCAAATTCCTACAAAAATACAGACATTTAAAGTGACTTTATTGTCACATTGATGATGGCCGCGTTGAATGTAAATTTCAAATGAACGAGTCAATTCTTAAAGCCTATTAAAAATTTCAAAATCTAATATCTATTAAATTCTAAACAGTGTAATATAAATTTAATCAACAAAAATTTTAAAATTATAAACCATCCACTTCTTGCAACTATTTGTTAGGGGTAATAAGTTTGAAAATAACTTCAGCTCACAAAGAGCAAATGTCATATCGGATGTATTACTAAGATTCATTCTCAAATAATCTCTCACTAATAGGGATGTGACACATGCCATCTAATTGGGTGATTTTGCTGTAAAATGACCCCACTATATTACAATCACGTCCAAAGCCAATATGTTCCCTAATGGTTTCAAGTCCTTAAGTAATGGATCATAAGATGTACTCGATGGGCACAAAACCCTTTTGCAAGCTTAGATAGACTCAAATGTATTTTATTAGACAAACATCCACCCCAAGTCTATATTGTATCATTGGACGAATAATTCATGGTTGTCGATAAGGTTCCTTCTATTAGGTTGGATTGACTACCTCCTCTGACTAAGTAGAACGTAGACCATGACAGCCCTGGATGACAAAACTATGGGATCTTGATCGGGTCCGTCTTCATTCCCCCATCGCCCGTTTTAAGTTTACGGTGATAAATTTCAAATCTTAAACTCCAAAATTCAAAACCAAATTCAAATCCTAAAATAATTGGCTAGTATATACTAGATATTTAATGTCTATCTTATGACTATCCTGAATTGAAAGTTCTCTCTCGTTATCGGGAGAGGTAACTAACCATAGGGGCTTGTGCCTATAAAAACTCGAACTCATATCACCCCCATGGAAAACTAGAACGCAGATCATAAAGTCCTCACAAAATGAGGGTGAAATCTCTGAGTAACTTCTTATCTAAAATTCAATCTGCCTTCTGAAAATCTACCCCATAACCTAAATCCATTAAAACTCTCCCCGTCAATAGAAAGAATGGAGCGGAGAGGCCGGTGTGCTAATTTTTGAAGCCCACACTGACTATCATAATTTTCTTGCTTTTGTTAGCTAGGGCATCAGGTAGGAATGGAAGAGAGAATATGGCATGGTCAATGGTTTTAGGAAAAGGAGAAAGGGTGATGCGAGCATGGTAAGGTTCTTGATGCATGAGTGAAAATCAAGAGTGGAGGGATACAAGTATGAGGAGCAGCATTTATGGAGAGTTGCGGATACGAACAATTTCTCATTTCACATGCATCTCGAACTTTGTGTCATCACCTTGCCCATAGGCAAATCCTACATTTTTCTTTCGTGCAGCAAATAGACCAATATTGATATCTTTTTAAATTAATTTCGACATTTTGAACGCATGGATAGTGTTTGTTTTGTAAATGAATGATGTTTGAGTGACCTTGATTTAGGTTGAGGTGTTTATATTATTATATTGTTTTGTTTATTTGCAGATTAGTTATCGTTCATTTTGTCATGCCCATGTTTAGAATCAAATATTTTTTTATTCTTTTTCTAATGTTTTTTTTTTTTTTTTCCATAGGTTTGGTTTTTAGTGAATATCTATGGAGTGGGCAGGTTCCTTCTATAAAAGAGGTCAACGATGAAGAACCGTTCTTTATTAATCTACCATATATCAAGATAAATACGCATGAAGTAAGGAGGCTGATACCATTTTTTTTTTTTTAATGTTGACCTCTAATATGCTTTCAATATGTGTTACAAAGTTTTTGTATGCAAGCTTTCACCTGATGTTTTTAGGGTTTTGAATTGTTTAACTCTGTTGCCTTTCTATGATATAGTGAGTCATAACTGAACACCTCTTATTCACTTTTGATAATGAACGTCTGTATCCTATTGGTTGCCATGAAGAGACTAAGCTAATGGTGATCTAATTTTTTGGGTGTCTTTAAAACAATCATTCGAGGAGTGAGGATAACTAAATTTGATTTTACAAACAATCCTTCGTCGTGTTGGTTTATGTCCTTTCTTGTAATTCATAGGAGGCTTGGACTTACAATCTTAAGTAGTCTTTAACTGAAGATATCAACCACTATTTATGGACTAGAGAAAGTGGTAGCTCAAAAGTCAATTTGACAGGGTGAAAGTGGGGGGGGGGGGGGGGGGGGGGGGGGGGGGGGGGGCGGAATGTTTGTGCCATGGTAATGGAAGATAAAGACTTTCGATGTCTTTTTATAGCTTACAGGTGCTTTCCAACATAGGGAAGTAAAAAAAGTTGATTTCAAATACTAAATCTATGATTTTGATTTTAACTAAGATAAAGAAGAGTGAGGGGTATTTTTCCATGAAGGCTAATGTGGTAGTCAAAAAGGTGGTCAGCATATGTGGGGTGATTAAATTGAGTGATTGGGCTAGGCTAAGGCAAGAAAAGGCTTGGCTAGCTCAACCCTCATATTTATACAACTTACACGGACATGATACACCACATGACACACAACACCACATGACATGCAACATAAGGCACAATATATAGAGTGATAAAAAACAGAAAGGCCCAAAATGCATGACTCGAAGAAGATTGGAAACACTATGGTTGAACTAAATGAAAATTTTTAAGTATAACTAGATGGTCGATCTAAACTCAAAATATCAAGGTAACTCAAAAATACATCAAGAATCATCTTTCCTGACTTTGAAAATTTTGACTCCAACGAACAAAACTCTACAACATACAAAAAAGATGAGGGCAAACTGCTTTAGCTACTCTACTCATCCATGGAAGGAACGAGATTTGCTCCACTTAGTAATGAAATGATGGTTTGCCACTGATCATGTGACCTTGGATGTTAACTCAATAATGGTTGCATCATAAGCAAAAGTTGTATTTACGAGTACTACTTGCATGTCAATGCTATCTGTAGAGGGGGAAAAAATATCTCTGACTTGCCCACCATACAATGTTTAAGTCAACACATTGAACGCTAGAAAAATTCCAGTATCCATAAAAAGATCACTCACACAAGCATTATTATTATTATTATTCACAACTCTATAATGTTCAAATTTCTTGATGATTAATTTATTAAGAGTTTTAGTTGAAAATCTCTGAAGTTTAGTTTTAACTAGATCAAAATCTCCCTCATTAAATTTTGTTTATTAGCTAAATACATTAACATCAGTTTCATACTTATTATAGCTCATTGTAAGTTAATGCAAATTGTTTGTTTATAAATCATTCATACATTGTGCAAAATAGGATGAAAGTGCACAGATCCTCTATGAACATGCAAACTCATCTTTATTCAAAGTTAAAGCTTTAGTAATAAAAAAAAAAATTAAAAGGTGATGTGCAAATGGTTTGAAATTTCATGAATTGAAATAATGAATGCCATTTTGTGATTAGGAGTTATTATCATAAATATTAATTTATTTCTTAGATCAATATAAGGCAATCAAAGACAAAATTTACATTCAAAGATGGAGGTACTAATTCAATGAAGGTCCTAAGAGAACTGGATCCACAAGTTCATCACGATAAATTTCTTGGAACTCAATCAAGGAATGACTGATTTTCAATTGGAAAGGAGACTTAACTTGAGAAAGAAGAAAATAATCAACATGGGAAAGAAGAGAAGTGATGTAGGATGAATTTTGGAGCTAATATATATTTCATGATTTATATTCTTGTACATAAAACTGATTATGTTGTTCTTATGAAAGTATTTGTATGAGTATTTTTATGTAAGGCAAGGTGTAATATTGTTATTTTCATGTGTTTGCGTCCTTGAATGTTTTTTGGGTCATCTTGGGTTCTGGTTCATGCTATATTTTGGACCTATTATGTTAGTTCATTTCTTATATTATGCATTATGTTGGTCCATTATGTTAAAGCTTGGTGGTGGGTATACAAATAGTGGTAGGGTTGTAGATGGTTGTATCCATAAGGCTGGTGATAAGTTATAATTTTGTGTTAGGCACACATATAATAGTAAGTTTGAGTATTTAGTTTAGTGACTTTGATATCTCCCTCTTATTCTTTTAAATATGGAGCTTTTGTAGTGTTAAGGACTTGATTTTGGATGATAATATTGAATAAGAATTGCTTCTTGTGCTTTTTTGCTTTTCTTGTGTATTTTTCACAAGATTTTTTGAGTGTGTAAGTTCACAACCCTTTGAAATTGACCTTCTAAGAAAAGAATGATATCCTTGTGATGGCGGACTATTCGTAGGTGTTGACTTAAACTTACCCTTTCTTCGGTAGTGGTTGCCTTAAATGCATCACATGTTATCATCCATAGCTTTTTTTTAGAATGTTTGTTCACCATGATAGATAAACATATGTTATTATGAGAAATAAAAAAGTTAAAGATATCCTATCCTAATTTTCATCGGGATATTTTTGAAATATTAAAATGTATTAATTTGTATATGGCATCCAATGTTTAAAATTGCGTATTCGGGTATTGAGGCGTTTTTCATTCGTGAGGCGAGGCGTAAGCCTCAAGGCGTTTTGAGGCGTAAGCCTCAAAATCAAAAGATTGCGTAAACATAAAATGATAAATTTTTTATATACTAATGAGTGAATAATATAAAACATAAAAAAGCATAAGATATGAAATGAAATCAAAATATCTCAATAATAAGACAACATGAAATATAGTTCAACTAATGAGTGAATAATATAAAACATAAAAAAGCATAAGATATGAAATGAAATCAAATATCTCAATAATAAGACAACATGAAATATAGTTCAACTCAAAATTATATCTTTCTCAAATCCCAGTATTCTTTTCATTACCATATAATTCCAATTTCCAAAAATAAATAGCAATGACATATCACATAAGAACTCATAAATCATCAACATTGTCATCACTAAGGGGTTCTTCATTTGAATCATCATTATGGTGAACTGCTCTCTCCCCTTCCTCCTCTCCTATAGAGTCCAATGTCGGGCATTTACTTCAAGATTTATGTAAGTTATAATATATATAGCGTGAGACGTAAGCCTCATGACAATGAGGCTTGCGCCTCAACCAAGTTGAGGCGCAAGCCTTATAAAAAAACTTGAGACGTAAGCATCGAGGAGTTTTTTACTGGAATTGCGCAAAGGCGGGCCTCAAGGCGAGCCTCATATTGCGCAATTTTAAACCATGATGGCATCTATTTTAGAATGTTTCTATGATGCATAAGCACGAACACGATGACACGGATACGGCATGACACGAACACGGGTCATGTCAATTATTTAAAATATAGGACATGGACACAGATTTGACATGTTATGATAGTTTTTTATTTTAAAAATAGTGTATAAAAATTAAATAAGTATAATTTTAAAAATAATTTGAAAAAAAATAAGTCATTTAACTAGAATTTGCGCTTAAGATTATTAATATTAGGATGTCGAAAGTCGGACGTCGATGTCGTTTATCACTCATCGAAATAGGAGATGAAAATACCTTCACTGCCGAGGAGAAATGAAAATGAAAATATTAGATGGATGAGGTATTAAGTGCGAGCGATTAATTTGGTGTTGTGAATAAGAAATAATAAATTTAGTTTTTATATTTTAAATAATAAGAAATTTTAAATACAAGAAATTATATTTAAAAAAATCCATAAAATATTTAAGATGCTCGTGTCGGACACACATATCCAATTTGTATAGTATATTATTTTAATTAGACACATTTTCGGCCTGTCCGACACGTGTCAGAGAAGTGTCGGACGTGTGTCGTGTCGAATACATGTTGGACACTGCACACTCCTTTGAGGAGAAGTGTTGGTGCATCATAGGAATGTTTGTTTGTCATGATTTTTGAATATTTCTGTAAATCCAAAATGCATAATTTTGTCATTTAAATATAATAGAAATGCCAAGTGTCATTATTTATTAAGACCATCATGATCAAAATCATGTCAGAATATCTTGAACTAATATTTTTTCATATTTTATGCTTGTGATCAATTATCAAGGTAGCCCGTGTCAATTCAATAAGGCCTTTACATTCAGTCGGCAATTCTGAGAGGCTACAATAATTTTTTAGAAATTGAATATATTATAGTTGTAAGGCCCCATCAATTATAGTCAATTTTTTAATGACCAACTAGCTATAACTAACCGATCAATGAATTATCCTTTGAAAAAATATCAGCATATAACTTCAAAGATAACTTGATAAAAACGAAAAAATAGTTTTGAAGAACCCAAATAGTTCTTCTTTACAGTGTCTTGCTTGAATGCTGGTTAACCTTGGAGAGTTGATATATTATATTTCTATATATGCCTCATAAAAAACAAGATTTATAATATTCTATCCACTTGTGCTTCTATATTAGAAATAATATTATCAAATTCATAAGATTGTGAATCTGGATCATCATATCCTCAATAGTAGGATGATCATAATTCATAAGGAACTAATAAATTTCTGGATCTGGATCTTGCTTGTAGATGAGGCAACCACTTCCTTTGGGTTAAGGCCAACCAAGGAAGGCTAAGATTCCATGCCAAAATCTAAATTTGATTCCAAGTTTTGGGTGAAAATCAAACCATACATAGTAGGAAATATGATTGCAATGTTTGAAGGTAAGTTTTGTCTATTTGTGTGCTCCATTATATCCTGAGTGCTAAGATCAATAAAAGATGATTTTCTCAATTTCAGGCGAGCCTTAAAATATTATGTGAAGTTGTGAAACTAATCCCAATCTCTTTAACTAAAGGCATAATAAAATCTATTTCAACAAGGATCTTAGTAATTAACTGCTTAGAGAACTTAGCAGTAGTAGCAATCACTTGTAATGATTATTCAAAAATAAATCCAAGAGAACATTCCAGGTTAACCTAATTCCTCCGCTCAGTTTATATTTTTCAGCAAGGCAGTACGAACTCAATCTTCCAACCTTCACGATAAACCTAATCTTATTTTTTTCAGATGATGAGATCTCTGAATTGACACTCCTTTCTTTACTTCACTATTGTTGGTAAGTTTTCTTTTCATCATCCTTTGCTTGAGATTTTCATATATGTATGCTTGATTTGCAATTGATTGAAGATTTTCTGCTGAGATATTTGATCGTCATCATGTTATTATCAAATTATTCCCATTAGCAAATTAAGAAGAAAAAAAAAATAATGATTGTCATGGGGAAAGAAAAACTAGAGGCAACCCAAATTTGCAAGGGCATCACCCTTGATGAAAGGTAGCTAAGGTTGAGTGGACTATATGTGCAATGGGAGAATGGGATGCCAAAGCCATGAGGTATCAAATCCAAAGAACAAAAGCATGAATGCGAGGATCCAAGCATGGGATAATGTCTATTAGGGTTCGAAGATCACAAGCGAGAGCGATTTCGAGTAGAAAGAGTGATGAGCTTAGGCATGTTGACCTGTAACTGACACCCAAAAATAATAATAATAATAATAATAATAATAATAATAATAATAAATACATTTTGTACCTGAGCAGCGCACGCTCGCACGTCGCTCGCACGTCGAGACCACGCCTTATATCGCATCCCCCACGATCTCCTCGCGACGTTAAAAGGACGAAGGAAGGGAGGGATTCGGCCGCTCTCTCTCTCTCTCTCTCTCTCTCTCTCTATCTCCCATTTCTCCCTTTCGCGTTGCTTCTTCTACTCCTTCGTGTTGTTCGACTCTGCCCTTCGATGACTTTCCCTTCCTTCGAATCGGAAGCTGCAACAGATTGATCGGAAGAAACAAAGGAGCTCGCTCGTTTGCTTCTCCGACCCCTTTGTAGTTGTTCGGCTTCACTCGATCGACGGCTTCCCTTCTGTCGGATCGGAGGCAAGATCGAGAGCTCACCAGCTATGAAGTAACTTGCTCTCGTTAGTGTGCTTCTCCGCCTCATTCGTGGCCGACCGACTTCACTCCATCAACGACCTTCCCTTCTTTACGGATCAGAGATCCCGACATTTTGATCGGAAGCAGCAACACGAGCTCTTGCTCGGAAGGTAACTTTCTTCCATTCGCACGCTTCTCCGACCCTTCGTGGTCGTCCGACCTCGCACCTTCCATGGCTTTCCCTTCCTGTTTGATCGGAAGCAAGGGGGGAGCTCGCCGTTAGTGAAGGTAACTTTCTAACTCTCACGCGCTTCCACGGCCAAATCCCGTAAATCAACCAAATTGAGGGAAAAAATAAAATTTTATAAAATAATTATATTTAATTATAATTAGTTATAATTATTATTTTTAATTAATTATGATTTTTATAATTAATTACAATTGATTTTAATTAAATAATTATAATTAATTTGATTAATTGTAATTAATTTTAATTAGAATTAATTCTAATTAATTATAATTTATAAAATATAATTATTATTAATTATTATAAATTAATTATGATTTATTAAAATTAATTAATATCAATTAGTTATAATTAATTATGACTTATGATTTTAATTAATTATTATTAATATAAAAAAGAGATGATTGCCCTCCTCCCTTGCCTCAGTTTTCGTGCCTTCCACACCGCCGGTCCTCAAGGTATAAAATTTCTAACTTGAAAATCCCTATCTCGTGGGTTGCGACGAGCCGGCAAACCCCCTACGCACTCACGTAGCGTAGTAGGGAGGGAAGCCGGCACAACGCTTGCGACGAGGTGGGTAATCCCCGGACCGCTCATGTAGCGTGAGGGGGACAAAATTAAGTACCCACACATGGGGAAATTCCTGTGCTTGTTTTCAACAGGTGCCCAAGACCCTTAAACGCTCATGTAGCAGGCGGGGATTAAAGAAAAGGAGGCCGCGGTGTCATTTGATGCCTATCCGAAGCGCTCAAGTAGCAACTAGGGGAAGGCTAGTCTCTCAAATTTTTCCCCTAAACGGGGGAGACGCCGGGAGGTTGCCGAAATTTAGACTGAAGACACCGTGGACTTGAGCAAAATTTGGGTTTACATGGGACCTAATTTGGACAAACAGAGGACTTGATTGGGACAATGAACTGAACATAAAGTTGAGCCTAAATCAAACTTAATTGAACTCAAATCTAAATGAAATCGAACATGAATTTGGACTTGTAACAAGTAACAACAAATTGGACTTAAATTTAACTCAAACTGGAACAAGAAGTGAACAAGAACATGACTTGAATATTTGAACTCAAGCAAAGACTTGAGTTGGACCACCAGGGACTCAAACAAATGGAAGAGGCTCACTTCAAAGCCTGTACTATACTCGAACTCGAGCTCGAACTAGACTCATATTCAAATAAATTTTAAAGAGCTTAAGTCTGAATGAAGTACTTGATTGGAACCAGATTTTAGTTTAATGAGTAATCAGAACATAGATGCTCAATGAATGAGTCCTAATGAGTTAGGGAAAGCTCATACATCCCTACTACGGATAATTATCCAACTCCAAGAAGATGTATCAGAGAGAAAGATCAAAGGCAAATGAATAAGCAAAGACTCATGCATTTTGAAATGGAACTTTTGAACAATGCAGAGCAAATCATAGATGAGCATATCAATTATGTTCATGAGAAAATGAATGTAAACATGAAAAATAACGCAAGATCACCAACGGTCATGTACAAGAAGTGTAGTGTACTTGAAAGTAATAGTAGAAGAGATGTGATGCAGAAAAATGCCAGTGCATTCCTACAACCTACAACACTTTTGCAACAAATAAGAATCCAATATGCAATGAATATGACAATGTTCTACGATCAACACCAAGACATGAACAAATGCATTCACATCTACAAACAACAAAGCTTCTTGCAAACATACACAATGCAACGCATTTGAAGCACATATGAGCCCCTACGAGGTAAATGTGCCATGCCTGCAAGGACAACAAAGGGTTGCATAATGCTTATAAGTTTCCTATATGCGCTATTGGAATCCCCAACACAAGCAACAACGCCCGTTGACTGATGAAGGCAACACTGTCGATTGATAGTGGAAGACCCGTCTTGGCAAATAAGTACATCAAACCACCTGAGATTAGTGAAAGGTGAATATGATGCAAAAACAATGACTCTCCTACGAACACTTCCAAGAGGTCATAGTGAATACAACAGGTCCCTGTAAACAAATACGAGCTACTTGTGGATAACAATAATGGGTATATCATAAGTATAACAAACCCTTGTGGACACAAGTACATATATCACGTACGACAGTGGTGATTGAGATGCTGCTAGTATGTCGGGTATAAAGACAACTCGGTGTATTGGAAAAGGACACCCTCCTGGCAGAATGGAATGGATGTTTGAACAAATTAGAACTAAACTTTCTGTTATTCTAAAGTCTCTTCTTAGTCCTATACTTAAGAAGAAAATAGAGTTGGTGTCCACAAACACCGGAAGTAATAAGTCTACTACACTAAAGACCTTGGAAGGAGTTCTTTTCAAGCAGCGGTCACAAATTTCAAGAAAGACCTTCCGACGAATGAGAAAAGGGAGTTTGTATTAAAGCAATGAAATATCTCGTTGCAATCAGGTGATAACACACCACGATTCACCTATATCCAAAATGAGGAGATTCGTTAGTGCACTATGATCCACTACAGAAAACAACAAGTAGTGCACGACAGTCTACCTGTATAAAGCAGCGAACAACTCAATCCAGAAGCTGCTACACCACGCCACCGGATCTGCAACATCCATGCAAGCGGATAGAAAGTGTTTACAATATTTTAAAAATACCCCTGCACATGCACCATAGTTTGTATACACATAGGTACACAAGGGGTAAATATAATCCCAAACACCCGCATGGGCTCCAGTGAGTGTGTTATTGGTACACACGTGACGTCTAGGAATGCTGCGTGTTTCAATAAATTTGATCTCGATCCTCCTAAGCAGGTAGATAGGAGTCGACAATGTTTAATAAATAATTATAAAATTCACAAACATCCGCATGGGCCCCGGCGAGTGTGTTATGGGTATACACGTGACGTTTAGGGATACTGCGCGGGCTAAATAATGAATCTAAGTTCAAACCCGATCCTTCTCGACATAGTTCGAACTATTAAATAAATATACGGTCACGAGATCGACTGATATATTTATTTTATGCATTCATATTAGGCCTTCAAGGTCTTTTATAAGAAAAATTCATCAATAAAATTAAACACCCGCATTGGCCCCGGTAAGTGTGTTATGGGTATACACGTGACGTCTAGGGATGCTGCGCGAGCTAAATGATGAATCTAAGTTCAAACCCGATCCTTCTCAACATGGTTCAAACTATTAAATAAATACACGGTCACGAGGTCGACCGATATATTTATCTTATACATTCATATTAGGCCTTCAAGGCCCTTTATAAGAAAGATTCATCGATAAAAACAAACACCTGCATGGGCCCCGACGAGCGTGTTATGGGTATACACGTAACATCTAGGGATGCTGCGCGGATCAATAAGTGAATTCAAGTTTAAATCTGATCCTTCTATGCGGATCAATAGGAGTCTACAAGATTTGAACCTTCAAACAAATATACGGTTGTGGTGACCGGTGTATTTGTTTTAATACATTCATATTATGCCTTCAAGTCCTATAATCAAGAGAATTTACTAATAAAGGGCATAAAGCCTACGAAACCCGATCCTCTTAAGTAGGTAAATAGGAGTACACAGGGTTCAAACCATCGGATAAATATGCGGTCACGAAGTTGACCGGAATATTTATTTTATACATTCATATTAGGCCTTCGAGACCTTTAACAAAGAAAATTCATAAACAAATGCATGAAGCCCGAGAAACCCGATCCTCGGTCAACAGCTTGGTTGAGTTGACAAGGTTCATTTCATAAATGAAAATGCCTCCAAACACCCCGGTGATGGCCGTGTTGAATGATAATCTCAACCGGAGGACTCAAATACCTACGAAATTCAATGCTCCAAAGAGTCCAAAATCCCAAAATATTTAAAATTGAAATTAAATCATCAACCACTTAAAGTAAAATCCATCCACCCTCTGCAACATTTTATCGAGGTGGACAAATTAAAATTTACTTCAGCTCACAAAGAGCTAATGTCTAGTCGAGAATATCACTAGGATCTATTCTCAGACAATCTCCTACTAGTAAAAGACGTGATACGTGTCCTCTGACCGGCGGTTTTGCCGCCAAATGACACCGCAGGATAAACGGTTATGACTTGGGGCCCTCTAAACCAAGTGGTTTTGCCACGAAATGGCACCACGAAATGGTTATGACCAGAGCCAATATGCTCCTTAGTGGCATCAAATTCTTGAAATATGAATTAATAGGATATGATCGATAAAGCACAAAGCCCTCTGTTAGCTTAAGGTGGTTTCAAATTTGTCCCCTTAGATAAATATTCACCCCAGGTCTACAAAGTACCCTTGGACGAAGCAACCCATGGCTGTCGACAAGGATCCTTCTGTCAGGTTGAGTCGACTACCTCCTCTAACTAAGTAGACCAGGGACCATGATGGCCCGGGACGACGGAACCATGGGATCTTGATCGGGTCTATCATTCATTCCCCCACCATCCGCTTTAAGTGCAAGATGGTGAAATTTTTAATTTTAAATATCATCCAAGCCCAATGCTGCTACTATATGCCAGATAACACGTATTCTCTACGTATCTGATTGATGACTAGCCTTAATCAAAAGTTCTCTCTCGTGATTGGGAGTGGTAATTAACTATAGGAGCTTTGGCCTATAGGAAACCAGAACTCAGATCATAAAGTCCTCACAAAAAGAGTGTGAAATCTTTTAGTAGTGTCTTATCTACAAACCCATCTATCTTCCAAAATTTACCCCGGAACTTAAATTCGTTAAAACTCCATCGCCGAAGAAAAAGAAACGAGCAGGCGGAGGCCGAGGTCGAATTTTCGGAGCCCACAAGGCACAAGGGCCAAGCCACAATTTCGGACTAGTTGAAAGTGTAGGGGCATGATGGTGAGACTTCAATGTCTTTATTCTTATTTAATAAGCCCATACAATTGGCATTAGGGTAGATTTAAACTCATGTTGATTTTCATGATAACATTAAGGGATTCATAATTATTAATAAAGAATTATGATCAGTTGGAACAGTTTGGAAATGATTTATTCTGAGAGTTTGTTGACTATATGGAAAAGAAACTACAAAGCTAGAACAAAGTGGAGCATATAATTGAATATTGTTTTCCAAGTTATAGATAATGAATCGTTTAACTTCATACTTAAATATTTTTAAACTTCTCATCTAAATTTATAGGTATTTTTTGTTCAATTTCATAAATATATTTTCCGTTTTACTATTTTATTTTTTAAATTTATTGTTTGTTTGCAAATTTACCAAAATCTATAGCAGAATTTTAAAGGATCAACCAACATCATCTATCCAAGTTCTACTATCAAGTTGCTTGGATAACCAAGGCAATCTAACATGAAACCAGGAGAGTGAGCTACACTTCTATGGTTGCCTTGTAGTCTCCTTCATATTGGTTAATTATATTGTGCTGTCATATGGACTTATATGGACATCAAATCTTTTTGGCTGCTGGAACTTTTGTACCTTCATTTTGTTTATGATACTTTCCCACCACTTGGCTTATTAGGCTGAGGGGCACCTTTAACTTGGTCACTTGAGAATGTTGAGCCAATGTATTGTGCAACAACTTTTGGGGCTTTCTGGATTCATATTAGTTATTTTAGTTGGCTATCCGTGATGTTTATATAGGTAGCAACCATTTATAATTTCATACCTTGCTTGTCATTCGTGTTAATGAGACAGTCGGCTCCCCGTCTACTTATCAGATGACTAACATATTTTCCTAAATGTAGAGTTTTCTTCCAACATGATGAGGAATGATTAGTTTTTGGAATATCAATACTTGTTCTCCTACCATGAAAGCCTAAGGTTAACTATATAATCATGGGAGCTAGTCATTCTTACACATTTACTTTTTCTGTTTTGTTGGACCTGAAGTTATGTTTCATCAAAGGCGTCAAGCTCCTCAATATCTAAGAGAGAGCTTTCCTCTCATGTAAGGCCATAGTGGATGGAAACACAGAGAGTTGGTAGATCGACCTTAAGAGGAAATAATGCCTTTGCTCCAAAGTCCAAACATGAATATCTGTGGAGTTGCATGGTTTGATGTCTTATTGAATGTGATAAGGATTTCATTAGTTTATTGTTCTATTACCTCTGTTTTAGAAAGAATTTTCTTGAGCATTTTATTCAAATTCTTATTAAATACCTTATTGAGCTACTTGCTCCTGGATTGTGTATTGATGATTAGCACCACTCATCTTAGGTAGCTTAATGAACTTGTAGGTCTTGATGCTTTTGAACCTAGTGTCATTGTGTTATATGATTTGACATGATTTTTCAAATCTGTCGACTATGTAATCTCATGCTATCGATGTTGACTTCAGAGGAATTTTCTTAGCTCACATTGAGAAGTAATCTATAATAATCTAGATGTCATGATGCCTTAAGGAAGATAGAAAGTTGATATGGCTGATGATGTTGATACCCAACTTTTGAATGACCAATAAATAGTTGTTTAATATAGTGAATTAGGTAATTAATGGAGTGTCTATATGGATTTAGCATGACTGGTATTGGCAATCTCATTACAATCTTTTATCATGTTGGACCAATCGCCCCATCCTTTTCTCTTTAATTTTTATTTTAGGGCTAGATTGATATGCCCCAAAATTCAATCATAAATTTTGATATATTCAAATTTTTTGTTCATTAGTCTAAGAAATTTCATCCGCATTTAATTAAAGGACATATAATGTAATACCCAAAAACCAAGTAATCAAAAATAAAATTTTGGATTAAGAACATTTTTATTTTATACTAAAAATTAATTATTGTTTATTGAATGTTTTTCCCTTATACAAAAACCAGGGATCACTAAGTGGGCCATGCTTGGCTTAATTCATCTTAGGAGAGAAAATTTGAATGTGGGGGGCTGTTTTAGGAAGTTTGTAATTGTCCTTTATGGTTAATTAGGAGATGAGGTGGTAATTGATTCTCATCTTGAATTTTGAATGAAAGTTTGAGATCTAGGGTTTCTTGGTTTGGGCTCTTGGCGTTGCCGGATATTGGAGAGTTGTTCTTCCTCTCGTATTGAAGAACAAATTGTATCTTTGCTGTTTTATTCATCGCCTAGTGGAATACAAGTTTTGCTTTGAGTTTTCCTGCAGTTTTCCTCTATTTTCCACTGTTTTTGGCTGTTTTACTGCTGTGAACAGCAGTTTTCTTTGTTGTGGTACTTATTTTTGGTTAGGTTTGCTTGTGAATACAAGTATTTCCTATCAAATTGGTATCCGAGCATCGATTGGGGACCTTAGGCGACTAAAATCCTGATTTTTCAGCGAGCTTTTGGCTTCCGGAAGTGAGTTACTTGAGATCTGTGGGGAAGAACGATGACCGGAAAGAAGGTACGTAGAAGTCTTGGAAGGCGAAGTCGGACAATTGAAATTCAATTTGGAGGGAAGATTTTTCGATTTTCAAAATCAAATCACCACCAACAATGAAAGGTTGGAGGGGAAGTTCGCCGTGATGGAAGAAATGCTAAAAAAATTACTTGAGATGAAGACAAATCCGACGACATCGGAAGTAAAAGAGACCACCGGAGGCCATGTCGGAGGAGGATATCAGAACCCGTTTAGGGGGGGAAGAAATCCGGAAGTGGAGATCCTTGAGAGAGGATGACATGCCACCTCTAGAGCCAATTTCTAGAGAGGAGATGAGTCTGGGAAATGACCAAAGGGGTGCTGATTTCGAAGGGAGAAGGGAAGATTTTCATCGCCGAGGGGCTGATTTTGAAGGGAGAAGAGGCGAATATGAGGAAGGGTTCGGGTATAATCGCCGGAGGGAAGATCGTGACAGTTGGGGAGTACCTCATCTTCGAGGAATGGGAGGCTATAGAGGATTCAGGGGAAATGGGGGAGACCCACGGGTGAGGAAGCTGAAGATGCTCGTCTTTGAGGGGGAAGACGGCCATGGCTGGATCTACAAGGTAGAGCGTTACTTCGCTGTCAACGGGTTGACAGAGGAAGAAAAGCTGACGGCAACGAGATTGTGTTTGAAAGGAAAAGCCTTGGCCTGGTATCAGTGGCGTGACAGGAGGGAACCCATCCGGAGCTGGAGACAGTTCAAGGATTGCTTATTGGAGCTTTTTCGAGCCGATGGAGGAGGAGATTTCTATGAGCAATTCTTTGCTCTGACTCAGGAGGGGACCGTGGCAGACTACCGAGACAAGTTCGAGTACTTGGCTAGCAGATTGGATCACATTTTAGAGTCAACCCTGGAAGGGAACTTCATTAAGGGGCTAAAATCGAAGATCCGAACAGCAGTCAGGGTGTTGGAGCCAAGGAACCTAGGGAAGGCTATGGAGCTGGCACAGTTGGTGAAAGATCAGAAGAAATTTCATTTGAATTTCAAATCTCATTTGAATTCAAATTAAGAGACTTTCCAAATTAATAATAGGATAATTTAGGAAGATGTTTAAGAGGCACTTTGAATTTGAAAACAAGGGTTTGTGGAGCATGAGGGGCTGGCGGCTTAGGCTTGGGTTAGGTTGGCCGGCGGCTAGGGGAGGAGCCGGAGCTTGGGGATTTAGTAGGGGAATGGGAGGGCGAAGAGGCTAGGAGCCGTAGGGTTCGGTGGAGAGGGGAGGGGGCCGATGGCTTGATGTGGAGATGGAAGGAGGCTGGCGTGTATGGGTGGAGTGGAGAGGTGTGGACAGATTTTAGTGGGAGGGTGTGGGTGGCCGGCGGTATGGGGTTGAAGGAAAGGGAGAGGGGAATAAGAACAGATACAAATCGTGAGCCTATAATCTATCGGTGGCTGATAGGAATTGTTTGGCCCTCTATTAGGATTTCCTCCACTCTCAAGAACTCAAAACAATGAGAAATAACAAGTGCTAAAAGTTTTATTAAACAATCATCATTCCTAATACAAAAGCTACAATAGGCCTCATATATAGGCCTAAGGAACAAAAGACACAAATAAAATTGCCCTCTAGGCTACAATATGAACTAATCCCTCTGAGGGGTACAATGGTAAACCAGAACATTAATAAAAATAAAATATATAAATGCATCACAAATAAAGACTCCTAATCATAGCCGTCTATCTACGATGTCTCCTCTGATAGATGTGCCAGAATCTCCTGCTTATGTCCTCATCAGATATTATTAGAAATAATATTTTTTATTAGATTTAAATTAGAGTTTGACTCTTAAGATGACACAATGGAGAAAAGGATTCTTGTCACTTAACCCATGTAGTGGGATAAAGGTTTGATGTTGTTGTTGTATTTATCTCGTAAGCATTTAAGAGGATGAAAATGACATCCAATTCCCCTATTGGGAAACACTGAGGTATTAAGTACTCCAATGACACTCGAACAATGAAGTGGCTATGATGTCTATCTTTCAACAATAGTTTAATAGTCACTACCATATTCAAAGTTATATACACCCATCAATAAAAAAGATATCACTCCCTGGATTTGGATCAAAATTCAGTTGAGGGAGGCGGATGATGCAGGACTAAATATATTTTTAAATGAATGCGATAAGAACTTGCACGTTTTGAATAAGAGCAAATAGTAATTAAGGTTATTAGCCACTAAACGATGATAGAAAACGAAAGAGAGGTAGTTACGCTTTGGCCAAATCACATGCTTAGAACTTGAATTGCCAAAGTAATTTAGAATTTCAACAAAATATAAATTAAGTAGTTATTCAATAAAATCCCAAAGTTAACATTGAGATTAGAACATAGAAAATCAAGAACTCAAATCCTATGTTTACTAAACATAGGCAGAGAGCTTGGCACGAATCCTTGTGCTTGAATGACCACCTACAAGATCAGAGGATTTAGAAGATAAATGAATAGGGGAAGAATTTCACCCTTGTCGAAGACCAGAAGCAATTTTCCACTGAATGTTGGCAAGTTGTTCTTCGATTGCTTCGGATAGTGTGAAGATGATGCGATCCAAATATTCTTCGACGGAGTTGTCGACTTCCGGGTTGACGTTGAAGAATGTTGACCAAAGAATGTCGATGTTTTCTTGCTCGTTGTAAACGAATCCGGAATTAAGATCGGGATCGGCCATTCATCGGTTCCGAAGGGTTGAAGACGATGGTCGTTGCTTCTCTTAAAGACTCCACTTGAGAGAAAGAAGTTTCTCTCACAGATTGAGGTGGAGAATAGGGAGGGAAGTGGCCGCCCTAATGAAGGAGGTTTAGGATTAGTAAGTTCAGATTTTTGGTGGAGTTAGAGTTGAATTTGAGAGAGGATTTTGGAAGGAAAGGCCGGAATTAATTTCCAAATCAAAGTCTCTTGAGTTGGAAAGAATTTAAAGGAGGTATGAAAGCATGGAGGGGGGGCGGTGGAGTAGAGGAGGCTTGGGATTTAATTCCAAAAGAAAAAGGTGTGTTTTTGGAAAGAAGTAAAGGAGGTGGGGCCTTGGGAATTTCCGCCAAGAGAGAGGGGGTGGCTTGAATTATTTTCAAGAGTGTAGCTTGACTTTGGAAATAATTCCAAAGAGGACCATGAGGGGGCCGGCGGCATAGGGGGAAGGAATTGGAGAAAATAAGCAAAGTTTATTGCTTTCCTAGTTGGGATTCTCTAATTAGGATATAGGATTTAATTCCAATCCAAATCAAATTAATTTTGAATTTGATTTCGGAAACTTTCCTAAAATAGAATCCTATTTTATGAAACGTTTCAAATTCAAATTTTATTTTGGAATGATTGAAATTATCACCTCCCAAAAAGAGAACATATGAAAAAGGAAAGTAATAATGAGATTTGCAATTTTGGGAGCAAGGGGCTAGCGGCTTGGTGGTTGGGTTGTGGGTGGGGTGAGGGGAGAAGGGGTTGGGTGCTAGCCAATGGGCTTGGGTGGGGCTATTAGTGGTCGGTGGCTTGAGTTGGGGGTGGGCCGTGGGTTGGAGGAATAAGGAGGGAGGGAGGTTAGAAATAAAAGAACAGATAAAACTAGCCACGAACCTGGACTCTTCCAAGGTTGGTGGGTGGTCCGCTTCCCTTTCAAAGGGGTTTCTCTTACAAACTCTCTCAAGCCTCACAAGAACTCACTATATATAGCCTCATACAATGGACAAAAAATAAAAGACGACTTCGTCCTTTGATCTTACACATGACCACCCTTAAGGCCAACAACTAAAGCAAATACATATGAAGACTTAAAAATATATCGGCACGATCGTGGCCACAGATCGGCGGCCACGCCTCTGATAAACTTTTCATGCTCTTATGTCCCCATCAGCGGAACTCTTATCAAAAAATCAAATTTTGATGACATAGTTGTCTTAAAACTTTTGGTCATTTCAAAAATAAAAAACATGAAGGGTAGTATTTGGTTCTAGTCAGATCAATATTAAATATCGACGGTACGCATATGATCCTGATAAAAAATCAACGATTATTCAAATTTAACCCGATTGAAGATAAATAGTTATTCAAAAAAAAAAATCCCTGCATTTAATTATTGTGTTTCTGCATGATACCGAGGCTTTGGTGCTAAGAGAGATGGAAGACTACCAATGGAAGAGCATTACAATTGATTCTAGCGCTGGAGAGAGAGAGTGGGAGAGAATGATTGAGGGCCTAGGTTTTGCATGAGTACCTGTGGAGAGTAGTTTTAAGTGAGAGGTTAGCCTTCGGAATTGGGGGTGTCAATGAATATAGGTGTAGGCATAAAGGGAGAACGTTGGAGTACATGTGATGCTAGCGGCTAACGTAGGAGGAAGTGGAGCACGTGGTATTAGATACCATTAGAGTATAGGGTGAATGGTTGTGCAACATCTTGATGTAGACAAGGGGGGGTCAACACTTGTCCAAAATAAATCATATTTTGGCTTCCCTTGAGTCTAGTAGTTCATCATATTTGAGCTAAACTTTTAGTTCATTTATGAGCTGGACTTTAGTTCATTTATTGAACTAAGGGTTAGCTCATTATGAGCTAATATTTTAGTTCATTTATTATCTTTTAATTAATGTCTTTTATGTTTTTTATGTTTGTTTTAAAGTTTGTCTCTTAGAATTTCAAACCGGCCTTTGGAATTCCAAGATTTCTTTTTCCCATGGTGGCTCCTTGTATTCCACCATGGCTTTATTTGTTTGCCTCTTGGGATCTCACGGCTGGGCTCCTTCCGTGACCGTCCCTTGTTTCCCGTGGTTGTGGCTCTCGGTCCGTGCGGTTCCCCTCGTCTCCCGTGGCTGTCTCCTTGGTTCCTGGTTTGGGTGTTTAACCGTGAGCTTGGGGGGGAGATTTCTATGTTTTAATGCTTAGTTTATTATGTCAAAATTAATGTAATGTGTCTCTTTGTATTCGCTTTCATACCTATAAATTTGGGGGATTGTTTATGTTTGAAGTAAGTTGAATGTGATATTTGATTTTTGGAAAAAAATCTGTTAACCTGCGGGTTGCTTGGAAATCCTGCGGGCTCTTTTCACCCTTCTTTCTCATCCCCTCCGGAAATCCTGCGGGCTCTTTCCAACATTTCTTCTCGGGCTTCTAATCTCTTTCGTCTCTCCGCAAGTGCCACTCCACCTGTATCCTTCTTCTCTAAGTGAAGCAACTTTAGGGTGTCGTCTTTTAATTTTAAGTTTGCAAGTCGTCGTCGTTGTAATTTCGTCCCTTTAGTTTTATTTGAATTGTAAGAGTTTGTTCTTTCCTTTTCTAGTCTTTGCTTTGTCGGTGTCAATCAAGTCATTTTTTTGTTAAGCAAAAAATATAGGCTCCCCTATATTTTTTGCCCGCATCATTTGGTATCAGAGCAAGTTAGAAAATTCTAGGTTGGTTTGTCAAGTTTTGTTTTCAAATCAGTGTTTGTCAAAAGTTGTGTCAAGTCAAGTCAGAGTTTTTGAGTTTAGTCAAGTCGTTAGTCTTGTCTTAAGTTTTTAGATTGAGTCTTGTAATTTTTTTTATTGAGTCAAAAATGGAAAATCCCAAAAATATGGCATCATTCATGGAGGAAAGCGAGCAACATGATCCTAATGTCCCACTCCCGTTGGACAGGTGGATTCCTATAGAAGGAGACTCAACGGATCCACTTCAAGATCGACTCTACAAACTGCAATATCACATTTTCCTATGTGATCAAAAATTTGAGAAGTACAAAGGTATCTGCAACAGCAATTTGAAAAAGAATATGAAGAAATTCTGAAAAGGTTTGGTGAAAAACTCAAGGAGCTCGATGAACTGTATGCACCGCCTCAAGAGAATCAACAACAAATAATTCATCAGGAGCTGAATTCGCAAGAAGGGGAGTCAGATGTAGACAAGGGGGGGTCAACACTTGTCCAAAATAAATCATATTTTGGCTTCCCTTGAGTCTAGTAGTTCATCATATTTGAGCTAAACTTTTAGTTCATTTATGAGCTGGACTTTAATTCATTTATTGAACTAAAGGTTAGCTCATTATGAGCTAATATTTTAGTTCATTTATTATCTTTTAATTAATGTCTTTTATGTTTTTTATGTTTGTTTTAAAGTTTGTCTCTTGGAATTCCAAACCGGCCTTTGGAATTCCAAGATTTCTTTTTCCCATGGTGGCTCCTTGTATTCCACCATGGCTTTATTTGTTTGCCTCTTGGGATCTCACGGCTGGGCTCCTTCTTCCGTGACCGTCCCTTGTTTCCCGTGGCCGTGGCTCTCGGTCCGTGCGGTTCCCCTCGTCTCCCATGGCTGTCTCCTTGGTTCCTGGTTTGGGTGTTTAACCGTGAGCTTGGGGGGGGGGGGGGGGGGGGGGGGGGGATTTCTATGTTTTAATGCTTAGTTTATTGTGTCAAAATTAATGTAATGTGTCTCTTTGTATTCCCTTTCATACCTATAAATATGGGGGATTGTTTATGTTTGAAGTAAGTTGAATGTGATATTTGATTTTTGGAAAAAAATCTGTTAACCTGCGGGTTTGTTGGAAATCCTGCGGGCTCTTTCCACTCTTCTTTCTCATCCCCTCCGGAAATCCTGCGGGCTCTTTCCAACCTGTCTTCTCGGGCTTCTAATCTCTTTCGTCTCTCTGCAAGTGCCACTCCACCTGTATCCTTCTTCTCTAAGTGAAGCAACTTTAAGGTGTCGTCTTTTAATTTTAAGTTTGCAAGTCGTCGTCGTTGTAATTTCGTCTTTTTAGTTTTATTTGAATTGTAAGAGTTTGTTCTTTCCTCTTCTAGTCTTTGCTTTGTCGGTGTCAATCAAGTCTAATTTTTGTTAAGCAAATTGCATCACATCTCTAGGGTGAGAGTCGGGTCGGGAGAGAAAGAGAAGGCATGTAAGGACCTATAGCGCACAGGTGAGGACTTGAGGGGGATGGGAGTTGGAGAGGGTGACTGCATAAGAGATCCTCCTGTGACGTGCTAAAAACTTTTGCCTACTCACCACAATCAAGTTAGATCGTGGTCTGTTGCTTTTTCTTGATCTTGCTCATGTTCTTTATCATAGTGAGGGAAACAAAAGGAAGTATTTATGACTATATTTAAAAAACTGATTGTTTAACCAACAGATTCTGCAGTGTTTTTTTTTTTTTTTTTTTCTATCTGTTTCTTTTTCGTTGATAATCAAATATGCTTGAAGCATATGCTCTCTGGTTTCTAAAGCTGTAAAGAAAAAAAATGAGTTCCAATACGCCAAGGTAAGATTTTGCATGCTGCAGATTTTGATCAACTGTAATTTGATATTTGAAGCTCATTTTGGAATGCTGGGTGCCTCAACATTTTTACTTCCATTTTCCCTTCCCTTTGCAGGCTGCATCCAAGGTTTTGTCCACTGAGGCCATAGATGCTGCGGGTAATATATGCCGAAGACTTGAGCTGGGATCTAAGCTTAGTGATGCTATTAGCAGAAAGGAAGATGCATTTGCTCTTTTTGATCTGTTTAAAGATGAGCGCTATTTACTTTTAGAAGGAAAACAAAAGTTCCGTGTGAGTAGAAAATAGTATGGTATTTAAACAGCATGCTTGTTGCATCTGATCGTCCGGCTGTTAATTCCTTACATGATGAATACTTTATGTAGGTAATACTTAAAGAAGACTCTTCACCAGAAGACATGCTCAAATCTCTCTTCCATGTCAACTATCTTTACTGGCTTGAGCAAAATGTGGGAATAGCACCAAAAAGCATTGCTGATGAGTGTAATTCAGGGGGTAGGCTGCAGATTTCCTTAGATTATATACAGAGGGAGTTCATTTACATCAGGCGTGATGGTTTACAATGTGGCTGGCTTACAGATGGGCTGATTGCAAGGCCCTTACCAAACAGAATACTGCCAGGTTGTGATGCCAACTCAATTGTGCATTCAAGTTGATTGTTCATACAAATTTTTTTTTCCGCTGCTACTGGAGGGTTGAGACAAAAGCTAGATCAATTTGGTATCCGTCATTGCTGCGCCCTCAAAATTCTTTTCTTGATCATGTCCACTCAAAAACTTAGTGCAGAATGCTCGGCCCATGTCCAGAAGGTTTTCACAGGTTTTACGTGCTTTGAAATCTGGAATCGCCTGAATGGCTTCTCACTTTCTTGAGATTTCAATCAACGATCATAATTGGTATCTGGTAGCTAACGTGTTGTGGTTAGATTACACTTCATACACATTCATACCGTGATTATTATATTAGTATATTACGTGCTTAGCATTTGATGTGATGTTATCTTTCCTAAACAATTTATATGATAATTGGCTCTCCAAGGAGATAGAACCATAGAAGCTCTAATGCAATTTGAAATATTTGTTTATTCATAAAATAAAATAAAAATTCTTGATCGGGCATGAATTTTGAGGCAATGTTGAATTGTAAATTTTTAAATTAATTTCGGGATTATTTGAACTCCAATTTTAATAAACTTATAGTCAAATTGAACATCTCAAAAAGATGAACTCAACAATGCCAAATTTGATCAAATTCAACCCCAAATAGGTTCAAATCGAGGGCCCAAGCACTTTTGGAAGCTGCAAAGTATAAATTGGACAACAAAATAAATTTAAAATGTGACATATTTTTAGTCGAATAGAGTGGTTAGATGAGATGAATCCTACAAGCTCAAGATTTGCTGAAGTTTGATATCATTATGATGCTTAAATGTGTGATAATTGGTCTATAATCTCTTTTGCCACTAAGCTCCTTGACCACACCATGACCACTAGTCATTGCCTGACTTCCAACCAGCCATTGACCATCGTCGGATTTTTGCCCGACTACAAGCTATTATCAAACTTTTGCTCGACCATCGATTGTTGTCTGACTTCCACCCATTTTTTGATCATCGTTAGACCTCAGTAAAGCTATTGTTTGTCGCTAGTTTTTGCCTCAATTCTCAAGTAATTCCACTACCTCGAACTTGAAAGGATAGATCATGCTTTGTAACTCACAACAAACTTTTATTAAAATGATAAAAATAAAAGGATTCAACCTTATCACTATCTTATATGGATCTTTTAGTGGTGTAAGTGAGTCAAGCCGACTCATTAGCTAGCTCGGGCTTGGCTCGATAAATTGCTCTAAAGCCGAGCTCAATGAGCTAAAGAGTCAAGCTTGAGCAAGCTCTAAACTTGTTAGCTCATGCACCAACTCGTTCGAAAGATATTAATATAAACTAAAGTTAAAATATATCATGATTCAAGATTTTAAGTATAAAGATATTAAAAAAATGTTTAATATTATATCTCACTCTTATATAAAGTGAGATTTTATTATTTTTCTAATAATTTCTCATTCTTTTTTACAATGCTTAAATCATAATATATATTTTTCTCTTTTATAATAAATGAGCCGACTCATGAGATGGCTCAAATTTGTAGAATAAAGCTGGAGCTCGAACTCAATTAATTAATCAAGTTCATGCTCAAATCGGGGGTGACTCGAGCTTGACTTGACTCGACTCTTTTACACTCCTAGAAAAAGTTGATGGGTTGATATGGGTCGATAAGTTGTTAAATAGTCAGAGTCAAAATGTCTTGGCAAGTAAACTAAACCACAGACTGAAAGTCCTAGACAATAGGTGGGTTCAAAGGAGAATTGTCAAGTCGAATGTGGTCGAGGTTTCCAATACGAGACAAATCATTTTAAGGGGAACACCTATGTTCTATAGCATTATACAAATTCAATACACAACCCTCCTTGGCCTATTGGTTGAGAGCTTAGGCTTCCAACTAAGAGGTTCAGGGTTCGAGTCTATGTGTATGCATTATGTGTGTGAGTTTGCCTTAAATGACCTAAATGTCCCAAAAAAAAATTAAATACAAATTCAATCATAAGAGCAACATGGAATGGATTGAGTCAATACCAAGTAATTTGAAAAGAATATTAACCAAAGAAAAGGAATTCAATCTCTCAAAAGATGATTTGAAGAAGCTAAAGCATATAAACCAAGCTTTTAAAAATCGGCCAGTTTAGTCAAGAAACGATCATAAGGTCGGTTTGGTCTACTATTAAAACTAGTTTCACATTGAACTAGACTGAATCGGTAAAAACCGCCAGTTCAATCAGCAAATCGGGTCCTCTGAACCGGTTGGTTAAATAAATTATTCAAATAATTAAATAAATCAATTTAATATATTTATAAGAAATATTAATTTAAGTTTTACTTTATTTTAAATTTCCTAAAATTTTATTTATTTATTTTTATATTCCAACTAAGCGTTTTACATTGCTCCATCACTCCATGTAAGTTCTTATATCATGCAAACTCAAAAAACAATATAATAAATATTATAAAGTGGAAGTCCCCAAATGAAATGTGACTAAATAAGTTGAAGTCCTTACTTCTTAAGTTTACATCATATACTATATATTTTAAAACATATTTTTAAAATAATTTTTATGAGGTAAATAGCATTTATTTTTAATTAATAATGATAAATTAATTATATACTTCATTTATTATTTACATACTATATAAGTTAATAAATTAATTAATTATTACTAATAAATGATCTAACATTAGTAATTTATAAATGTAAAATTAAAATATGAATTTAATATATAATTTATAAGCGTAAATTAGATTTAAACATATAACATAAATTAAAAATAATTTATGTTAAATTTATAATTTTGTATGAAAGTTAAATTTTTGTTAAATTTGAAAAATATTTAAAAAATTGAAGATGTTTAAATTTAAAATTACATAAGATATTATTAATGTGTAAATTCAATTTAATTTTAAATTAAAATTTTATATTTTTACATGATTATTTTGTCATTTAAATTGTATTTAAATAATTTCAGATTTATTAGGTCATCAAGCTTAACCCCAATTTGACCTCGATCAAATTATTGAACAACTAACCTCTCATTCTTCTGATTTTATGTTTGGTTCTATTTTGACAACTTTTATTTAAACACATCATATAAGTGTTGCAAATTTGGACTCAAGCACTGTGATTTTTTATGACAACAAACATTATTGCTTCCATATTGTCATCTTCTATTAATTGTTCCTATTAAATATATGTTTTGTTACCCTGCTCACTAATATTTCATGTCCATAATTCACTGGCAACTTCAATCAACTCAAGATTAGGTAGATTAGGGTTGAGTCTATTTGTAATTTTAACTTCAATGTACTTTTATCTTTATTGAGTCAAGTCATGTATATTGTGGATACTAAGCTGAGTAATCTTTCACACACACTCAATGGAGTGAGTTGGTGAGTTGGAAAAGTTTATATTTTTTGACCTAATCCTATAATATGATTTATATCGTATTAGACGATTTGTTAAAACAGGAAATTCTAATTAGGGCACCTTAGTTAATTAAGATTGATTAAACTCATCATACTGTACAATCTCTATCGTACAAAAGGATTCGTTATAATCAACAAAATAGCTGCCAATCACAATTTAGGTAATATTTTAATATTCAAAATCTATGTTTAATCGTACCATATGATTTTCATCGTATTGTACGATTGATGACAATCATAACTAAATTGATCATATGATTGGATTTTTAATTATGGTTAAATTGTTCAAATAGATCGTACATGACGATTGGAGACGATCGTAGGGTATGAATTAATTCCTGCATGGGACAATAATTAAATGATGCCCCTCGTATTGGACGATTAGCTATGTATTTGTATTGATCATACATGACTATCAAGACGATCGTATTGTACGACCCGACTCCTGCATAAGACAATTTTTAAACATAGCCCCTCATACTGGATGATTATATATGTGTTTATACTAATCTTATAGGATGATGTGCCAAATAGTACAAGACGATCAATATAAATACTTGAACTGATCGTATAGTGGGTTGTAGTTCGTACTGGCTGAACATGATGATCTTGGATTGTACTGGACGATCGAAAGTGCCAAATTGAAATTTTGGGCTTTCTTGGAGGCTCTTTATTTAAAGTCTTCTATTGTCTTGTTTCACAAGACTTTTGGCTGCTAAGTGCTTTGTGAGGGACAAAAAAGATGCATAGGAAAGCTTTGGGAGAGAGAAGTGAGGAAGAGATTTTTAAGGAAGATTTATGAGGATGCACAAGGTTGCTCCAAGCAAGGTTCTTCCTCGACTATTTCAAGCTTCTGTTTTGATCCTTTGGAGGCTCCAAGAAGACATACTACAACAATAGTCCCAGGTTCTTTATCTTCTCTAGGAGGGAGAAAAAGGATTAATGTTTCTTTGCAGTCACCATGAGGGTGAAAAAGGATTGATGGCTCCCTGCCTTCACTAGGAGGGTGAAAAAGGATTTCAAGTTTGCTGCCTTTGACAGGTTTGTGAAAAAGATTTTGTAAGGGCTTCCCGACCTTACTATGGGGGCAAAAGGTGAGACACAACTTTTATTGTAATACATGAAAAGGAGATTTCCATATATTGGATGTAGGTCAATTTAGACCGAACCACTATAAATTTGTGTTCTATTTTTACTATTTCGTACTTCTTTTTTTTTTGGTTTACGGTGTGGTTAATAAACTTTAAATTTCTATTATCATAGTTTTAATTTTCTTCCACATTAAAGGGGATTAAAGTGTTATCTTTTTGCCTAAAATTTTTAAATAATCAATTCATCCCCCTCCCCCTCTTGGTTAGCCTCGTGATGGTTCATTTAGGTTCAACAACCTACATGAACTTTCAAAAATGAAATCATATAATGAAGTTGAAGCTTCTTCTAGTACACTAGAGGATTTTAACTTAAGTGAGACCTCTTTAGAAAGATTACTCGTATGGATCAGTTGCTGTAAGGAAAACTTCATACTCAAGTTATAACTTAAATCCTGATCTTGTCGATCTCCATACCCTCGCAAATATATTCTTTACACAATTTGATAGGGTGATCATTTGAACAATTAATGTTGTCTTCAACTTGATTTTTCCATAATGATTAACCTCAAGATAGAATATATTTCTATAATCTCCATCTTTCCAACCATGATGAAGGCTTTGAGGATCACAATGATTTTATTTAGTAATTCAATCTCCATAAGTATTTCCTCATGTGTGCACATAGAAATTGGCATTCAGTGTTCTTCCTTAACAAACTTCATTGCAGGATTAGCCACCTTCAAGTATCCTCTCCTCTTATTAGAGCTAACTTGAGGTTCTCACTTTCATTGAAAACAACTTAGGAATTGAGTCCCACTCACAACCTTAGCTAGTGATCTCACCAGTGAGTTCAACCTCCTTAGTGACTCTCTTCTTAAAATTTTATATCTATTTTCCAAAAACAATCTCACCACTACTATTTTGACTTTATCAATGACTTTCTCTTCTAAATTCTTGACTTTGTACTTATCCATTTTAATTATTTGTTGAGGCTCATCCATCTAAGACTAAAACTTGATCTTGGCTCTTTAGGATTCCTTTTCATTAGCATTGGAATTTTTAGAATAAGTTTGTGACTAACTCCCTATTCTGATGAATGTTGAACTATAGTATTTGTTTATTTCAAAAGCAAATAAAGGCCCCATAGTATTTAAATTATTGTTAGCCCACTACCTTTAATGGAGACTAATCTTCAATCACCTTATTAAGGAGTCACTCCAAAGTAGATCATCCATAATTATTATTGGAGCTAGCTACCTCGTAAGTGTTAATCCTTGCATTGATAAATCTAAACTTATTTTGGCCTTCTCCATGATAACCTCAATTTCGTTAATTAAGTTCCTTCTCAAAAGAAATTAAACATAACTTCATTTAGGCCTTCTCCTTAGCAAACTATGCCTTGCAAAAATTTTCTTGGCATCAATCTCCTCTTGGTTTCAATTCCCCTCTTGGTGATTAAATGTTCACCACTTTTAAATATTCATCTTTTTCAATTGAGATCATTGAGAAGTAACAACTTTAGCTCTATTAGGCTTCGTTTGGGATGACTTTTTTATTGTTTTTTAAAACAGCTTTCTAGTTTAAAATTTAAAAATTTTATACTAGTAAGCTGCTTTAAGAAGCAATAAGAAAGCCATCCGAAACGAAGCCTTAGTCTCACCATCTGAAGCATTAGTATCTCCTTAAATATCTTTCTAAGCCTATCATAAATGTGTTGGCCAACAATATGATTAAATTGTCAACTTAACATGAACATTAATGAATAAGAACAATTATAGATCAAAGATTAGTAAAAAAGAAAGCAATTAACAAAAGTTTTTGTAGCTAACCCTTAACACACATTCGAAGTTTTACTAATGTGTATGCCACTTATCAAGATTCAAGAACTTTGAAGATCTAATGTTTTAAACTTGTTGCGTCCTGGAATATTCGCGGTGGTAGAGAAATATATGGTTTAACGTCTTAGCATTGTACGAAGATCCAGCACACAAGCAGATAAGAGAGGGGGTGAAACATTCATAAGAGACACCAGAGTTTTTACATGGAAAACCCCTGAAAAGGGGGAAAAACAATGGGCCCTGGACAAGTTTGAAAATGATTCCACTAATATTTGCAGTCGATTACAAATGAGGCCCTTCCTTTGGAGAAGGCCTTGTATTGATGTAGCAAATATACATCATATAGATTGCATTACATGGTAGGAGTTGCATATACATGTTTGTTTGGTCGGAATGATCGTAGTCGGCAGGAGACCGGGGTCAGAAAAACCGTTGTCTGTTAATGGAGGTCGGACGGACCGTAGTAGGCGACGGAGGTCGTAAGGACCGTAGTCGGCAGGAGACCTGGGTAAGAAAGACCGTTGTCTGGTGATGGAGGTCGGAAGAACCATAGTAGGCGACGGAGGTCGAAAGAACTATAGTCGGCAGTATTCTGGGAGAACTCTGGGCATCAGGTGGTGGCCTAGTGGAGCTCAAGGCCTCAAGTAGTGGTCTGGCGGAAGTCTGGGCCTCATGTGATGTTCTGGTGGAGCACACGGCCTTTGATGATGATCTGGTGAAGACAAGGGCCTCTGGCGAATGTGAGGGCCTCTGGCGAAGGTGAAGGCCGGTTGTGAAGGTGAGGGCCTCAGATGAAGACGTCAGGCCTGAACGTCGGGCCTTGGGAAGAACGTTGGGCCTTCAGCAGAACGTCGAGACTTGAGCAGAATGTCGGGCCTGAACGTTGGGCCTGAGCCTTGAGCAGAACGTTGGGCTTTCAGCAGAACGTCGGGACTTGAATAGAATGTTAGGCCTAAACGTCGGGTCTTGAGGTGGTGGTCCGGCGAGGCTCTGGCGGTGGTCCGGCGAGGTTCCCGGCGGTGGTCCGACGAGGTTCCGGTGGTGGTCGAGGAGGAGCTTCTTCCTTCTCCTCTTCTCTTCTTGCTTCTTGCTTCTTGCTTGGCCCCCTTTCAAAAGAAATGAGAGGTCTATTTATAAATTTTCTGTAGTGGCATGCCCCGTAAATAGGTGAGAGATCAAGGGTAAATGGGGAGTGGTTGGATGGACGGTCGATATTGAACCCCTTGATCATGGACCGTTCGTCAGGCATTTGGAAGACTTATTGATTTTGGAATTCGGTGATCTTGGGCTCGTTGGATTCGTCTCGTCGAGCCGTTCGATTTGAGTATAAGCTCGTTAAAATCGGAGACCGTTTGGTATCTCAAATTGCGGTTTGAACCTTCCAAAAGCGCTTCGGGTCCATGATTCGGACCCATTTGGGCTCTGATCGAGTTGAATTTGGTGTCGTTGGGTTCGTATTTCCGAGACGCTCAGTTCGATTGTAAGTTTGCTGAAATCGGAGCTCGGATGGTCTCCGAATTAATTTTTGAAGTTTCCAACATGATTTTGTCTTGAGGTTCGTACCCGATCAAGGTAATTTTTTGGTGATATATCAAAACTCGCTAAGGAAAATTGGTTTTTCTACATTTATTCTCATGTTCTTCTTGGCCTTATAGAAGAAACAAGATAATCAATGAGCTAATATACACATATATTTGTCCAGGTTAGATTGATCAAATCAACTTGAAAGTGTGTACTGGGTTTTCAAACTTGTTGATGATGAATTAGATCAAGTCTACATTTATAAACTATCTAGTCAACAAATTTCAAGTAGGCATTCATTCATTAGAACCTATCTACTAAAAGGATCTATAAAATTAACTACTAATAAAAGCTGTTGTATTGAAAATTTATCCAATTGAATGAATTATTTATCAATAATCAGTAGAACTTATCAAGAATATCAACCACTTCATGAAGAACTTGCCTAAAAATATTGCTCGATGGAAGGGTAGCAAGCATCCTCACTTACTACAAGAAAAGCTACAAGAAATTTTTTTTTGTTTTAAATATCATATATGACGCCGGAGCTGAGCCCCTTATTCATTCATGAATATTTGTGCGTTGAGTTTGAGCCCTTGGTGCGTGATTGAGTAATTATCATCAATCCTAGCATACATGATCATGCGCATAAACCACGCACGAAACATCCGTTGGAAATGAGGAAAAGCAACTGCTCCGCCTCTCTAATTTGATTTTGCCGGGAGTCCTAAACTCTATGGAATTCATCATTTTTTGAGAGCGATGCTTATGGGTAATCCATTCATTGGCAGGGCGAAGGGACTATACTGAACTCCACTTTCCTGTCCACAAATTGACCACCTGAAAGGAGAATTTAAGCACAGTTTGTTTTATTGCTATGTCGGATAATGACCAATAAGTAATTTTATGTAAGAGAAATATTTTTTGTCATATATTTTTTGGGAGCAATTAATCAACCTGTATTTCGTGGTGAGATGATGGAGGAGAATGAGCATCTCCAGCTTTGCCAACTCATTTCCAGGGCATGCGTGAGTCCCGTTTCCGAAGGGCATGAACGTGTTCGGCTTCGGTGAACTCTGCACCGATCAACGCAACACCCGACATATAATTAGCTTTGAATTAATGGGGTCTTCAAAGAGACAACGGGAAGATGTGACCATGTTATAACATATAAGCAATTATTGACTATTTGGTTCAAATATAATTAATAATCAATTAAGATTTAATTTAAAAATAACATAGGCAAATTCTGGCCACTAGCTACTTGTATAATAAGATTTTCTATCCAATTTTAACGAAATGCCGGCATAAAAACTCCACTACTTCTCCTCCCTAGACCAAATGGGAAATTACTCATCTCATCTTTCATCCTATGAGATACTGTACCATAATTAATTACTTGATTAATACCTCAAATCTGGAGGGGTCGAACTTGTCGGGATCTGGAAAATTGTCTGCGTTGTGATGAATGTTTCGAAACAGGGGCAGGACTTTCCAACCCTTTGGTATTAGATAACCTGCGTCGGATCAGTAACAACTTGTAATTAATTATTAGCTAGTAAGTCTAAATTAATTTGTCCCAATAATTTCAATGAGCAATGGACAAAATTAAGAACAATTAATGTATGGCTTGAGCGGCGAGAACCCACCTTCATAGTGGACATCCTCGACCGCTTCCCGGAAGGTGAAAGAGAGGATGGAAGCAACCCTCATGGTCTCCTGAATGACCCTGCAAGTGACGGGCATCCTCTTCGTATCCGCCCAATTCAAGGCCCTCTTATCGTCGTCTCCCACCACAACCTCCTTACGCCTTCGAATCTCCTCTTGCTCTTCCTGCATTTTGTAAAACAATATTAATGAAATTAATAGTATGGAACAAGTATATAAATTTGTCGATAGACGTTGTTAACTAATTACAGTGACGAGTTGGAGGACGGTGGGGTTCTCGGCGAGGTACTTGATGATCCAAGTGAGGACGCTAGCGGTTGTATCGCGGGCTGCAAAGATGACCCCGATGATGTTGTCGGCTATCTGTTCGTCGGTAAGAGACTCTTTTTCATCCATGAAGGAGGCGAGGAGATCGACGTCGGCAAAGGCGGATTCATGATGATGTTGTTCATTATGATGATCAGGAGCAACTCCAGCTCCTCCTCCTCTCAATTTATGTTGCATCCTCGGCATCCTCCTGCAGGAGATGATCCTAGCCACGAGGAGACCGAGCAGATGCCTGGCCTTCATGGACTTGTGGAAGCGTGTCCCAGGAAAGTTGGTGGGCATGGAGTTGTACCCTTTCTCTAGGGTGTAGTAGCACTGCTTCAGCTCGTCTATATAGGATTGCCCCTCCTTTCCAAATATGGAAATAAGCGCCACATTCAACGCGTACTGCAGCCCGAAGCACATAATTAATTAATTAGGATGGATTATTCATGAACTGAGCGAGCGAGCAAGCTAGTTAGTTACCAATTAAATTTTTATTGATTAGAAGTATGCATTTTTCCCAAAAAAAAAAAGATTAGAAGTATGCATAATCTTTTAGTAGCGTGTTAGTTATATATATATATATATAGAGAGAGAGAGAGAGAGAGAGAGAGAGAGAGAGAGAGAGAGAGATGGATTAATTAATTTTAGGTAGGTAGTAGGCAAGAGCTAATTAATTATATGCTGATTGATCGATCAGTAAATCAGTACCGTTTTCATCTCCTTGTAGGTGTTGATGAAGCCGCCTCCTTCCAAGGAGGAGAGGGCCCGCAGAGCGACCTCCTCGATGGAGGAAACCTTGGATCGGAGGGCATCAGGCATGAATGCGCGGAGTACCAAGCGGCGGAGCCTGGCGTGGTACTCGCCTCGCTGGAAGAAGATGGCCTGCCGACCCAGCATACGCTCCTTGCTGGCAGGGAAGGTTGGCTTGAAGAGGTGAGCCTTTGTCACCAGCACAAATCTGGCAGCCTCCGGGCTCGACATCATCACGCAGTGACATCCTAGTATGTGCGTTTTGAAAACCGCCCCGTACCTCCTCTGCTTCTCTGCAAAGAAGCTGTTGGGACTTTTATTTGAGTACAGCTGGAACGTCTCCCCAATGTAAGGCCATCCCATCGACCCTGGAGGAAGCCGCCGCCGCTTCACGGGTTCATCTTCCCCTGCGGCGCCACCAGCCGCTGATGCTACCTTCTTCCACCCCACGTGGCGGAAAATCAGACAGAGAAGCGCCGCCAGTAGCAGAACAACGTTAACGGCGGTGGCGCTCGGCATGGAAATAACGGTGCTCATAGCGGAAGCGGAGCCGGTGGAACAAGCACTTATAATAATAATTAGAATTATTATTATTATTACTATTATTATCATCAACGAGTGCCATAATAGAGATAAACTTTAAAATTTAGATGGATGGAAGAGCTACCTTGATGCTCTGTTGACTGGTGGAATTAATTTTGCGGAGGTAGCCGAGGGATGGCGGTGGCAGAGTTGGCGGAAATTGAGGGATGGAGGGGTGTTGGGAAGCAGACCGGGCCGCTAACGATGTATTTATAAGCCGAGACGACAAAACAAGTTGGGAGTGATCGGCCAGCTGTGATGGGGGTTTTATAATTTAGCAAGGCTGACTGGGCTGTGGGACCGGGTGTGGAAGCCAATGCTTCTGTCAGACACAGCTAAAATGTACTCTCCTATGAGCTCACACATATGAGGAATGAATCTGCAGGATCCATGAACCACGACTGGTGTAGGCTTGAAAATCGAAATATTACAGTTTCAAGTTATGGATGGACAACGCATGCTCATCGTCAGCGCTATATTTTAATTAGGATACATTTTTAGAGCTTTAGAAGACGATAAAATTAACCACCACGAACCGCAGCGAGCAGGCTGCACTCACCAAACTAGGGCAGGTTTTGAGCCGGAGGACTACGGTTCGCCTCGCTTCCCACACGTAGCACGCACACGAGGGGGAACGGGCTTCCAGGCTACATGCACCATGGACAAGCAGATCTTTAAATTTTTAATTTATTCTAAAAAACAAAATATATTTGGCTCGCTTAAATTTCTACTTACTAATGTGTTTAGTGATTAATGAAAAAGACATTTCTCATTCTTAAAATCTTAGGAATCCTATTACTCTCTTCGGATTGCACGAAAGAACATCATATCTGATGACGAAGGGAAAAACATTTTTGATTAAAACTCCGAGATGGAAATTTAAAATCAGACAGAATCTTACCTCGGCAGTCCGTTAGTTCCAGCATAATAATACTTTGATAAAAGAATCCTACCTTGACAGCCCATTGGCTCCGGCATAACAACACTTCATTAACAGAATCTCACATCAATCGCCTACTAGCACTAACACAACAAAATCTCACCTCGGTCGCACATTGACAGCGACATAACAAACTGATGTTGTACATCATACCATAAGAGAATCTCATACCATCTGTTATGTTATTGCACTCTTACCCTTTTCATTTTTGCTATAACAATTTAATTCTCACTACTTTAATTTCCCTTTCGAATGGCCTACATCTCAATCCTTTTTTTATGAGTGCAATTTTCATGGATTGGTGAATTTTACCGGCCTTCATAAGAGGATTCAGTATACTAGCTGTATCGCTAACCGACTGCTTGAAATCCAAGCAATTCATGTGGAAAGATACACAACAAAGTAGTTTTGACACTATCAAAATTTCTCTCATCTCAGCCCCTATCCTTGCACTACCATATTTTGAAAAACCTTTTTTTGTTGAAACAGATGTTTCGGGTACATGTGTTGGAGTCGTCCTTATGCAAAATAACAAGTATGTTGATTATTTCAGTGAAAGGTTGTGTCTGGCCCGCCAGAGATTGAGCGTTTATGAGCAAGAACTCTATGTCATTGTCCGTGCCCTCAAGCAATTGGAACATTATCTTTTACATCAAGATTTTACACTTCACAGTGATCATAAAGCTTTTCAGTATATTAACAACCAGAAAACACTCAATCGCATGCACCCTCGCTGGATTTTGTTCTTAAACATAAATCTAGTTCTGAAAACAAAGTCGCAGACGTTTTAAGCATTCAATCCACTTTATTGTTATAATTAAACATTGAATTTATAGGTCTTCATGCCTTAAAGACTTATACCATTCTGATAAAGACTTCAAGCAAATATGGGCTGATTGCTTAGAACAGAATTCAGTTGGGAAGTTCTCTATTAGACATGGATATTTGTTCAAACAGAATTCTCTCTGCATACTAGAATCTTCATGGCGACAGTAGCTTATTCGTAAATTGCATTGTGGTGGTCTGACAGCCCACGTCGGTCATGACAAGACCATCGAGCAGCTACAACTATGAATCTTCTGGCCACATTTACATCGAGATGTCACTAAATTCATTGAGCAGTGCTATGTGTGCCAGTCTTATAAAGGAAGCAACCAAATTATGGGTTTGTACTTACCTTTACTTGTGCCTGATACAATATGGGAAGACCTTAGTCTTGATTTTGTTCTCGGCCTACCACAAACAAAATGAGGTAACGATTCTATCATGGTTATGGTAGATAGATTCTCCAAAATGGTGTATTTTATTACTTGCAAAAAAATATTTGATGCCCTTAACATAACTGACTTGTTTTTTAATGAAATTGTTCATTTACATGGCATCACCCGCAGCTTAACTTCATATCGCGATGTTAAATTTGTTAGTCATTTCTAACGAGAATTGTAGAAAAGGATTAAAACAGACATCAATTTAAGTTATGCTTACCACCATCAATCGGATGTGCAAATTGAGGTGGTAAAATGTACATTAGGAAATATGTTAAGGTGTTTGATTCAAGAGCACCCCAAACTTTGGGGTGAAATATTAGCCAAGCATAATTGGCCTATAATCATGCCAAATTGATCGACAGACACTTCACCATTCTGTGTTGTTTACACAAAAGTACCCAATCACACTGTCAACATTGTCGTTCTACCTAAGTGTAATAGTCGCAGCGCAGCCTAAGTGGTTAATCAATTTACCAAAATGCAGCATGATGTATGCCTCAAACTCATATCTTCTAACAAAAATTATAAAACAGCTGCTGATTCTCACCGACGGGAGAGAATTTTTAAACCATGTGACTTAGTCATGGTGCGTATTCGCTGAAAGCGTCTACCTCCTGGAGTATACTCCAAATTGGGCCGCCAGAAAGTTGGTCCATTTCCCATATTGTAGAAATCAATGATAATACTTATATCATCGATTTACCTACTGACTTTGGCAAAGCTTCTACCTTTAATGTAGCTGATCTTCATCTGTATTATCCAACAAACGATGCTCCTATTTCAACCTCTGCTGGGACAACAAAGTTTTCTCCAATGGGGGAGAATTGATGCAAGTACATCATAAGATAAGGGAATATCATACCATCTATTACGTTATTGCACTCCTACCCTTTTCATTTCTTCTCTAGTAGTTTAATTCCCACTACTTTAATTTCCCTTTCTATTATATGCTAATATAGTTTTTGCTTTTGTTAGTTTTTCCACTTTTAGCTTTTAGACAATGGAGACATATATAGTTGTAGTGTTGAAGCATAGAAAGATAGAAGACAATATACTACCTTTTCTAATTCCTATTCGGTTTGCTCTATTACTATTTTGTTTGTTTTGCTGCTTCACGCATTCCTCTTCCGATTACTTACATCACAAAATCCCATCTCGGTTGTTCACTGGCACCAGCATAACAAAATCCCACCTCAGTCGCCAACTGACGTTGGCACAATAAAATCTCATCTCAGTCGCTCACTGGCACTATCATAACATCACATCATATCATGTCATATCATATCACATTTCTTTTATATTTTTTGATGCATATCATTAATTAAAACATGATTAGACTGAATGAAAAAATTGCTAAAATGTCTTAACAATAGCAACAGAAACTCTATGAAGCAAAAATTTCATTATTGAAAAATATAACCAAATAATCATATTACATATATAATAAAATTCTAAAACTTTTATTAAACTAAAATACTATTTTTAAATGTTAAAATAAATTTTTAAATTGATACAAATTGCCATTTTATCAAAACCACCCTACAAAAAATTTGTAAAATCTACTCAAAATGTTCATAATCTCAATCTCTAATGTATAATTACATGATGAAAGTTATAACAAAATAAATTTATCCTCTTATCTCAATAACAAAAAAATAAATTTGATCAAAAAAATCTCAAAAATATAAAACGAGCTCTACTTCTAGATGTTCATTAACTTAACAAACGAGCTTTATCGAGCCTCCTAACAAATAATTACATCGTGCATTTTTGTGAATATATTTAATAATTTCTTTTTAAATATCAAACAAGCACGTTCATGAACATATCTAATGAGTATTCTTATGCTATCAAATGAGCAAGTTCATGAACATATATAACTAATTTTTTTGAGCCACCAAACTAGCTCGTTCACGAACAAGTGATCTATGATTCATCTTATATTTGTTCATAAATATTTTTTAAACAAGCAATCAAGCAAACATGGACAAATGTGAAATTTCTCTTGTACATGAATCGAACACGAATCGAGCTTCTTATCGAGCCTAATTTCAAGCTTGTTCACGAGCTTTAAATGATATTGTTCATGAACACATTAGTGTTCAAGCTTGTTTATTTAAGGATCGAGTATTTAAAATATTGTTCAAGTTTATTTGTTTAGTTAATTAAACGATCACAAACGAGCTTTAATCGAATCGAGCAACGAGTAGCTCGTTGAATGCTTGGTTCGCTGTAGCCTTATTTAGAATAATAGGGTGAAATTGGTTTATAAAATGGACATCTAATAGTCCCAAAAAGTCCACTTGTACTTATAGATGCTAATTTCTTAGGAAATTACATCAGTGCCCAAAAATTATGAAAATAGTAAAACTGAAACACAAAAATATATATTTATGGCAAAGGTGGTATGTGATTTGGACTTATAATGACTTTCGAAATAGTTTTAACTGTTATATGTAAAAAAAAAATATCTTTTTTAAAAATTTTGAGTTATGACAATCTATTCACCTTAAAAAAATATCATCCTCAATATATTCAAATCAAAATAAGTCAGAATAAACCTATATACAACTATCTCATCTAAGATTCATTCTCCCAAGTAGCCTCTCCAGCGGTCTTGTGCCTCTGTTGCACCTTAACCATTAGAATATATTTGCTCAATTTTCTCACATCATATGTTAGAATCTTATTTGGCTCTTCCCTATAATATAGATTCAAAAGAATCTCAATATATCCACTTTCTCAAAGAATATATATGAAATATACTTTGTATATTTGACATATGATCGGATAATAATAACCGGTAACCAGAACTACCAATCCTCTTAATAATCTCAAAAGGTCCAATATACCTTAGACCCAACTTACTGATTCTTTCAAATCTTCTGACACCTTTCATCGGGTTAACTTTGACATTAAAAAAAAATCACCAACATGCAATCCCACCATAATGTATTTCTTATTATAATATTTCTTCTTCCTATCTTATACATCTCTCAACCTTTCTCTAATTAGATAAATCTTTGTTATAGTGTTATCAATAAAAGCTAATCCTATCATCTTTTTGTCACCCACCTTTGTCAAAGATAAAGGGGTTCTGCATTTACTCTCGTATAGGACTTCATAATGAGTCATACCTATGTTGGACTAATGATTGTTGTTATATGCAAACTCTATTAGTGGGATATGATCCTCCTAACTATAATTAAAGTCTAGAACACATAATCTCAAAAGATCCTTCAAGACCTAAATAATCCTTTCAGACTATTCGTCTGAAAATACATACTAAAGTGTAAATTTGTACCAAATCCCTACTGAATACTTCTTCTCCATAATCTAGAGGTAAATCAACCATCACGATCAAATACAATCACCTTCAACATACCATATAATTTGATAATATATCTGACATATATATGTGCTAACCTATCAATCGAATCAATCTGTTGCATCGAAATGAAATATGCTGACTTCGTTAGTCGATCGATTATAACCCCGATGACATTATGCATTTATCTTGATTTAGAAAAATAGAGAGTTTAGGTGTCTTACAAGCCTTAATCTAGTCACTTAACTTCCAATTCTTTGAATCTTATTTTTGAGCTTCCTAATTTTTTTATAGAATAGATTGAACAAGCATCTAAGCTAACAAATATGGAGTTGTATCAATCGATACTACTTCTATCTCTAACTTCTCCAAATCTTGAACAAGGGAGTATATAGAAGTAAACAATGGAAGAGAAGTACCTAATAACTTCCTACTCAAAATATTTGCAATCATATTTATCTTATCATTATTGTCAGAACCCAACTCGATATGACTCGATATCATACAAGTCATACCGTGTCCGATTGTTGTAAAACTGATCCCAAGATTTGGTTGGAGAAGTAATGAAATAAAACTTTCAATTTATATATAACATAGAGGCACTATTGAATTACATTATAAAGCAAAAGATTATTAAATCTTAACATGATTTTTTATATATCATCCAAAATATATCTACAATAATGCTTGGCAATAGAGAGTACAACAAAAATAAAAGTCAAACCTATAAAAATCAAAACTAATCAAAACATACCAACAACATAAATTGGAGCGTGCTATCCAAACTACTCAGCTTGCTCCTTACCCTTTCCTAGGCCTAAAAATTAAAAGTAAAAATAGAAATGAGATAACACGGCTCAGTGGGCTATCATAGCCTAAAATAAAAATCAATAACCAAAACCAACAAAATTGAGAACATTATGTTGAATCATATACTAAAATTAAATATAATTAAATAAATATTGAAATGAATTGAATTATAAGCAAATACTTCTTAACATAATCCCACCTCGATCGCCCAATGGCGCCGGTATAACATAATCGCACGTCGGTTGCCCACTGGCTCTGGCATGATAGAATCTCACCTCAGCTGCCCACTAGCGTTGGCATCACATCACAACACTTCATAACATATTTTTAAATACGTTTTATTAATTAAAACATAATTGGACTGAATTCAAAACATGTTTAAAATATCTAACTGGTGGACAATACGAATATTACTGAGTAAAAATTCAAAATTTTCAAACATAATTAAATTACCATAAATTATATAAAACATCTTTCTAAAGCTTTAATTGAACTAAAGTACTATTTTTAGAAGTCAAAATTATTGCAATTCGATCTTATGAATTTATATTTTTTTTATGAAAACAAATATTATGGCTCACATTCTGTTGTTTACTTATATTTACAATATATTTTTATTTGTGTGTGTGCTAACTTTTTATGAATATCATGCACCATCCAATAAAGATTCAAGGCTCAATATTGGATAGAATATATTATATTATAATATTTTTGTAATATTCATTGATGTGTTTTTGGTTTTTTTAGTCAAGTCCTATAATGGTGTATGCTTACTTGGTGGCCATCCACACACACTTAGGGGGAGTGAGATTGAGTCAAAACTAGAAGTTCAAGTTTTGAACTAATCGTACAGAATAATTTATATCGTCCAGGACGATCAGCTCATTGAATAAATTGTAATAGGCAATTTCAATTATTTAGGACGATTCATTATGATATTGGAAAATACCCGTCAATGATAAGTTAGGCAAGGATATAAGGATAAAATTTTATTTTAATCATCTCGGACGATCTAAATCATCATAGACGATCAATACAAATCATGTCTAAATTGATCATGTGATTGGGGGACTAATTATAATTAAATTGTTCAATCAGATCATCCTAGATGCTCTGTATATCATATTGAACAAAATTTGTCGACATATTTGATTTTCCTAAATCATCCAAGACAAAATACCATATTTTTTCTTCTAAACATCAAAGATGATCCACAATATCATCTTGGATGATCTGTGCAAATTTGAATTGATCATCCAGGACTATCCTGATATCGTCTAGGATTATCAAGTCAAATTCTGCACATCATACTAGACGATCATGTGAACGTCCAGGATAACTTTTGGCGTCGAAATTGAGTTTTTAGGGTTTTCTGAAGCCCTCTTTTTAAGCACATATTACAGAACGATCCTGCGATCATCTTCGAAGATCTTTGTTGCCAAGATTGATTTTTAGTATTTTTCAAAGCCCTTTATTTAATCTTTATCAAAGCACTTGGTAAGTGTCTTTGGCAACCATTGAAGCTTTGTTCTTTTGGAGAAAACTTGAAAGGGAGAGAGGAAATGGTGGAGTTTGAGAAAGAGAGAAGATTTTTGGAGGGGGATTCAAGGGGGTGTGGAAGGGATTTCACATGGTTGTTACTACAAGTTTGCACCTTAGTATCATCGAATTCAAGATTCATCTTGAGAAAAGTTTTGGGAAAAAAAAATATCTCTTTTGTGTCAAAGGATCCGGCTCCTCTGCCGCACTAAAGAAGGTGGAAGTGATTTTGTAAGGACTTCTCTGCCTAGCTATGGGGGCTAAAGGAGAGTCACTAAAAGTTTTGTGTAAAATCGGAGGGTGCCTCTAGGGAGTGGATGTAGGTCAAGGTTTGATCGAACCACTATAAATATGGTGTTTTATTTTTTATTATTTTCTACACTTTACTTTTACTACGATTAATTGCTTGGGTGAAATCTCTGATTAAACTTTTTATTATTGATTTAACTCGTTTTTGCTGTAAGATTAAAATTTTTTCTTTTAGTTTAAAATTTTTTAAATATCCAATTCACCCCCTCCCCCGTCTTGGTTAGTCTTGGGATTAGTTCATAAGGGCTCAATAACCCAAACAAACTTTCAAGTGATATTAGAGCGGGATTCATAAAATTAAGTTTTTAAAAACTTTTGAATTTTGATCAATGGCTAATTTTTATAATTTTAATATTATAAAAGGATATTCAATCACCTAACCACCTTTATTTGAAAATATTTTTTTATTATTTTTGGAAAATTCGCATGTCTACTTTCTTACAAAATTATTGAAATATGAAATAGGTCAAACATAACCTACCTCGATATAAGGAAATTTCTCAACTATGCCAACAACAAAAATCGCTCTACGATCGTCAAAACCAAGCTTTTCTCTCTCCTTCTCTCTATTTTTCTCTTATTTTCATGTTTTCTCTTTTATAGAACATGAAACGGATGGGGGTAAGTAGCTTAGGAAGTTATTAAGTGGATTTAGATATTTAGGAAAAATTATAATTTAATAATATTATTTTAATAAATTTTTAGTATAAATTCAAAGAATTTTTCTTAAGAATTTTAAAAATTATTGAAAAAATATTCATAAAATAACTTATTTTATTTAGAAAATTATGATAAAATTGATTTGCAAAATGGATATCTGATAGTCTCAAAACCCCTGCTTGTACAGTTAGGTACTAATTTCTTAAGTAATTTCACCAAAGCCTAAAAATTATAAAAAAAAAATTAAAAAACTAAAACACAACAATATAGATGTTATGGAGTAGACGATTTATGATTTGAGCTTATAATGATTCTTGGAAAAAAATTTTAATGTTGTAGGTAAAAAATATAGTTTTCAAAATTATAAGTTATAATAATATTGATACTTAATAGACATATAATAATACTTGATCAACTCAAGTCATATCCTTTGTCACAAATTTAGATCCATCTGAATGAAGATGTACACTACAAAAAAATGAAGGTTTATTGACTGTAATTTCGGCGGTCATATAACCTGCGGTATAAAGCAAGCTGTGTAGTTTGGATAGCATGCAATTTTTTGAAAATTATTTTTACATAACTTATGATCCTAAGTACGTACTTCAAACTCTGATGATGAGTAAAAATCTCACATCTAACCTTGTATAAGTAATGCCTCCAAATTTTAAATGTAAATACCACAATTACTAACTTAGGATCATGTGCATATAGTTTCTCTCATTTGATTTCAATTATCGAGATGCATATACAATAATTTTACCGTGCTCATCAACATACATACCAATCCTTTCAGTGAAGCATCACTAAAAACCTAAAATCTATCCTACCTAAAGGGATAGTCAAAATCAGAGCCCAAGTCAAAAGATCTTTTAGCAACTAAAAACTCTCCTCACACTCTAAACTCTATATAAAAGCTATTGTCTTTTGAGTAAGTCTCATCAAAGCAAAAAAAAATTTTGAGAAACCCTCTTAAAAAACTTTCGATAATAACTAACAAAGCCTAAGAAGCCATAAATCTCAGAAATTATAGTATGCCTTAACTAATCAGAAACAACCTGAATCTTTTGGAGATCTACCAAAATGTTTGCACTGCTTACAATGTGTCCTAGAAAAGAAATGCTAATCAACCATAAATCACACTTCAAGAACTTAGTATATAATTGATGTGGTCATAAAATCTCTAAAGCAATCCTCAAGCTAGTATGTTGCATGATCCTCCTAAGATCTAGATAAATCAAAATGTCGTCTATAAAGTCGATCACAAATTGGTCATGATACTTTCTAAAAACCTTGTTCATCAAATCCATGAAGACTATTAGGGCATTATGCATTCTGAACGGCATGTCTAAAATCTCACAATGCATATATCTCGTGCTAAATGCAGTATTCGACAGATCCTCTGCCCTCACTTTCAATTGATGATAATCAAATAATAGATCAATCTTAGAAAATATTGAATATCCAACCAGTTGATCAAATAAGTCATAAATCTTAGGTAAAGGATACTTATTTTTTAGAGTTACCTTATTTAGATCTTTGTACTCAATATATATCGGTAATATACCACCATTCTTCTTGACAAATAATATAGGTGCTCCCTACAGAGACACGTTACAACGGACAAAGCCTTGATCCATCAATTCCTGAAGCTGCACCTTCAACTCCTTAAGTTCCTTAGATGACATTTGACACAGATCTTAGAGATTAAAGCAGTACCTAGAAAAATATCTTACAAAACTCTACCTTTTTATCTAGCAGTAAAGTCACTAACTCCTAAGGGAATATATCTGGAAACTCCTGAACTATAGGGACACTACTAGTATATGTAGAAGAGAGTCTCACATCTCTAACAAATGCTAAAAATATTAGACTATCTTTCCTCCAAAGCTTATTCACTTCTAGAGTAAAAATCAGACAAGAAAGAATACCTCTAATTTCCTAAAATACAAAGCTCTCATCATTCTAATACAAATTCATTATCTTGTTCATGTAGTTTATATGAGTCTCATATCGACTCATCCAGTCCATACCTCAAATGAAATCAAAATAGAATTCGGTTATAAAATCAAACCAAATCTCTAACTCTATAAATAAATTTTAAATCATAAAAATAAGCCCTAATAACTATCATTCCATCTCCCATAGGTAAAATTATAGATAAAGAGACATGTAATAATATGGAAAGCAAATTAATAGAATTGAAATACTTCTCTGATATGAAAGAATGGCTAGCACTAGAATCAAATAAAATATGATAAGGAGGTATAAAAATATAAGATGTAACTATCACAATATCTAGAGACTTGTTAGCCTCTTACTGCGTCAGACTATAAACTCTGGTTTTTCTAGGGTCAAAGCAACATAACTTCGTGCATCCGATAAATTCCTAGAAGGTTGACCTCATGATAACGGACCGACATCTCAATTACTAGAAGACTCAAAATACGATCATGGTGATACTATCCTGATCCTTCCACTGTCCGCTGCCTAGAGCTACAGCTCTCAAATTAGAATGTGTATCAAAGCCACTTTATGGACACTAAATAATCTCGTATATGTAATGGCCATAGAAAAAACATTGGCCCAATCCCCTATAACACTATCCATTGTGCCTCCTTCCACACTACTAATATAATGATGGGAACCCACTGACTAAACCCTCATAATTAGCAACACTGCCTTTATCTGATCTAGAAGAAACTCCTGACTGTCCCCTCCTTCTGAACTCAGCAGGCATAGCCCTGCTCTTCTTCCTAGACTAGATACTGTCAGATATCTCATCGCCAAAGCTTTTCCTACTTGTTATCCATCACTAATAAATTGCTCTATCCTCTTGGCCATCTTGAACAATTGAGCAAAATTTATAATATCATATGTCAACAGTGGAGGCCTCAAAGAAAATACAAATTTGATCGAAAGAATATTAAAAAAAATTAAATTATTGAAAACTGAAATAGACAAAATGTAATCTGCCTCGATCGAGACAAACAAATTTCTTAATTGAGCCGACGAAAAAAAATAGCTCTACGATCATTAAACCCCAGCTTTTCTCCTTCTCTTCTCTCTTTTCTCTCATTTTACCCAAAAACTTTTTTATTAATGAGAAATGAAAAGAAAAATAAAATTTTACAATGGTTAAATATATTTGTAATATAATAATAAAATGATATAAAAATAATTATGCCAATAATTTTATTTTTAGTGCAAAATTCTTATAAATTTTTTTATATCTTCAAATCCAAAGATCCAAAAATTATTTAAAAAATATTTAATGATTCATGAAATAATTTTTTAATGTTATAATGATTCATGAAATAATTTTTTAATGTTATAGGTAAAAAATATATTTTTAAATTTTTTGAGTCATAACAGCTTATTCTACTGGCACTGCGACCGTTGATATCAACCACCTCTCACATCACGATCGCAATTGGAAATGTGGTCGAAATCAAAAAATGATATCATTATTGTGATTTCTTTCCCACCCATGCTTCTCTCCTGCTCCTACTATGCTCTTTGCGATTCCATGCCCGACCTGCACTTCTTTGGGCTTCGGCTTGCACAGCTCCAGGAGTTATAATTTAAATAAAAAAGATTAACAAATTTAATAAGTTATGCTTCACGGCCGAGTGGATGAGCGTGAGATTCTCCCCATGAGTTATAATTTACCCACACGCGGTCACGGGCACGCGGGCAGGCACACAGGATAGCGGGCGCAGTCGGGGGAGCGAGTAAGCGGGCAAGTGCATGGGCAACTAGTTAACCGACAATTTTTTTTTTTTTTTTGCCAAAATTTTTTTCTATTTTTCCGGCATCAATTTCCCGTAGTTGTAGGTATAAAGCATTTAACTGGGTGAATCTTAATTTATTGTAAATCAAATTAATGAGTAACATGAAGCAACATACGGAGTTCTTTTAAAATACTTGTTTAAAGTAAAAGCTGAGATGTAGAAATTTAGGTACTTAAAAATTGAGCAGAATCATAGAAATCAAAATCATTTGTAGACTTACTCTTTAAGATGAGAATTTAATTTAATGACTCCTTAGAGCTTACTCGTCCGACAGTTGAAGAAGCATATGTAATGGAAGTCGATCAATAATCTAGGTCGAGTTATGTAGGTCTCCTACAACTATAAACTTATGCAGGTCAAGAATTGTTGAGGATGTATAGTGGAGATTGCTCAAAGATTATCTTTTATTAAGAGATGAAATTTCTTGTATTTCTCTCTAGCTTGTATCCTAAACCCTAAAAAATAAAAAATTTCATTGTTGATCATACAAGGTGCATGCTAAAAAAATGAAATGAAATAAAATATTTGGAATTTTGTTTGCAAACACTGAAGGGTAGCAGCCCTCAAGTTGTTAATTTGGAATTTTGTTTGCAAAGAATAGGTCAAGGAACTCATATATTTGTTGATTAAATAATGACAATAGTAAACCCTAAACAAAATATCAAAATCGTGCTTGCAATAAAATATCAAAAGATGCTCTTTTGGACATTTGCATAAGCGTGTTAGGGTTTTTGCTCTGCTAGGGTTTGCGGTTTTGGCGATTATTCCTTCGATCTCTTCTCTCCGGCCGTCGTGGCCGTAGCTTTCTTTATTTGGGGGAGATTTTCTTTCTCCTTCCTAGATGGCTCTTGACCTGCTCGACTTCCACCCCACTACGGGAAAACACGCAAATACCGTCGGATTTTCCGGCGGAAAATTATGGACGGTAGTAAGCGGCGCAGTTTCCGGCGGCTTTGTCCAACGTAAAGTTTGCGTCAAACTTTCCGGCGCAAAATACGCCGTAAAGTTACCGACGCATTTTCGGCCGGAACGTTCGACGCTATTGGGATGTCTGAACCATTTCCGTCGCACGTTACGGCGGAACTATTACGGCGTATGTTACCGGCGGAAATTGCGCCGGCGTATTTAAACTCAACGAAATATACCCGACGGATTAGACGTCGGAAATTATACCGACGTCACTAATGTCATTACCGGCGGAACGTCCGCCGGTAAAAGCCCTATTTCGCGAACCCGAACCCCTCTGGCCGTCATTTGTTTCCTTACATTCTCTCACTTCGACTGCTTCGCCCGTCGCCCTCTGTCGCCGTTCGTCGCTCGCCGTGGTTAGACATCGCCGACGGTCACCGGACTTCGCCGTCGACGGTCACCGGACTTCGCCGTCGACGGTCACCGGACTTCGCCGAGCCTCCTTCCTAATCGCACGCATCCTCTCTCCTGCCTAGTCGCGCGCCGCCGAGGAGAACCGAAGGTTTGGTTTTTGTTTTCAATTTTTTTTTGCTATTTCGGTTGGATTACATATAGGATTAGCCTTAAGTTCATATCTTTTTGCTATAGTCATGATTGTTATCACTAGACATTTGCTAGAGGATAGTTTGGTGCATGCTTTTTGTTGATGATATTGTTCTTGTTGATAAGACTAGAGAGGGATTTGAAGGTAAACTTGAATTATGGAAATCAACATTAGTCCATATCTTTTTGCTTTAGTCATGATTGTTAGCACTAGACATTTGCTAGAGGATGTACCTTGGTGCATGCTTTTTGTTGATGATATTGTTCTTGTTGATAAGACTAGAGAGGGATTTGAAGGTAAACTTAAATTATGGAAATCAACATTAGTCCATATCTTTTTGCTTTAGTCATGATTGTTAGCACTAGACATTAGCTAGAGGATGTACCTTGGTGCATGCTTTTTGTTGATGATATTGTTCTTGTTGATAAGACTAGAGAGAGAGTTGAAGGTAAACTTGGATTATGGAGATCAACATTAGTCTATTTTTTTTTATGTTTTAGTCATGGTTGTTAGCACTAGATATTTGCTAGAGGATGTACCTTGGTGCATGCTTTTTGTTGATGGTATTGTTCTTGTTGATAAGACTAGAGGGAGTTGAAGGTAAAGTTGAATTATGGAGATCAACATTACTCCATATCTTTTTGCTTTAGTGGTTAGTAGACCTAGTGAGGGTATTGTGACTTTGAGCGAACAATTCATTAATAAGTGTAACATAATTTTATGTTATGGATATTAGAAATATATAAATCCATTAAATTTTTACTCTTATTTATAGGTTATGGATATTAGAAATCAACGAAGTTGGATGTATAACCGATTATCTCAAAGTCGGAAGACATTAACAGATGAATTCATCAATGGGGTGAACTTTTTCATTCAGCAAGCGAAACAGCTGCCGATCTTTATATCTGAAGGAAAGTTTCGATGTCCATGTTCTAAACACAAAAATCTAGTGATCCTAGAACCAGATGACGTAACTGTTGATCTATATCGCAGAGGATTCATGCCACGGTATTGGTATTGGACTTGTCATGGTGAGTATGAGCCACAATTTGATTATCAATGCGGTCCTTCTACAAGTAGTAATGTTGCTGAGGCTGAAAACATCCGTCAAAATCTTGAGGAATTAGTTCATGATGCAACTGGAATTTATGAAGAGTTACCGAATACGGAGGCACAGAATTTTTATGATTTATTGCATGCTGCACAGCAACCAATCTGGAAAGGGTGCACGACTCACTCAGAACTATCTGTTGCTGTGAAGATGTTAAGCATCAAGGCTGAATATAATGTTGCTCGTGAATGTTTTAATCAATTCATTGGGCTGCTTAAGGAAACCAATCCGACAGATAATTTAATTCCTACAGATCTATATCGGACAAAGAAGTTAGTTTCGAAACTTGGTTTGACATGCACAAAGATAGATTGTTGTGTCAATGGATGCATGCTATACTTTAAAGAAGATATTGCAGAAACTGTATGCCGTCATTGCAATGCACCAAGATTTAAACCCAAATCTAGAAATAAAAGAAAGCAGAAGGATGTGTCTGTTAGTAAGATGTTCTACTTTCCAATAATTCCAAGACTACAACGGCTATATGCATCCATGAGATCTGCTGCACATATGAGATGGCATAATGATCGCATTCCACAAGAAGGTGTTATCACACATCCATCAGAAGCAGAGGCTTGGAAGCACTTTGATCGTACACATCCCACATTTGCGGCAGAACCAAGAAATGTCAGATTAGGTTTATGTGCAGATGGTTTTACTCCATTCAGTCAGTCGGCTACACCGTACTCATGTTGGCCTGTGATACTCACTCCTTACAATCTTCCTCCAGAGTTATGTATGACTACTCCTTATCTGTTTTTGTCACTTATAATTCCAGGGCCACATAATCCAAAATTAAATATTGACGTATTCTTACAACCTCTGATTGATGATTTAAGTTTATTATGGGAAGAATGAGTAAGTACATATGATATCTCCACCAAACAGAATTTTACACTAAGAGCAGCATTACTTTGGACAATTGGTGACTTTCCTGCATATGGTATGCTCTCAGGTTGGAACACTTCAGGCAAGTTAGCTTGTCCATATTGTTTGGAAAATACAAAATCATTCACTTTAAAGTATGGTAGGAAGAACAGTTGGTTCGATTGTCATCGAATGTTTTTGCCTCAAAGTCGTCCTTTCAGGCGAAATAAAGAAGCTTTTACTAAAAATAAAATGGTGATGATTCCTCCTCCACCAAGATTCAGTAGTGAAGAAATTTTTGAAAGAGTAGAGTTCTTGCCCACCATAATGGAATCTCCAAGATTAGCTGAGTTCAGATTGCCAGAATATGGTGTCTACCATAATTTGACCAAGAAAAGTATTTTTTGGTCGTTGCCATATTGGAGAACAAACTTGATTAGACATAACTTGGATGTTATGCATATAGAGAAAAATGTTTTTGATAATATTTTCTATACAGTTATGGACATCAAAGAGAAATCAAAAGATAATATAAAAGCAAGGATGGACTTAAAGGAGATTTGTAGAAGGAAAGCTTTGGAATTGAAGGATGGTGGAGCGGGAAAATTCCTCAAACCAAAAGCTCCATTCACATTAACTTTAGAGCAAAAACGAGCAGTTTGTGAATGGGTGAAGACTCTACGAGTACCTGATGGATATTCTTCCAATCTAAGCCGGTGTGTTGACATAAGATCAGGGAGATTATTTGGATTGAAAAGTCATGATTGTCACATCTTCATGCAATGTCTACTATCCACTGCTTTCAGTTATCTGCCAGATCAGATTTTGAAGCCCTTGGTCGAGTTAAGTGTCTTCTTCAAAGATTTATGCTCTTCTAAATTAAATGTGGAAAATTTGATTCATATGGAGCAGCAAATTCTATTTATTTTGTGTCAACTTGAGAAAATATTTCCTCCGGGCTTTTTTGACTCTATGGAGCATCTACCTATTCATTTACCATATGAGGCTATGGTTGGTGGACCTGTTCAATATAGGTGGATGTATCCTTTTGAGAGATATTTAAATAAACTTAAGAAGACCGCTAAGAACAAAGCACGACCCGAAGGCTCTATCTGTGAAGCATATTTAACATACGAGACTACTCAGTTTTGCTCGTATTATTTTGAAACAATATCTCAATCTGGTGAAAGTTCAACATCTCAGAATGTTGGTAAATCCTCTAATATATCTGTATTTAGTGGAATTGGGGAACCTTTAGGCGCTAACACCGTGCGCTATTTGACTGATAAAGAGATGACAGTTATCACATTGTACATCTTGCTTAATTGTGATGAAGTTGAGTCGTATCTCGAGTAAGTATGATTTCATTTTGTTATATTTTTAGTTCTCTTTTAACTTTCTTCTAAACTCAAGATATGAATTTGTAGGAGGTTCATTGATGGTCTTAGTATATCAGAAGAAGGAGAAGTCCAGAAGATAGTGGAAAAAGAATTCACTGCTTGGTTCAAAAATACGGTATATTTTGAATAATTATTCTTACTTAATGAGTTAATTATTTCTGCAATTAATATTAGTAACAATGACATCTTGTACATTTAAAGGTACACGCTGAAGACAGTTCCCAGTATTCAAGGTTATCTGAGTTAGCTTGGGGACCAAATAGATTAGTAAAATGCTATCAAATATTTGAGGTAAATGGTTATAAATTTCAAATAAAAAATTTGTGTGAAGGTAGGAAGACAGAAAATTCAGGCGTATGTGTAAGAGGGAACACACATACAGGCGATGATTCTGAATACTACGGGGTATTACAAGAAATATTAGAGGTTGAATATCCCGGTATGAGAAATATTGTGTATCTCTTCAATTGTGAATGGTTTGATCCAGTACCAAATAGAGGCACGAAAGTTCATCCAATTTATGGTATAACAGAAGTAAAGCAGGCTAGGAGATATGCAAAGTTTGATCCTTTCATCATTGCTAGTCAAGCAACTCAAGTCTATTATGCTAACTATCCAAGCGGAATACGAGGCAAACAGGATTGGTTGGTAGTTATGAAGACTAAACCAAGGGGAGTAATTGAGAAAACCAGTACGATACCAACAGCACACCAAGAAGAGTTTATGTCTAATTTTAAAGATCTCCCAATCAATGTAGATGACCAAATCAGATTTAATGAGAGCGAGTTGCAGTTAGAGGAGGTAGATTTAAACATAGAGGAAAGTGATGATGAATCTGATTATGCTAGGAGTGTATCATCTGATGAAAGTGAATCAACAAATGATGAGTTAACAACATAAGGTAAATTAAATTTATTTTTGCTACTGCACTGCTTTTTATTTTACTTCCCTGTATTTTACTTTCATGTTTTTTATAACTACTGCACTCCGTTTTTTTTTTTACTTACCTGTATTTTACTTCAGTCAAATTTTTTTAGCTACTGCACTGCGTTAATTTCCATTTTTGTTATAACTCATATTTCTAATATTTCTTTTTTATTTATGTGCAGATGGCTTCAGGTGAGGAGCAGCCTAGTAGAGGGTTGATAAAAAATATTTTTAACAGGCGCACTAAGAAGACTACAATTGGACCACATAGGTCACTACATACTGAGGAGACCACCTCGGCTCAGCCTGCTACACAGTCTCAGCCTGCTACACAGCCTCAGCCTGCTACACAGCCTCAGCCTGCTACACAGCCTCAGCTTGCTACACAGCCTCAGCCTGTTACACAGCTTTTACCCACTCCTGGAGCAAGTAGCCCGCAGTTCTACTCACCGGACCTTCGATTTCCTTCACCAGATCTCGGGCAGGCTACTCCTTTCTACCCATACTTCACACCCCCACCTTATGCTGGTGCTCCTCCTACTTATCCATTTCCACCATATGCTCCACCATACTATCCCCCACCACCCCATCAGCCTGCTGCAGCTGGATCTTCGACAGCAGCTGGACCTTCGACAGCTGCTGGACCTTCGACAGCAGCTGGACCTTCGACAACAGCTGGACCTTCGACAGCAGCTGCAGCAGAGCAGCAGACAGATGATAGAATGTTGATAGCACCTGAGGGTGACACGTACGTATGGTAACTTTTATTTAAACTAACTAATTGTTTTATCTTATATTTTATATTTGTTTTACATAACTTTATTTTTGTAGGTTCTATCCATCAAAACAACCAACACATAAAATACGGGACATCATACGGAGCAGGTTTGACGCTCCTTATATTTCTTGGAAGAAAGTCCCAAAAGAAGTCCGGGAGATGTGGTTTAAAGAGTTTGAGGTATTTCTGTTTTTTTGTTTTTATGTTAAATGATTTATTCTTTCTTACTTAAGGTTAATTGATTGTTTTTTATTGCAGAAAGAGTTTTGTTGGCTGCCCCAACACAATGACAGGATTAGAAAGAATTTTGAGAAGCGTGGCTCTACTCGGATGCGCGACATGTTCACAGATGTTAGAAAGGTTGTGAAGCGACCATTGTGGATTGGAGAGGAGATATGGGCTGAGTTGAATGCAGCTTGGGGCAGCGAAGAGTACACTAGGAGGAGGGATCAAAATCGATAGAACAGAGCTTCTGATGTTGGGGACTTAGGTAGTGCACTTCATACAGGAGGCTCCGTTCCACATACTGAGCACAGGCGTCGTTTGGTAATGAATTTTAATTATTTTTTAAAATTGTTTTTTAATAATTAGTATTGATAAAACTCTCTTAATTGTAACAGAAAGCGTCACTTGGTAGAGAACCAACTCCTGTGGAATTGCATAGTCGCACTCATAAGCGACAGGAGGATCAACAATGGATTGATGAGAGAGCAAGGAAGGCCCATGTAAGTATATTTTTATAAATATTTGATATTTTATAAGTTTTAGTTTAATTATATATATACTTATATTCGATTTTCACAGGAGGAATATACACGGATTCGAGAGACTCATGCCGCAGCAGGTGAGGGCTCTTCTGGCGGCTCTATGGAATATTCTGAGTATCGCATGTGGTCGCAGGCCGTCGGAGGAATGCAGCATGGTAGAGTATATGGCTTAGGTGCGCAAGCTCAGGCATACGAGGGGATGACCTCCTATACTGCATCCAGCTTCGCATCCAGTTCGCATGAGTCCTTACAAGCTCAACAAATAGTTGCCCTTCAAGCTGAGCTAGAACAAGTAAGGAAATCACAAGTTGATTGGCAAGCTCAGCTGCAAGCACAGGTTCAAGCTCAGTTGGAAGCACAGGTGCAAGCACAGGTTCAAGCTCAGCTGCAAGCACAGGCACAACACAATCAGTTGCTGGATGAAATGCGCAAGATGAGGGAGCAACTGAGTGGAAAAGACGTAGCTTCACCTGAGGAGGAGTCGACGGAGTCAGAGTAGTGTAATTTAGTTGAAATGAACTTTTATTTTTATGTGAACTTGTGTTATTAACTTGTGTTATTGGTTGTATTACTTTTAAAATGATGTTATCAGTTGATTTTTAGTACTAAACTGTTGTGAAACTGTTAAATTATTGTGAAGTTGTGGAACTGCTTGCTTTTGGGAAAACTTGTATCTGTTAGAATTGATAGGTTTGCAGGTGTGGAAATGGGATTGTTGGCTGGGAAGGCAATTTTTTTTTTGTCAATGCTACAGGTTTCCGGCAGATTATGCGCCGGAAACGACGATACAACGAATGTATCGAGCGTTAGTACCGGCGAATATTCCGCCGTTAATTACCGGCGCAACAATTGCGTCGCAAATAATCGTTGAATCTTGCTGGCGAAATTCCGGCGCTTAATCCACCGGTAATTAACGTCGTATACTGCGACGGTAAATACCGGCGCAATAAGCGCCGGAAGTTTCACGTTTTTCACGTCGGCAAACAAACAGTTTAATGCGCCGGTAATGCGTCGGAAACAACGCCGGAACTGGTTCCGGCGCAAAATATGCATCGGAACAAATTTATCGACGCACTCAAAACCGGCGGAGATATTTGCGCCGGAACATGCGCCGGAAAAGACCGGTACCGTCGGAATTTACATTTGTTCCGGCGGATTCCGTCCGCCGGTAATAACAGGTTTTCCTGTAGTGCCCGTTGCCGAGCACCTTTGTGCTTGGAGCAGCTCCGTTGCCTCATTGCTCTTATGCTGACAACCTTGTCGGCTCTTCAGTCAAGTCTAATGTTTTTCCGATGTCCTTCGTCTCTCCCTCTAAGAAGCTTTCTTTCTCGGCTAAAGATTTTACTGAGGGCACTTCCATTTGGACACATTCGCTCGTGGGCTACTCCATTGGGCAACGACTGTATTACGAACGACTTCTTGCTGCGATGAATAAGGCTTGGAAACTTAAAGGTTCCTTCTCCCTTCTTTCCCTAGCGGATGGTTTCTTTCTCCTCAAGTTTACCTGTGCCAAAGACATGGAGATGGTTTTCTCGGGAGGATCATGGTTCTTGCTTGGTAAGCCGCTCATCTTACATAAATGGAACCCCAAATTTAAGCTTAACGGGATGAATCTGTCGTGATTCTGATCTGGATTAAAATTGTGGATCTTCCACTTGTCTTGTGGACTCCTTCAGGTATCTCTAAAATAACAAGTTTTATTGGTATCCCTATTTTGGTTGACTCTCTTACGGCTAGTCGAACGAGACTTACATTCGTGAGAGTATGTGGTTTAATTAATAAAGATTCACCGTTGCCTGAGGAAATCCCGGTTGATTTAGACGGTGAAGACGTGGTGTTAAAAGTGGTTTATGAATGGAAGCCCAGTCTGTGTGATGGGTGTGGTTCGCTTTTCCACCCTTTTGCTTTTTTTCCTACAAACCCAAATCCTAAACCGATTTTTCCACCTCCCAATTTAGCCCGTGGTCGAAGCAGAAGCAAAAAACATGCTTCTCATTTAACTAGCTCCTCTAAACCTCCTCTCCCGCCTTCCACTTCTGCTGAGCCGACTATTGTACATGCTCTTGATCCCATGGGGACCCGTTCACTTGACCCGGTTGTTCAAGTAATTAATCCTGATTTGATTGCCATTGCTAGTGCTGAGACTCCTTTAGAACCTTTTTCCAAGGCTTTTAAAACCGGACCGGTCAATGAACCGGAAGAAGGAGGGGTTAGAGGTTTGATGGTTCGACCGGGGTCGAACCGGGGTCGAACCGGATGACGTAATAAATATTTATTATATTTAAATATTATAATAATGAAACAATTATTTATAAATATATAACAAAAATTGAAAAAAAAAATTATAATACTTTTACTTATATAATAGTGAAATGTTAGTCAAATAAATTCAAACATTTAAATCTAAAGGAAAATCATATATGATCAATTAGAGTTTTAAAAATAAATACAATTAAATATACTAATTTAGTATTTTTTTTACTAATTTAATATTTTTAATTTTAACAGTATACATTAGACATATCTCTAACTTTTACTTTTAGTAATATAACTAATTAATTAGAATAATTAACTTAGAAGAAAAAAAAAGTGACTAAACCTTTAAAAAAAAAAGTGACTAAACCCTTCCCGCCTAAGTCTTCCCCTCATAAGAAAAAAAAATCTTTTTAGTCCCACACCGTGAAAGACCAAAATATTTTGCTTTATATAATAAGACATTTTGACATGTTAGCAAATGTGTTAAATGGAACGGCCGGTGGTTGTTAGTGTACATTGATCAAATTAATTTAGAGCTCTAATATATAATAACACTATTTTGATTTAATAGATAATTAATGACTCATAAATATACATAATTAAAAATTATTAATAAAGTCAGTGGCGGCACGTGCCCCCATGCTGTATTCTCCCCTACCTCCGGCGAAGATGCTGCACAGCCGTCGTCGATCAAGAAGCCAACCCTTCGACGCGAAAATGGTTATGAGAAACCGGAGCTGGTTCAACGGTCGAACCGGCGGTTCGAACGGTCCGAGACTGGTTCGACGCGAAAACGGTTCTCAGGCGAACCGTAACCGGCCGGCCAGTCGGTTCGCGATTCAACCGGTTTTAAAAGCCTTGCCTTTTTCCCAACATGCTGAGAAAGAACTTGTGATACCAAACCTTAACCTGCCAAATGAGGACTCTTCTTCATCTCAACCTCCCCCTCCTATAAAATTTCTGTTACCTTCTCAAGTTATTCTGACTAATAGTTTTGCTTCTCTGCAAATGGAGCAACCTACCCCAGTTACTGTGGTTGATGAGAATCAGATTGTGGATGAAAATTTGTCTTCCTCTTATTCGTTGGATCCTAATGTGCAAGACTCTGCTTGCTCCTCTTCCAACAATGCTAAACAGAAAAAAGAAAAATCACCACCCAAAAAGCCAACTCTGCCAAAAAGGCAAACCCACCTAGTAGCCATGCCTGTACCCTCCATTGCTTCTTGGAATGTGAGAGGGTTTAATAACCCTGTAAAAGTAAGAATGTGAAAAGACCTCATTTTCTCTTACAACCTTATGTTTTTGTGTATTTTGGAGGCTAAAATTCAGGCTTCCATGTCTTCTGACCATTGGTTTACGCATTATCATGTGCTCTTTGAGAATGAACAATGTTGTGATAATTTCAGTTTTTCTACTCCAGGTATAATTTGGCTGAAATAAGATTCTTCTCAGTTGTCATTCAACCCAACTTTCATCTCCTCTCAAATCATTCATGGGACACTAACCTCTGGTTCCCCCCCCCCCCCCCCCCCCCCCCCCCATTTTCATTTCGGTGATTTATGTTGCTAACCTTCTTGAGGATAGAAAGGTTCTTTGGGACAATTTACTGGATCTGTCTCATGGTATTATTCAACCTTGGGTATCATGGGGGATTTCAACTGTTGCAGGTATGATTTTGAGAAAGTTGGTGGGGCTCCCCTGCCTCTGGGTAGGCTGGGAGAATTAAATCATTTCATTTTTTACAGTGGTTTACAAGACTTGGCTTCGGTGGGTCTCCGTTTTTCTTGGTTTAATCAAAGGATTGATCTTCCCATCCATATCAAGCTTGATAGAATGTTGGTTAATACTGCTTTTCTTGATTTCTTTCATGTGGCTTACTTCAAGGTTGACCCACCTGCTGAGTCAGACCACTCCCCGATCATTATGATGGCTAATCAGGTTAAGAGAAATCATGCTAGGTTCATGTTCAAGAACTTTTGGATTAATATGGAGGGGTTCTTGGATGAAACACTCATTGATTTTGATAGGCCTATTACTGATAGTCCCATTGCTACTTTTTACAACTGCTTGAGAGATCTCAAGAAAGCTATTAGGGAGAGAAACTGGGCCTCCTCTAGTTTTCTTTCCAATGCTATCCTTGATGCTAAAAGTGTGCAACTTCAATGTATTTCTGATATTCTGAGTAACCCTTTGGATTTGGGATTGAATGTTTTCCTAAAAAATTCTAATGACAATTTAAATAGATTGCAAGCTTAGTGGACTTCTTGGATTGCTCAAAGGGCTAAAGCCTCTTGGTTGTCTCATGGGAGGAGGATCTTGGCTTCCTTTTTGCCAAGATAAGGTCTAGAAAGAATCGGAACAATATTAAGGAGATTGCTTCCCCAACTGGTATGCTCACCTCTCATCATGACATTGCGAAAACTTTGATTGATAACTTTAAAACCTTGTTTAATGCCCCTAATCCACCTATGGAGGACTCTTTTAACATTGATGTGGGCAATATGTTTCCTGCTAATCTCATTGGTTCTTTAGTACTGGCACCAATTTCTGATCTTGAAGTTAAGGAGGCAGTTTTTACTGGTGGTTCTTATTCCTCACCTGGTCTAGATGGTTTCTCCTTTGCTTTTTATCAACAAGCTTGGCACATCATTGGATTTTGGCTTTCTCATGATGTTAAATATTTTTTCTCTTTGGGACAAATGCCCAAAGGGGCTAAAGCTACGGTAATCACCCTCATTCCTAAAGGAACTCATTCCTCTAGTATTTCTGACTTTAGGCCTATCTCCTTATGCAATGTTTTCTACAAGATTGTGGCTAAGATTATTACTAATTGGCTTAAACTGGTCCTCCCTTTCATCATTCATGAGAGCCAATCTGAATTCATTGCTAATAGGCATTCTACATACAACATTATACTGGCGGCTAAACTGCTAAAAATTTTTAGGGGCTCCCATAAGCTTTTTTGTGCCAAGCTGGACATTAAGAAAGCATTTGACTCAGTTTCTAGAGTTTTCTTGCTAAACAGGCTAAAACAAAAAGGCTTTCCTAATATCTTTATTAATTTGATCAAAGGCTGCATTCCTGAGGTTCACTTCTCCATTTGCCTTAATGGCTCCTTAGAAGGTTTCTTTAAATCTTCTTCTGGGCTTTGTCAGGGGTGTATCTCCTTTACTTTTTTGCATTGTTATGGATGGGCTCTCCTCTTGCCTTCATAGTTCTAATCAACCATCCTTCATGGGGCTCAATCATAAGAATTTCTGCCTTAAGCACCTTATGTACGCTGATGATCTTTTAGTTTTTGGTGCTGCTTCCATGGATAATATGGATTGCCTTTTGAACTCTCTTCACCAATTCTCTGAGGCTTCTGGACTTCATATCAACCCGATGAAAAACTCCATTTTGCTCTCTTAAAATGTTGAGAATGCTGATCTTATGGCCTCCTCCCTTGGTATTTCTCACATTGAGGACTCTTTGATCTACCTGTGTCTCCCTATTACTTCTAAAAGGCTCAATTTCACTCATTTCCAACCCCTCCTAAGAATAATTTCTGCTCTACTTGAGGTTTGGAAAGTTAAATTTCTTTCTTTTGCAGGTAGAGTCCAATTTTTGAAATTCGCTATTGCAAATACTATTGCTTGTTGGATAAGAGGGGCTATCTTACCCATGTCTTGTATGAAAGCCATTTCTAAGATTTGTACTAAATTTTTTTTTCTTTTGCAACATTAATGATAAGAAAATGCACCTCATTTCTTGGAAATTTGTAACCATTCTTAAATCTAAAGGAGGCTTGGGGTTGCCCTCTTTTGAATCTCTGTATCATGGTGTGACTTTTTCGTTCATTTGGCGCTTGTTTAATGGCTATTCAATCCTGGCAAATTGGTTCAAAGAAATTTATGAATCTCCTTGGAAACCTCCCCCTTCCACGGCTTCAAAATTTTGGAAGTTAGTTTGTCATACTGCGCATGCTATCAAGGAGGTTATTAGCTTTAATGTGACCCCTAACTGCAATTTTTCTCTTCTTTGGAATCCTTGGTTCCATGGGGACTCTTTAATGAATTCTTTCAATTGTGATAGTATTGCATCTCATGGTGTTAAAGACTTCATTTTCAATGGATATTGGGTCCTTCCTGATCATTGGCCTACTGGTATCAAAAATAGCATTCTTAATATTAGCATTGGGGACCAACCAGCCTTGACTTGGGAGGGCTCCTCTAAGCCTTCTTTTAAGGTTTACACTGAACAGTTTCATTCTAACATGGATAATGTGAACTGGTTTAAGTTTATTTGGCACAAGAGACATGCCCTCCGATTTGCTTGTTTCTCTTGGATGGCAATTCAAAAAAAACTGAAATGTGCTGATATCGTAATTTATAGGGGAATTCTGGTTACCCCGAACTGCGGTTTTTGTTCTGGGCACAGTGAATCACACTCTCATTTGTTCTTTGAATGTGATTTTACTTTCACTGTTATCACCTTAATTCTGCCGGTGTTAAATTGCTTCTACCTGAGACCAAACTTGTTCCAAATTTATGACTTCTTTAACCATAACCCTCAATATAATGTCTTGGAGAAGAATTTATGTTTTTTTTATAATTTCAGCTATGGTATATTTTATATCGAAGGAAAGAAATCTGAGAAGATTCAGTAATTCATGGGAAAGTCCTTATGAGGTTAAGAATCACATTATTTATGCTATCAGAGGAAAAACTAGAAATTGGAATTGCAGAGATAAGTTGGCTGAGAGGTTTTATTATATTATGGCCTAGTTACTGCTCGGTTTATCCCCCCGAGCTGAAGTTTTCGTTTTGTTCCAGATTTTATGGAATGGGGAAGGACATTTTTAATTTGGCTTGGTACTCGGTTTTCTCTGCTTATGTTGTATTACCTGTGTTTGACGATGGTTGTTTTTTTATGCTGCTGGCTACATGATGCTCATATGTTGATTGTTGTTATTATGGAGAAAACTACTGGATGGCTATTTTTTCTCTGTTGTTGGCTTCGGGATGCCTGTATACTGAATGTTATTGCTTTCGAGGGAAATGCCGGATTGTGGTGACCATTTCTTTACTGTTTTTTTTTTAGGTTGAGGACAATGATGAGCCAAGGTCTACACCATTTGTTCCCTAGGATGGTCGGTTTTTCTATATTCTGACAACCAGGGAACATTTTAAAGCTGTGAGGGTCCTTTGCCTTTCTACTTGGCTTGCGGCAACCAATCTTCTTGTTTTGATGCTCTCCTCGTTATTGTGGCCAGCTAGAAGATTTTATCTCTTCCTGATTTGTGATATGATGCTTTTGGTGTAGAACATTTTCTGAGTCCAACCTTTTTTGATACTTCCTTTTTGTTCTTGAGGGTATAGAGGTTTACTTGTATTTTGGTTTTGAGGGTTTTTTATTTACCTTTACTTATTTGTAATCCTTTTTTATTCAATATATGGGCTTTGCCCCAAATTTATCCCAAAAAAAATAAAGTATCAAAATCTTGCATGCAAGACTTAAATGTATTTAGGGTCAGTCATAATTAAAAATACCTAACAATGGTTGACTGTTGCAGTTAATGCCATGAACTAAGAGATGATGCATCCCTTATCTCTAAAAAAATTAGTGTACTTTTTTTGTTGCGAGAGTGGATATTATATATGTTAGACTTTGACCTTTATTTTTAACATTTATTGAGTAATTATTAAAATTTAGGGTTTAGGCAGACTACGGCAAAGTCTACCAGCTTGTCAGCTGTCGCGTTTGTTTTTTTTAGAATTCCAAGGCAGAGTTTGAAATTGGGCGACTACGTGGATAGTTGTGGGTTGCCTAGAATAAATGCACGAGTAAATGGATTGCCTAATTGAACGGCGAATGCACCTCCAGGTGCATACCCTAAATCCCGTAGAACCTTTCTAACCATTGACAAATACACACCCCACGACTTGCTGAATAGTTCGTGGTCGCACTTCTTTACTCATATATTTTCGTTGACCTTTACTCCCAATTAACAAGGACAAAGCACAAGGTTGTCCACGTCGGGAGCAGGGGCAGTTCACCCTGAAATAATGCTGCGCTACACGGGCCCATTTATATAATTCAGGAAAAAAAAAAACAACAATATATGATATGTTGGCATATATGTAATACATATTTATATAAAAACCCTAAACTAAGAAATTAAAATTCAATATTATCAAAGTCATCCGTCTTATTTATCTTATTGATTATTCATTCTCATGAAATCGGTATATTAATGTACAAATTGCAACAATATATGATTCAATATAAGGTTCAACAAGGCAAACATCTAGTATTATTGTGACATTTTCATTCATTCATATATATTCATCATTATCAATATCATTAAAGCATCTTTATCATTTTATCATTACGTGTGAGTTTCAATAATCATTTAAGATTCATCGCTCTCTACCCGTCTGCATAATTCAATCATTAATTATAGGCTACAATCAGGATAATACCACAAACTATCTTTAAAGAAAAGAATGCTGACCCACCCTCCTATACAGATTATAATATTTTAATAGTCAACCCAAATTAATTATAGTGTTAATATTCAACCTTTCTTGCTTACATGAATCTACTATATTTATTTCATATTAGAAGTATCAATCTCCCTTTCATACATGAAATGCAATATAAACACAAATCAAATTGCATAAAACAAGATATGCAGGAAAGTAAAAACTGCATAAAATAAATACAAAAAATAAAAGAACACAAAACTGGATTTTTATGGTGGTTTAGTCAACTTAACTTACGTCCACTCCCCAAAGTCCTCTTCGAGTATTGCACTAAATAATATTTACTCTCATTTAGCCCCCACGGCTAGGCGAAGAAGCCCTTATAAATCACTTTCACCAATCTAATATGACAGAGTAGCCTCCGTTTCATCTCTTTTGTGCAGTAGAGAGCTGAAATCCCTTTCACCTTCTCAGTTTGGCGAAGACCATAAATCCTTTCACCACCTCGGTGCTGCAGCGAGCCAAAATTCCTTTCACCTCCTTACTGCGACGGAGTAGCCCAAATCACTTTCAACTTCCCGGTGCGACAGAGTAGTCTAAATCACTTTCACCTTCCCGGTGCGGTGGAGTAGCCAGCGGCCTTTGACACCAAAGGATTATTCACAAAGCTTCACTCAAGACAGGTACAAGTTTATTGGAGCAACAGTATGAAAACCCCTCTCAAACTATCTTGAAAGTCACAAAGATCTTCTCCCTCTCGCACATGCTCATCCTTTTCAGTCTTTGCTCAATATCCTATCTTCAACACTCTCTCTCAAGAAGAAATACTCCTTTGACTTCCAAAAGACTCTCCAAAATGAATTAAAAATAGTTTTGATTGCAAGCTTCTAAAAACACTAAATTTTCAATTATGCTGACTCTATTCGTATAGTATGATTAGATTCATTATCATCATAGATCATCATGCTCAGTTATAAATAGTTCAGTACATTTAACTTAAGTCAAATATTAGATCGTACAAGACGAACCAAGGTTAATCTAGAGAGCATTTAGATGGTTTGTATTGTATGATACATGATCGTTCAATATGATCTTTAATTTATTCAAATGCGATTTAATTCATTAATTACCTGATGCTATAAACTTGGTATTCTAATGTCCCAATGATTGCGCCTCTATATTTTGATTATGTGAGTTATCTTTTGTAAGGTGGCATAGCACATCTGATTTACACAAAAATGAGCAAATCTTTTTAATTTGATTGGTTTCCACCCCACCTGAGCTAAACAGAAGGTTCATGGAACCCTCAGTTTGGTTTGGTCGCTAGATATTTCCTCAATTTAGCTATGCTAATTAAGCATCTAATGTCTACAATAATTCATCTAGCTTCATATTTGAAATAAAAATTATGCGTACATTAAAAGTACGTAAATAAAAATTTTAAAATAAAATTAATATTATAAATATTTTAGTTATATAATCATTATTAAAATCAAAATATTATTAAATTTATTAATATAAATAATTATAATTTTTAATATTTATCTGCGTGTGCACAAAATGTATGTGAATAAAAAAATAAAAAATAAATATAAAAATTTTATAAATAATATCATTTTATTTTATTTTTTTTAAATAAATATTAGCAAAACCCCAAATTTTATTTTATAATAAAAATAAGTATTGTGCACAAATTAAAATATAATCTAATATTAAAATAAAATTGTCATGGTTAAATAAATTTAATTTAAGGTGTAATTGCTAACTAAATTCAATCTAAAAATCACACATTTGAGATATTCTTGATCGTCTGCAGCCTAAAAAAGCTAAGCATCAGCCCAAAGAAACTCATCCTATATTAAATCAACAAAACCGATTTCATATCATCATTATCTTTTTTATCAATAGCTTTATCCTACCTTTTTAGAAACCTTTTTTTTTTTTTACTACTCAATTTATTTTTTTTCATTCCTATTTGCACAAATATTTTGGAATAATGTACACATTTTTCCCCATCAATTTTGTACACTAATTTTATTTGTTGTCTAGTGGATGCATACTAGAGCCTCTAACGTTATCTTCTAAAAGAAAAAAAAAAAGACAAGAAAATTTCATTCCTCTTACATTTAGGGCTGCAAGCGAACCAAACGTTCGACGAGCTACTCGTTGTTTGGTTCGATTAAAGCTCGTTTGTGATCGTTTAATTAACTAAACAAACAAACATGAACAATATTTTAAATACTCAATTCTTAAATAAACAAACTTGAACACTAATGTGTTTGGCTCATTTATATTCGCGAAGAACATCATTTGAAGTTCGTGAACAAGCTCGACATTAAGCTCGATAAGAAGCTCGATAAATGCTTGATTCATGTTCGATTTTGAACTCGTGAATAAGCTCGATACAAATAATTAATATTTGACTATATAATTAATAAATATGAATAATCATTGCCTTAGACAATTACTTTTATTATAAATGCGTTTGTTCATAGATATGTTCATGAACGTGTTTGCTAGATAGTTAGAAAAAAAATTCGTTAAATATGTTCGCGAACAAGCTCGATAAACATTAAACAAACGAACATGAACTGGACATGAACCGAATATGAATACTCATTAATTTAAATGAACCAAACATGAACACAAACAATAAAGCTCGAACAAACATGAACCAAACTTGAACAAGCTGATATTAAATGAACACTTACATATTCGGCTCGGCTCGGTTCGTTTGCAGCCCTACTTACATTGTATCCTGAATAACGATAGAATTCCTAAACTGAGATTGAGTCATCATATTTTGATGAGTCTGATATATGTTCTAAAGCTCCAATTCTGCAATTCAAATTCTCTTGCATAATATTGAATGAATTCCTGTATGAATCAATGGGACATAATTAGAATAAGGAAAGATTATACTCAGGTATAAGCATTATTCTAGACCTTAGTAACACTGTCGACCTTTTCCATAATGTTCATCTTTCTCTCTCTTACAACAATCTCCGTAACTTCTACAAAAACTAATTCTATCATTCTCATCTCTCTCTCTTACAAGAATCTCCACAAGAGTGTACAATAATTCATCTGAGCAGCCTCATACTAAAATAAATTTCATATTTTTCCCTAGTTCTCATAAATGTTAATAGCGTATTCATATAAGTCTTATTTCCAAGGTTCATATTGTTCCGCTATCCTTCTTTATTTTAATTCATGACTCATAAATCTGAAGAACACTCAAATAATCTTCCATCTTCTAATTAAAACCAACATTCACTGCTATTCTAGAATCACAAGAAACTAAAGCAAAAAAGAATAAATGAGAATCCTCTTATGCATCATCAGCTAAGCAAAGATGATGATGGAAGCAAAATAATCAAGTACAGCCAATTAAGGTGTGAGATATTGTCAACTATAGTCAAAACAAGGACAAAGTTATACTTCTACATGAAGTTTTATATTAAATATTAGTAAGTAAATCAAAAGGAGATTTAAGTTCATTCTATGCAATTCTATGTTTAAGAGAAGTTTCTACCAACAAATTGTTACATCATACCCTCCAATTGTCAAAGTTTAGAGATAAGCTAAAATACTTGTTAATAAAAATGCAACCTATGAATTTCATGAAGTGAATTATTTAAGATAGAAGGCTTAACCTTTCAAAGCATCATCATTTTCATTCCTATAAGATATGCGACTAATACAGAATCTTCTGAAGACCATTCTATTCTCTATAAGTGTCCCAATTTGTCGGTTAAAATGTATTCAACTTGTCCCAAATCCTCGCTAATTGTTGTGCTGGAAGAAACAGACATTTAAGATCAAAAGATTGGACGGAAAATTTTAGTAGCACTTACCACATTAAAGGTAAGAGAAACAAACTTTGCAGCATGTGCTAGCGTGTTATAGTTGAAAGATTTTTTTTCTCAGCTTGGAGGGTATAGTATGTTTGGTTTGAAGAAATTTGAACTTAAGTGTATTTTGTTTAATAATTTTATATTCGATCTATAATTAATAGATGAGAGTTAAACCTTGATACTGTAAATTTTTTTTTTTTTCATCCAGTTTCCTACACATTATTAATGAGAAAATAAAAATTATTTACGTTATTCCGCTGTCTCGTGTCCAACTTTGGCCTCTTCATAAGATTTTTTTTTCAGCCAAATCAAATTAGGAAAATAGCACTCAGCTTTTCACAATCAAACAGGTGAGAATAAAGTTGACTAAATTTCTTTATAACTCTTATTTGCAATAAACTCATTCAAGTTTCAGTAGGCTTTATGCTATGGACCCACGTAGAGTGGGTTCAGATGTATTTTTAGCAGGGGACAAACTGAGCAATGATTTTTATTAATTTACGCGCCTTATCTATTGAACTCTTGTATAGCATAAAACATATTGTTTTACCTTCTTACTATATTCCTGTACGCATCTGCTACTGCCTATTAATGATGGAAGTTCTATGTTAAAACCTATGGAGAGTAATTACGATAACGTATGCATGCTACCCGAGAATAATTTCAGACTCTTCAATCATATAATTCAACAGTAAAAAGAAGCAATTATTACAACATGAAAATTTGGTTTGAAGGAATTGAAAGAGAGAAAACGACAAGGAAATGAAAACTTTATTGAAAATGAAATTAATTTTCACCTGCCACTTTGGTTGAGGATAAGCTGAAAAAAAAAATGTAGCTCTTTTGCTAGGGTTCTTGTATAATGTAGGAAAATTTGTAAATTGAAAAGAAAATTCAATTCTACTTCAGCTTTTGCTTTTCAATGGCTTTAAACAGAGAAATGTAAAAAGATAGGAATATGTGAGTATTACAATAATTTCTTATGACCTATACATGTAAGATGGGAACTATAAGGAAAAAAATATTTCTTTAAGGCTTTAATTCCTCCAGAACAAACGCATCCACCATGAATGTAATAAGTAAATTTAACAATACAACTTACAAATGCGCCCAATTTTCATTCCAGAGTGTGTAGTAGCCCTAAGAGCAGATTGAGCACCAGGACATGGAGTTTTGGTTTTATTCCCCTCGGTGGCCCTGATCATAATATGCAAAGCAGAAATACTAAGTTCCTTGAAAAAAAAAAATGAAGAAGAACACCAAATTTAACGACATGCATATAAATGCAACAAACTTCAGAAGGTTGCAAGAACTAATTCCACACCTTGCATCGTTGTGCAGCATCATTTGCTGCAAGCATATTTGCATATGGTGATGATTCATCCCGATCAGCTTTGACTTTCTTTCCTCCTGCAAATGGAATTGCAAAAAAAGTCTCATCCGCAAGGTCAACAGAAGCCTCATTCAAAGAGCAGATAATATCGCAATTTTTTTTGGGCAAGCACAATGGAAGCGGAAAGTACAACACCATTTGAAACCCCAGAATGTATGTTACTTTCATACAAGCCATCAGAAGAGGCATCCTGTTTTACTGAATCCGAAAAAGGGTGCCTAGTAGTGGAAAGATGGGACGGGAAAGAAGCGTCAGTATAACAAAACAAGCATGCGTGTTATAACAAAACAACTGAAATTTCTCATCTTGTTAATATCAAAAACAATGTGGTGAGGCTCAACTTCAACACCACGTAACAATATCTTGAAGTTTTGTGGCAACTTCAGATACAAGATTGATGAGTATACTCTGAGTGAATATTGATATCGACCTGCAACATTTGTTTGGGTTAGTTCAGCTTCGGTGCTAAACTTCTTTACTTTCTTTTGCTCTACATGCTGATGTGAAACTAAATGTGATAACAAGAATTGTAATTAAGAGATTAATAAAAGTGGTAAACTTTGCGTACTACGAATAAACTCTTGTTTACTCAAATGAAAGTTTAAGAAGATAACATGAGAGATTAAGCAATAGCAATAGGTTACACTTTGAAATTATTAGAACTTGCAAAAGAACAACCAAAGATTAATAGGTAATGAAAATAGCAAATATAACAAAACCTCAAATTTAAAATCTAGATCCTTCACCTATAGATCCTTCACTCAACTCTTGAAAGTGGAGGCTAGCGGAGGAGGATTGCAAGCACACTTAGAGATGTCACTATCACACAAGTGATGCCGAGAGGACTAGTCGCCGGGGAAGAAGCTAGAGTTGGGGAAGCGGGTGGGCGTCCTATAAGAGTCCACAGAGTTCTTGGTCGTTGAAGCTCGATGGTTCCGGCAAGGCAATAAACTATGTGATTGACGTAACGTTCCCCTGTGACGTCGTATTCCCAATCCGGCTCGTAGAAGGGGGAGAGGAAGATGTCGATCTCCTCTTGTTCGGTGTAAGCGAAGCCGTGATCAACTTCCGGATCCGCCATGCATCCTTGCCGGGAGATGGAGTCCCAATGGAAAGAGGAGGGAGTGGAGGTGGCGGCTTGGAAGGAGGAGGGCGTTGGGCCGGTGTGAGTACTTGGAGGGGATCGGCTAGGGTGGAGGCCAAGAGGGAATTGCAGAAAATCTGAAGTTGTTTCAGATTTTAGTGGTTTAGAAAGGGATTTAATTTGAAAATTCAAATTAATCCAAAAGGGGAGAGGGGCGGCATTGGGGAGGGAATTGGGGCTGATTTAGTGGGGGAATTGGAGTTAATTTGGGAGAGAGAGAGGGCCCATAGCGGGGGCCGACCAAATAAGAGAAGAGCGAGAGGGATTGGTGTTAATTAGGTGGGGCTTACGCGATTAATCAAAGATTTGAAGAAAATCTGAAGTAAATTTCAGATTTTATAAAAAGGGAAGTTTCCTAATTTAAATGCAAGTAATTGGCAATTGTTTGAATTTCAAATTTGAATTGAAATTCAATTATAAAGATTGCCTAAAATCTTGGACTTATTTTAGGAAAGTTATCAATACCTCTTGGGAAATTTGAATTTCAAGAGGGGGCCGACAGGTAGAGGTGTGGAGAGGGGGGGAATAGGGGGAGGGAGGCCGGCAGCTGGGGCGGGGGGAGGTGGCGGGGGAGGGTGATGGGCGGTGGTCGGTGGCTTGGGCGGCCCAAGGAGGCCAATGGCAAGGGGGATTTTGTGGAGGGGAAAAATTAAGGCCAGGAAAAATAAGAGAAAGACTTGGAAAAAATCAAGGAAGCTACAAACCTCAAGTATCTCCTCCTCAAGAACTCACAAAGAAATCTTGGGAATCTCGGAACTCACAAAGAGATCATTCTCCTCTCATGAACTCACTAAGAGATCAAACAAGTAGAGTAAGCTTTTCATTAACAATTCATCATCTCATACATTGCATGAGGCCTCCTTTAAATAGGCCAAGATAAAATAAAACTAAAATGACACAAATGCCCTCAGGGCTACATAAGTGACTCAATGTCTATGGGGACAAACTAGGAAAATAGAAATACAAGCATAAATAAAATACAAGTAAATCAGAAATATAAAGGCTCTAGATCGTAGCCGTCGATCTGCGTCTCCGACGATGATACACATGTCGAAATCTTATGTCCTCATCACATGCCCTCCAGTGATCAGTATATCCTCTGAATCTATTTAAAAATCAAGCTCCATAACACCATCATCACTGTGCCATAGATTGAACACGATAATTTTAGTTCCATGATGTCCTTTGTCATCAAATTGCTTCAATAGTTCAGATTCTATTGCTATATTTTTATGACGTAGTTTAGGGTAATTTATAAAAAGAGAATTCAAAAATCATTCGCTCCATTGATATTGACCAAAGATTAAATGTGAAAATGAGTTCAAAAAAACTAGTATGTTTCGTATATTTACTGAATATATAATTTCAAGCTAAAGGATAAACATAATTATAATAAACAGAGCATCATTTACAAATAATCTCATCACAAAGAAAATTTATATGTTATAATTTAGATGTCATACATAATTTAGAGAAAAAAAATTATGAAGTAGATTAAGATATTGGAGATGTCAAATTTAAGCAAATATGCCCATTCAAGGGAGGTAAAATTATTTGGAATGATGAGGATTAATTTTGATGTCTCATACAGTGCTTGCTGCTTATTAGTTTTTTGGTATTGCTTTAATAAATCTAGAAAATAATTGGAGAAACTAATCAAAATAAAGGCATAAAAAATAAATGAAATGCAACTCTAAATTTAAACAGAAATCTATATTAAAATTTGTAGCAAGAACACATAAGAAAGAAAAAGCACCTTTGACGAACATTCAAGAGCTGCAACCAAAAAAACTATAAATAGAGCCCTCATTCTACACCAAGGGACTCAAGTGAAGAGAGAGAAGAAGAAGAGAATGAGAAGGAGAAAGGGGAATAGGAGATTCCTCACCTCCTCGACCACCGCCGCCGAAGTTTTTCCTGCCGCCTGAAGACGCCGGAGCTCTGCCGGATTTTCAGAAAACGCAGGGAATTCGCAGGATTTTGTGAAGTTCGTGGAAGAAACAAGTTGTATTTGGATTATCCCAGCTTGTGGGACGAAATCCGCCATTTGTAATCAACAAAAACACTAGTGGAAATTTGCAATTGGGCGAGGCCCCGTGGTTTTTTCCATTTTTGGGTTTTCCACGTAAAAACTCTCGGTGTTCACTCTCTTTTCCTGTTTGTGTGTTAAACTTACGTGCAACGCTCGGACGCAAATTCATAAAACTCTACCGCCGCGTATTTTCTAACACGCAACAGTTTGGCGCCGTCTGTGGGAAACACTATCCCACTACTTCAAGTATTGCTACGATGGTGAATAGGCGTAGCAGTCGCATCATTGGAGCCTCCCGCACCAACTCCCACCAGTCCAGAAACTCGTCTATTAACCATAGACGACCAATCTCAGTATCTTTGCACCCCGGGGGGCAAAATGCTGCCGGTGAAAGGACCTCAGGGCCTTCTTTGGAAGAAAGGATTCGGAAGATGGAAGAATCTCAGAACGAGATTCTTCAACTCCTACGAGACGATCGACAGCCGACGTTGGAAGAGATCCTTCGCCCTCGGGATCCACCAAGGGTTGAAGATGTTCAATTCGAGCAGCGTCAAGAAGAAATTCACCTTCCTCCACCTAGGGGACATCCTCAATCACAACAGGAAGATGAACTTGCCGATACAGCGAGTTCAACACATCCTCGCATTTTTTCGGAACTCCCAGAAGGCTTTCTCCAACCACGCATTGCAGGACTCCCTCACAATGTCCTACGCCGCGAACTGCAAAAATTGGTACGGGAAGAGTTCCCCCGAGGAGATGTGAGGCATGCTCTCCGACAGAGGAATTTTCAGGAATCATCACCTCTAACAGAAGCCATTCTTCAGCACCCCATTCCGGTAGGGTTCAAAGTGCCAAATGTTGAGTCCTACGATGGGACGACCGACCCATATGAGCATATCGACTACTACAGAACCATCATGCATATTCAACGAGCATCAGATGCGCTCCTCTGCCAGGTCTTTCCCGCCACCCTTAAAGGACAGGCCCGAACATGGTTCTACTCGCTTCCACCTGGAACGATCCCCTCTTTTGTCAAATTGGCCAAAGTATTAGTCGAAAAATTTGTGGCCAATCGAAGAATTGCAAAGGATTCTTCCCACCTCTCAGGGATTCGCCAAAATGAGGGAGAATCGTTGAAGGAGTATTTTCAACGATTTTCCACTGAAGCACGACAAATTCCAGGAGTAGACCCTGAATTACTCAGAGGGGTCTTTCTTGGAGGTCTTCGTCCTGGCCCCTTCTATTCGGCCCTTATGCGAGACACCGTCCATTCGTACGCTGACTTGATCCATCGCGTGGAGGCACAAATCTCTGCGGATGAAGCTATAATAAAATTTTTAAAATAAAAAATTATTATGAATATTTTATTTATATTTTTATAGTTAAAATAAAAATTTTAAATTTAATAAATAATATCATTTTGTTTACTATTTTAAAATAAATATTAAAAAATAATGAATTCACATTTAGAAAAAAAATTTCTTTGTTATAAGGTTTTTTATTTAAATTTTTTTTATAAACTTTAAAAGGACATAAAATAAACAAGAACAATATAAGATATATGACAAACATCAATATGCCAATATGCCAAAAATTTTAATCAGAATGTTCTAATCCTGATTTAATCAAGACCCTATAGTTGTCAAATTTACTTGGAGATTAATATATAATTAATTACTCAAAATTTGTATTATATTCATTTCCAAAGAAAATATAATGACTATAAAATTCATCTCTATAAAATTTAAATTAGAATATCCTCAATATAAAGTATAAAGCTAATATTTAAATTTCTCAATCCTGCCTAATAAAAAGTTGCCAAAAACTCAAATTTGATTGAAATCCCATTGTATAGAGCCAACTGAAGGTTTGATTTTAAATTAAAAATTAAAGCATGTGTCAATCAAGTTAAATCTATGTCTATTTAAAAAAGTATATCATGAGAATAAGAAATGTTAGTATATATCAAAAAGAGTGTACAATAATTCATCTAGCTTCATATTTGAAATAAAAATTATGCGTACATTAAAAGTACGTAAATAAAAATTTTAAAATAAAAATTAATATTATAAATATTTTAGTTATATAATCATTATTAAAATCAAAATATTATTAAATTTATTAATATAAATAATTATAATTTTTAATATTTATCTGCGTGTGCACAAAATGTATGTGAATAAAAAAATTTAAAATAAATATAAAAATTTTATAAATAATATCATTTTATTTAATTTTTAAAATAATATTAGAAAAAACCCAAATTTTATTTTATAATAAAAATAAGTATTGTGCACAAATTAAAATATAATCTAATATTAAAATAAAATTGTCATGGTTAAATAAATTTAATTTAAGGTGTCATTGCTAACTAAATTCAATCTAAAAATCACACATTTGAGATATTCTTGATCGTCTGCAGCCTAAAAAAGCTAAGCATCAGCCCAAAGAAACTCATCCTATATTAAATCAACAAACCGATTTCATATCATCATTATCGTTTTTATCAATAGCTTTATCCTACCTTTTTAGAAACCTTTTTTTTACTACTCAATTTATTTTTTTCATTCCTACTTGCATAAATATTTTGGAATAATGTACTCATTTTTCCCCCATCAATTTTGTACACTAATTTTATTTGTTGGAATTTATATGTTCGGAAGCTCCAATTCTGCAATTCAATTTCTCTTGCATAATATTGAATTCCTATATGAATCAATGGGACATAATTAGAATAAGGAAAGATTATACTCAGGTATAAGCATTATTCTAGACCTTAGTAAGACTATCGACCTTTTCCATCATGTTCATCTTTATCCCTCTTACAACAATCTCCGTAACTTCTTCTACAAAAACTAATTCTATCATTCTCATCTTTATCTCTCTCTTACAAGAATCTCCACAAGAGTGTACAATAATTCATCTGAGCAGCTTCATACTAAAATAAATTTCATATTTTTCCCTAGTAATCATAAATGTTAACAGCATATTCATACAAGTCCTACTTCCAAGGTTCATATTGTTCCGCTATCCTTCTTTTTTTAGTTCATGCCTCATAAATCTGAAGAACACTCAAATAATCTTCTATCTTCTAATTAAAATCAACATTCACTGCTATTCTAGAATCATAAGAAACTAAAGCAAAAAAGAATAAATGAGAATCCTCTTATGAATCATCAGCTAAGCAAAAAGATGATGTATGGAAGCAAAATAATCAAGGACAGCCAATTAAGGGGTGAGATATTGTCACTATAATAGTCAAAACAAGGACAAAGTTATATTGCGCGCTACATGAAGTTCTATATTAAATACATTAGTAAGTAAATCAAATGGAGATTTAAGTTCATTCTATGCAATTCTATGTTTAAGAGAAGTTTCTACCAACAAATTGTTATATCATACCCTCCAATTGTCAAAGTTTAGAAATAAGCTAAAATGCTTGTTAATAAAAATGCACCTATGAATTTCATGAAGTGAATTATTTAAAATAGAAGGCTTAACCTTTCAAAGCATCACCATTTTCATTCCTATAAGATATGCCACTAATACAGCATCTTCTGAAGATCATTCTATTCTCTGTAAGTGTCCCAGTTTCGTCGGTTAAAATGTATTATTCAACTTGTCCCAATCCTCGCTAATTGTTGTGCTGGAAGAAACAGACATTTAAGATCAAAAGATTGGACGGAAAATTTTAGTAGCACTTAGCACATTAAAAGGTAAGAGCAACAAACTTTGCAGCATGTGCTAGCGTGTTATAGTTGAAAGATTTTTTTTCTCAGCTTGGAGGGTATAGTATGTTTGGTTTGAAGAAATTTGAACTTAAGTGTATTTTGTTTAATAATTTTATATTCGATCTATAATTAATAGATGAGAGTTAAACCTTGATACTGTAAATTTTTTTTTTTTCATCCAGTTTCCTACACATTATTAATGAGAAAATAAAAATTATTTACGTTATTCCGCTGTCTCGTGTCCAACTTTGGCCTCTTCATAAGATTTTTTTTTCAGCCAAATCAAATTAGGAAAATAGCACTCAGCTTTTCACAATCAAACAGGTGAGAATAAAGTTGACTAAATTTCTTTATAACTCTTATTTGCAATAAACTCATTCAAGTTTCAGTAGGCTTTATGCTATGGACCCACGTAGAGTGGGTTCAGATGTATTTTTAGCAGGGGACAAACTGAGCAATGATTTTTATTAATTTACGCGCCTTATCTATTGAATTCTTGTATAGCATAAAACATATTGTTTTACCTTCTTACTATATTCCTGTACGCATCTGCTATTGCCTATTAATGATGGAAGTTCTATGTTAAAACCTATGGAGAGTAATTACGATAACGTATGCATGCTACCCGAGAATAATTTCAGACTCTTCAATCATATAATTCAACAGTAAAAAGAAGCAATTATTACAACATGAAAATTTAGTTTGAAGGAATTGAAAGAGAGAAAACGACAAGGAAATGAAAACTTTATTGAAAATGAAATTAATTTTCACCTGCTACTCTGGTTGAGGATAAACTGAAAAAAAAAATTGTAGCTCTTTTGCTAGGGTTCTTGAATAATGTAGGAAAATTTGTAAATTGAAAAGAAAATTCAATTCTACTTCAGTTTTTTCTTTTCACTGGCTTTAAACAAAGAAATGTAAAAAGATATATGAATATGTGATTATTACAATAATTTCTTATGACCTTACCTATACATGTAAGATGGGAACTATAAGGCAAAAAATATTTCTTTTATGCTTTAATTCCTCCAGAACAAATGCATTCACCATGAATGTAATAAGTAAATTTAACAATACAACTTACCAATGCGTCCAATTTTCATTCCAGAGTGTGTAGTAGCCCTAAGAGCAGATTGAGCACCAGGACATGGAGTTTTGGTTTTATTCCACCCGGTGGCCCTGATCATAATATGCAAAGTAGAAATACCAAGTTCCTTGAAAACAAAAATGATGAAGAACACCAAATTTAATGACATGCATATAAATGCAACAAACTTCAGAAGGTGGCAAGAACTAATTCCACACCTTGCATCGTTGTGCAGCATCATTTGCTGCAAGCATATCTGCATATGGTGATGATTCATCCCGGTCAGCTTTGACTTTCTTTCCTCCTGCAAATGGAATTGCAAAAAAAGTCTCATCCGCAAGGTCAACAAAAGCCTCATTCAAAGAGCAGATAATATCGAAAATTTTTTGGGCAAGCACAATGGAACCGGAAAGTACAACACCATTTGAAACCCCATAATGTATGTTACTTTCATACAAACAATCAGAAGAGGCACCTTGTTTTACTGAATCCGAAAAAGGGTGCCTAGTAGTGGAAAGATGGGACGGAAAGAAGCGTCAGTATAACAAAACAAGCATGCGTGTTATAACAAAACAACTGAAATTTCTCATCTTGTTAATATCAAAAACAATGTGGTGAGGCTCAACTTCTACACCACGTAACAATATCTTGAAGTTTTGTGGCAACTTCAGATACAAGATTGATGAGTATACTCTGAGTGAATATTGATATCGGCCTGCAACATTTGTTTGGGTTAGTTCAGCTTCAGTGTTAAACTTCTTTACTTTCTTTTTGATGCGGAGCATCTTAAGGTCGTTGGGAAGGCGGAACAGCTAGTTTTGCTGGATCATTCTGTTGCTAGGTCGTTCTGTTAGTGGAAACGAACCCACTACCGTTTTACCTCTTTTAGTTAGTTAGCTTATGAGTAGTTTGTCAGAACCTTTTTGCTTTTGGTCCTTTTTCAGTTAGGAAGCTGGGATGCCGTTTGCTTATCTTTTGCAAAGGCTTAGGGAATGTAGTTCTTAGTTTTGAAAAGCTGAAACTTATCTTCTACATAGAACAAGGTACTGTTCTATCCATTCTTGCTGTCTTTGCTAATCTGTTGCAGGTGCCTACATCAGTATTGGTATCAGAGCCAGATGGAGGAAAGCAGTAGACTGGCTCCCGGGGTCGACAACAGCCTTTAGGCATTGTGGAGCGAACACAATGGCTTGTCGCAACAGATGGATCAAGTTGCTGCGGAAGTGCACCGTCTCTACGGTGAGTTGCGGCAGGAAGTAAGAGAGATCAATGCAAAGCTTGACCGCCTCCAAAACCTCCGCACCGCATTCAATCCGGGACCGGGAAACAGACGCGCTGCCGAGAACGAGCAACCGCGACAGAGAGGGTCGCAGATCATTGAGGCATCTGATTGGGAGGAAGAACTCGACAATTTCAGAAATTTGGAAATTTCTGATTCCAACGACGAAATGGGTTACAGGCGGCGAAGGCGTCCGAGAGGAACTGGCCGAACACATGGTGAGTTCAAGGTTAAACTTGATATTCCATATTTTGATGGCAGGTTGCACATTGAGGATTTTCTGGATTGGTAAAGAACAGTGGAAACATTTTTTGAGTATATGGATATTGAGCCGGAAAGGCAGGTGAAATACGTTGCTTGCCGTCTCAAAGGAGGGGCGGGCGCATGGTGGCAACAGCTGATCCAGTCACGGCGTCGAGAGGGACGGGGTCAGATACGAAGCTGGCATCAGATGAAACAGTTATTGCGGGGACAGTACCTACCAACCAATTACGAACAAATGTTGTATGTGCAATATCAACATTGTGTTCAGGGCAATAGATCCGTTAATGAGTATGCTGAGGAGTTCTATCGGTTAAGCGCCCGCAATAATCTAAATGAAACCGCTAATCAGATGGTGGCTAGATTCATTGGAGGTTTGAAAGAGACAATTCAGGATAAGCTGGTGCTAAATGAAGTGTGGTCGATGTCCCAAGCCGTCAATTACGCACTGAAGATAGAAATGCAACTGTTGCGGCATAACAGGAGCGGACACTATAGACGAAATCCAGAAATCATGGCTGAGAATAGCAGACCAAATAGTGTTATTACACCACAAGGTGCTAAACAACAAAATGCGTCTCCAGGTGTCAGCGGCCCTATTGGAGCTGCCAATAAAAATGTGGAGCAAAGGGGTTTGCCACGGGGGCGAGTACAAGATAAGGATAATACGTATGCCAAACCAGCAAATATCAAATGTTTTAGATGTTTTCAGCAGGGCCACAAATCAAATAAATGTCCAACACGACCTCAGCTACAAGTGGTTGATGTAATATCAAGATCTGCTCCAGGATCGTCCAGGATGATCTGGGATCGTCCTGGGACGATCAGTTGAGAAGTTGCTCCAAAAATTGCCCAGAGGTGTTCCAGGTGTTTTCCTGTAAGCATCGTCCAGGCCGATTGGGGCATCGACCAGGCCGATTGGCACTGTTCAAAATATCGGCCGGAGCATAGCCCTGGGAGCCATCCAGGACGATCAATTTGGTCGGATCGTCCCGGGACGATGTGGCGATCGGCCGGGCCGATCTGAAGATTACTTAAGGGAATTCAGTTCAGTTGAAGAGAGAGAAAATTTTATTAAAAACGAAAATATCTCTTGAGGAGAGAGAAAGTCGAAAAGCTTTTTGGAAAAGTTGATTTTCGGGCGACGCGGAGCTGTTTTCGTCCGACGTGACTGTTCAGGATATTGCTGTACGCAAGGTAAGGCACATTCCGCCTTTCTCAATTTTCAGAACCGTCGTGTTTGGCGGTATTTTCTGTCCGGATTTTGTTTCCGTTAGCGATTTTTGTCTGTATCTTTTGATTGGTTCAGTTTTTACCGTGTAACTTTCTGTATATTGTTGCCGTGCCAAGTGTGCACGTTTTGACTATATTTTGAAGATTTTTGTCCGGGTATTTTTGATTCGACTGTGTTTTTAGTCGACTGGATTTTTCTGTGAACTTGGAAATCCTCTGTGCAGTAGAATAAATGTTCTGAAATGTTGATATCTATATTCTGTGCAAATTTGGTAAATTGTTATTTTCAGGAAAATTGTGTAAATTCTGTATATTGCCGTTGTGCTGCCCGATTTTTGGGTAATTTCTGATTTGTCCGGATTTCTTCTGATTTGATATGCTATCTGTATATGCTATAAAAAATGAGTTATAAGGGGCCTGGATCCTATGAGATTCAGTTAGTGTCTGGGAAATCTGAAATGAGCTCAATATGAAATCTGATATATGTTCTGTTCCGGATCCGAGGAAATTTGTTTAGGTGCTATAAGCACTATATATGTATTCTGGTGCTATATGCACATCTGTTCTGGTGCCGTGAGCACAAAGGGAGGCATAAGGGGCCTGGATCCTATGAGATTCAGTCAGTGTCAGGGAATTTAGCTATGAATTATATATTTGATATCTGATATATGATTTGATACGACTTCTGTTTCCGTACAGTTCTGTTTGATTTGATCTGTTCCGTTCTGATTTGTCCGATTTGATAACTGTCCGATTCTGTTCTGATTTCTGTACGGATTTATCTGATGTGTTGGTTTTGAGATTCTGAGAATTTTGATTGGAGGTTTGTTGCTTTGCTGAGCTGTTGAGCTCACCCTTGCTTTCTGGTGGTTTTCAGGTTCTGGGAAAGGGAAGGAAGTCCAGGAATAGATTTCAGAGTCTGATCAGTATAGGTATTGTTTTGTACCTTTTGATTTTTGTACAGTCATGGCTTTTCTGTTCTGTCTTTCTTTCTGTTTAAAAGCTATGTACTGTATTTGTAGATGATTGTTTTGAGGAAAAGAAAAGAAAAAGATAAATTTTTTGTTCCGCTGCATTTGATGTTTTTAGTAGCTCTGTGTTTGTCTGTTTTGTTTAAAACGTTTGGAAGAATCAGTTCTGAAGCAAATTCCAAAGCCAGATGCTGGTTAGTTTTTCTGTCGCGGCCCGGTGCGAACGGGATCCGTCTCGTCTCGGGTCGGGTCGTGACAGTTGAAGCGGACGGTGATGATTAATTGGAAGAAAAAGATGCAGATTGTGAAGAGTTGCATGAAGATGTAGTGGGAGATGAGGGGGAGCATCTAGTATGTGTAACGAAGAAATTGTTGCTTGCTCCGAAACAAGCCAGTGTATCACAAAGAAACGCCCTGTTCAAAATTAAGTGCACGGTTAGTGGCAAGATTTGTGATGTGTTGGTTGACAGCGGTTGTACCGAGAATGTAGTCTCGCGCGCTTTGGTTCAAGCCCTTCAATTGAAAACAACCAAGAATCCTAACCCATACAAGATCAGTTGGGTTAAAAAAGGAATGGAGATGGCGGTGACGGACCTATGTAGAGTCTCGTTTTCCATTGGCAAGCACTACTCGAGTGAGGTCCTGTGTGATGTACTAGATATGGACGTGTGCCACCTTATTTTGGGGCGGCCATGGCAATATGACGTAGGGGCAATTTACGACTGCAGGGCCAACACTTATGCATTTGATTGGAAGGATAGGCGACTTCGCTTGTTACCTGGTAGTTCGAGCTCTGAAACTAAGTTGTCCAAGAGTAAAACAGCCCTGTATTCAGTCTCAGCGGCGGCAATGATTAGTGCTTGGAGAGAAACATCAAGCATGTTAGCTTTAATAGTGAAGGAAGTGGCAGATCCTGTTTCCGAAAATGACCGTCCGGAGGAAGTGGCCAAGATATTGGAGCAGTTTTTTGATGTGTGCTCTGAAAAACAACCCTCCGAATTACCCCCATGCGTTCTATTCAACATAAAATAGAACTCACGCCGGGAGCATCATTACCGAATCTACCGCATTACAAGCTCAGCCCGAATAACATCAAGTTGCTTCAGCAAATTGTAGATGAGCTATTGGATAAGCAGTTGATTCAACATAGCCTGAGCCCTTGTGTCGTGCCGGTTTTATTGGAACCGAAGAAGTATGGAAATTGGAGGATGTGCATGGACAGACGCGCCATCAACAAGATTACAGTGAAGTTTAGATTTCCTATGCCGAGGTTTGAAGAGATGTTAGAAAGGTTATCTGGTTCGGCTTTCTTCTCCAAATTGGACCTTCGCAGCGGCTATCATCGGATCAGGATAAGACCCGAAGATGAATGGAAGACGGCATTTAAAACAAGAGAAGGACTCTATGAATGGAAGGTGATGCCATTCGGTTTGTGTAATGCACCGGCTACATTCATGAGATTGATGAATGAAGTTTTAAAGCCCTTTTTGAATCGTTGTTGTGTTGCTTGCTTTGATGATATTTTAGTGTTTAGCAACAATTTCAGCGAGCATATGAAGCATTGAGAGAAATTCTGGAAACATTAAGGCAGCACAAACTGTATTTGAATATGTCAAAATGCGAATTTTCCACTCAAATGGTGTCCTTCTTAGGGTTCCGAATATCTGCTGAGGGCGTTAGTGCTGACCCACGAAAAATTCAAGCCATTCAAGACTGGCCGACCCCGACTACATTCACAGACATCCGAAGTTTTCATGGTTTGGCAAATTTCTATAAAAGATTTATTAAGGAATTTAGCATTTTAATGACACCTTTAACTGAATTGTTGAAGCAGAAGAAGTTCACGTGGGAACAAGAGCATGACAGAAGTTTTAATATTATAAAGGAAGCCTTAACAAAAGCACCAGTTCTTGCCCTGCCTAACTTCGAGAAGCCATTTGCTGTAGAAACTGATGCTTCGTGCATTGGAGTCGGCGCCGTGCTCTCTCAAGAAGATAAGCCGATCGAATTTTTCAGCGAGAAATTAAATGCTCCGAGATAGCGATGGACGGTATACGAACAGGAGTTATATACAGTCGTCAGAGCATTAAAACAATGGGAGCACTACTTACTCCAACAAGATTTTGTTCTACATAGTGACCACTAGGCCTTACAGTACATCAATACACAAAAAAACATCAGCAGGATGCATGCAAGATGGGTTTTATTTTTGCAGAAATTTACTTTTGTACTAAAGCATAAGAGTGGCAAGCAGAATCGGGTCGCCGACGCATTGAGCCGCAGGGCGGCGCTGATCACCCAGCTACAAACGGAGTTTTTGGGCCTCGAATGCTTATAGGAAATGTATTATGATGACGTTGATTTCAGCGAGGTGTGGCTTAAATGCATCAACAAAGAACCGCTGGAGGAGTTCTCCATTAGGCATGGATACCTTTTTAAGGGAAATTTACTCTGCATCCCTAAATCATCGTGGCGTCAGCAAATCATAAAGGAACTGCATGGGGGAAGTCTAGCCGCACACATAGGCAGGGATAAAATCATTTCTCAATTGCAACTGAGATTCTTTTGGCCACATTTGAGAAAAGATGTGACACGCTTTGTGGAGAGATGTTCCATTTGCCAGAACTATAAGGGTGGCGGTCAGAACACGGGGCTTTACTCACCATTTTCGGTTCTTGAAACAATTTGGGAAGATTTGAGCTTAGACTTTGTGCTTGGATTGCCTCGTACCCGCCGCGGTAATGATTCGATCATGGTTGTTGTAGATCGATTCTCTAAGATTGCACATTTCATAGCATGTAAAAAGACTTTTGATGCTTTGAACGTGGCAAAACTCTTCTTCCGTGAGATCGTATGGTTACATGGCATACCTCGTTCATTAACATCGGATCGTGATGTAAAGTTCATAAGCCACTTTTGGCGGGAACTTTGGAAGAGATTAAACACACAAATTCAGCTCAGCTCGTCCTATCACCCTCAAACGGACGGGTAAATGGAAGTGGTAAATCGCACGTTGGGTAACTTGCTGCGTTGCTTGGTGCAGGAGAATCCTAGGCTATGGGATGAAGTATTGGGGCAAGCTGAATTTGCTTTCAACCCAATGCCGAACCGGTCCACGGGTAGGTGTGTCCCTTAAGCATTGTTTATACTAAATTACCAAACGCCATTGTTGATATTGCAGTTCTGCCGAAATGCCACAACAAAGCCGCTTCCAATCTGGCCGAGCAATTCACTGACATGCTCTCCAAGGTGCGGCTACAACTGCAGGAGTCCAACAGCAAATACAAAGAGCAGGCAGATATACACCGTAGGGAGAAGATCTACAAACCGGGTGACTTGGTCCTTGTGCGTCTTCGACGGGAGCGCCTTCCGAGTGGATCTTACTTAAAACTCAACCGCAGAAAATTTGGGCCGTTTGTTGTAGTCCACAAGATTAACAATAACGCCTACGTTATTGACCTGCCTGCTGAATTCAACACTTCCCACACTTTCAATGTAGCAGACATATTTCCTTACTTACCCCCAGATGATGCAGGCGATGATCCCACCACTGCAAGCAAAGACATTTTCGCACCAGAGGAGAATGATGCGGAGCATCTTAAGGTCGTTGGGAAGGCGGAACAGCTAGTTTTGCTGGATCATTCTGTTGTTGGGTCGTTCTGTTAGTGGAAACGAATCCACTACCGTTTTACCTCTTTTAGTTAGTTAGCTTATGAGTAGTTTGTCATAACCTTTTTGCTTTTGGTCCTTTTTCAGTTAGGAAGCTGGGAAGCCTTTTGCTTATCTTTTGCAAAGGCTTAGGGAATGTAGTTCTTAGTTTTGAAAAGCTGAAACTTATCTTCTACATAGAACAAGGTACTGTTCTATCCATTCTTGCTGTCTTTGCTAATCTGTTGCAGGTGCCTACATCACTTTTGCTCTACATGCCCTCCAGTGATCAGTATATCCTCTGAATCTGTATAAAAATCAAGCTCCATAACACCATCATCACTGTGCCACAGATTGAACACGATAATTTTAGTTCCAGGATGTCCTATGTCATCAAATGGCTTCAATAGTTCAACTTCTATTGCTATATTTTTATGTCATAGTTTAGGGTAATTTATAAAAAGAGAATTCAGAAATCATTCGCACCATTGATATTGACCAAAGATTAAATGTGGTAATGAGTTCAAAAAACTAGTGAGTTTCGTATACTTGCAGAATATATAATTTCAAGCTAAAGGATAAACATAATTATAATAAACAGAGCATCATTTACAAATAATCTCATCATAAAGAAAATGTATATGTTATAATTTAGATGTCATACATAATTTAGAGAAAAAAAAATTATGAAGTAGATTAAGATATTGGAGATGTCAAATTTAAGCAAATATGCCCATTCAAGGGAGGTAAAATTATTTGGAATGATGAGGATTAATTTTGATGTCTCATACAGTGCTTGCTGCTTATTAGTTTTTTGGTATTGCTTTAATAAATCTAGAAAATAATTGGAGAAACTAATCAAAATAAAGGCATAAAAAAATAAATGAAATGCAACTCTAAATTTAAACAGAAATCTATACTACTATAAAAAATTTGTAGCAAGAACACATAAGATAGAAAAAGTACCTTTAACGAACATTCAAGAGCTGCAACCAGATTAACACAAATTACTTTTAATGAACATTCAAGAGCTGCAACCAGATTATTTAAAGGTTGTTTTAGAAGAAGTGGGTGTTACTTCATTGCGTCATTTATAGCCACGTGTTTGATGTGGCTCATCATTGTGCCCCACCATATAAACTACCTCAACTTTCATGATGTCTTCATCATCATCTTTTTCTCGTACATGAATCTCAGAGCGACACTTCCAATGAATTTCTGGCTCTGCGTGTGGTATAGGAACATCTTCGATTGGAGGAGTATGGTCAAAGTTGACCTTCTTCTGAGAGAATGAAGTTGGCTGGCAATAGGATTCCTTGGAAGACTCACCAAGGTGTCGACTATTGTATACATCAGTAATATGTATCTTTTTCTTAGGTACCCATTGTTGAAGATTCTTGTTAAAGGCGGATCTCTGGGAGGCTGCACCAAATGTCACGCCTATACCGACTTTCTTATCAAATAATCATCTTTCAGGAGGTTTTGGCCTCCAAATTTCTTTACCCTTCCACTGAGACCTTTTGAAAGCGGATTCCTGGATGCGAGGTCTAGGTTTCACGCTCCAATGTTCACCACGTGGAGCTGATCTTGATTTCTCTTGAGTTACAATGGCAAATGGTAACTCTCTTTGTGGGATTCTCGTAGTTTTGTTTGTAAATTGCCCATTATATCTCTTCTTCATTAAGCCATTCTCCTTTGCAACTTTCAGAACCCTATGCACCCTGGCTGATAGAGTTGCATACCTCTTCTTCTGAGGAACAGAAGTTTGTTGTTGTTGTTCCCAGAAAGATTGCTTCAACTCGCCAGTAGGACTATTCCTCTTCACCCGTTTTAGATTTGCAAACTTATTATGGGTGGGAACATTAACTTCTGGCTCTAAGGCTGGGAGTGTTGATGGATGCACAGGTAGTGGTTGTTGAGCTCGTAGTTTTGCATTTAACTTTCTCCTCTGCCTTCTTGTAAGCCTTCCTCCATATGAGGAGGCTTCAGCATCATCCTTCCTAGGTGCAGATAACCCAGTTGGCAGAGTGGTACCCCTGGTCGGTATTATAGATATTCTTCCTTCAGTTACGACCCTCTTGGTGACGGAGGCCTTGGGTTGTGATAGCCTTTCAAAGACTGAGGTCCTATTTTGTCGAACTGCTGTAGCAATAGCAGTTCTAACATCTCGTGGCTATGGAACGGAATAAACATGTCGTGCACAAGTATCAGCAGGATTAGGCCTCGCAGGATGGCCTTGAACAGTCATGTCGTGAATAGGTACGGCAGCAGCCTTTGCAGTAGCTGCAGAAAACTCTAAACTACCAAATCGGATGGTGGCTTCAGAGTCTCAAGTGTTGATGATGGCATTAGCTAGCTGAATGCTAGCGCCTCATCCCAGTTGGACGGTGAAGGGCGTATTCTGTAGTTTCATTCTGCACAAATGAAAGGAAATGGTTAGTATTCAGAAGTTGATACATCACCCCACACTTTCAAAGTGCAGAGACTAGACAGAATAAAAATATACATAGAAAATTATATTTAATTGCATATTTTCAAACCCTAAATTTAAAGAACTTATTAAAATTTTAATAATTTTATCGTTATTATAGTTTATGTCTAACTAGCCGAAGATGGAAAGAGAAATTGTCCCCAGCGGAGTCGCCAGAAATCTGTGGACTCCGAAAAATTTCATTTTTAGATTGTGTGTGATCCCGGCCTCTCTGTACCACTGGTCTATTTTTCTTTTAAAATGTTTGTGTGACGATGAAGGCGATAGAGAGTCTTAACGAGATTAGGTTCCGGGGGAATTTTCAGAAGGCAGATTGTGTTTTAGATAAGACACTACCCAGAGATTTCGCCCTCATTTTGTGAGGACTTTTTAATCTGAGTTTTGGTTTCTTATAGGCGCAAGCCCCTACAATTAATCATCCCTCCCGATAACGAGAGAGAACTTTCGATTAAGGTTAGTCGTTAATGATGTCACATAGGTTATGAACCTATCGTATAATAGCAATAATTTTAGGGTTTAAATTTTGAATTTGGAAGTTTAAAATTTAGAGTTTATCACCATAAACTTAAAACTGATGATGGGGGGAATGAAGACGAGCCCGATCAAGATCCCATGGTTCCGTCGTCCCGGGCTGTCATGTTCCCTGGTCTACTTAATCAGAGGAGGTAGTCGACCCAACCTGACAGAAGGCACCTTATCGGCAGCCATGGGTTGCTTCGTCCAAGAATACCTTGTAGACCTGGATTGGTATTTGTCTAAAGGGATATATCTGAATTCACCTTAGCTGACAGAGGGCTTTATGCCTATCAAATATACCCTATAATTCATAACTCAAGGGTTTGACGCCGTTAGGAAACATACGGGCTTTGGCCGTTATCGTAATATAATGGTGCCATTTTTGCGGCAAAACCACCCGATCAGAGGGCACGTGCCACGTTCCTGCTGGCAAGAGACTATTTGAGGATGAATCAAAGTGATACACCCGACACACATTTACTCTTTGTGAGCTGAGGTTAATTTCAAATTTATCACCCCCGACAAACAGTTACGGAAGGTGAATGATTTTTAGTTTTAAGTTTTCAGTTGATAGATTTCATTTCAAGAATTTATACTTTTGTTTTATTATAGATTTGACCCCTCCGGTTAAGATTTTCTATCAACGCGGCCATCATCGGGGTGGTGATTAAGATCACATGTATTTTTGTAGGATTTTGAGAGGTATTTTGTTATTTCAAGTTATGTCAACTCCAATCCTTTCAAGGAGGAGGATGAAACTTGAATATTTAGCCCGTGCAGCATTCTCGAATCGTTGGATTTGAGACTTAGATGTAACGATTGGAGCACATGCGGGTTGTAGCATTTGACCCTGCGCAGCATTCGCGGACATTAGCATTTAGAAATTTATTGCATTTGCCGGAGCACATGCAGGGAGTATTTAATTTAAGTGATAATATTTAATACATAAGGGGGGCATTTTAAAATATTTAAATATGATCAATTTAATCAAGTAATTTTATTTAACAATGGCCCGGGATTTCATCTAAGGGTCTATGAACACCTTCTGTCCGCTTGTACATATGTTGCGGATTCGGTGGCGTGGCTTTCAGCTTTTTAGACCAACACAAATCAAATGAATATAACTTTATTATATCTATAGGTATCTTGAATTAGCAAGTAATTATCGATCCTCTAATAACCCTGGCGTAACTTTTAACTTTCTAGATCAGCACAATTAAATGAGTGTTCTAGTATATTTGAGTCAAAGGAGACATCTCATAGTATTGACAACTTATGGAAAATTGATTTAAACATGTTATATAACTCTTCAATAACTAAAGGGAATAAATTAGTCCATCTTTATTTTCATAGGAATTAACTCATTATTTTCCTATGGCATATTCATAACAACTCCTAGAATATGGGTTGTGAACTTCTTGCACACCCGCAATAGTTTTCAGGGGAAACAATTTATAAGATTATGCATAACTGAGTGTGAAGGTAAGAAACTTCATTCCTAAGATAGACTTGTCATTTGATATCACTATTGAATGGAAATATATGAGACTTAAAACTACCCAAACTCCCTTTGAATGCTAATTCAAAATCTGAATGTATAAAATCTCAATATATTTGAACAACATTGATCTATGCTACATAAAAACCTATTTGGAAGGTTTCGCGTAGAACTCCTTTGGAATGACGTCAAAAAGGTATTTACTCTGTTTTCATGATGGATTTCAATTTGGTTTGCAACGTGTAGATGTGTTGTTGGTTCATTTGTTTGAGAGAGCTATGTAGAAAGTTTGTGTTTTTGTGTTTGAGTTAATCTGTAGCCCTTATGATAGTTGTCAATTTGAGGGTTTGTATATAGACTGGACTAATGAAAAATATTTCATTCTACACTTTATTTGATTTTTGATTGCATTATTTTAATTAAGTGAATTATTCGTTAATTGGTTTTAAATTAAATTCTTATTTTACAAAATTCACCTAAGTCCAAAAATTCAAATAAGTGCAAAAATCCAAGTAAGTCCAAAATCCAAATAACTCAAAAAAAAAAAAATTTAAGTCCACGAATTTTGAGAAAATTTCGGCAACCTCCCGGCGTCCCCTCCCCGATGCCGGGACGTAAGGGAGTGCTCAACTCGGCCAAATCAAATCGACAGCGAGGAGATTTGGGAGAGCGAATCGATCCTAAAGGAGTCTTCGAATCTTCTAATATGTGTGATCTACGGATTGAATAATTCAATTGATTGCTCAAATGATATGTTTAAATCATTACTAATTTAGTTATTTTTGCTTAATTGAGAGTTCTCCACTTTTCTCAAAAATTCGTATAAGTCCAAAAATTTTCTAAGTCCTGAATTTTTGAGAAAATTTCGACAGCCTCCCGGCGTCCCCTCCCTGATGCTGGGAGGTAAGGGAGTGCTCAACTCAGCCGGATCAAATCAACGGCGAGGAGATTTGGGAGAGAAAATCGGTCCCATAAAAGAGTCTTCAAGTCTTCTAATATGCACGACTTGCTAATTTAAGCAATTTATTTTAATTTTAAAATATTTTTGGTCCCCTCGAAAATCTAAATCTGGCAGCCTTTCGGCCCCCCCTCCCCTCGCGGGGAGGTTGAGGAGGGCACTTGCCCTTTGGCTCGACTCGGCTGGAGCGAATCAATGGCAAGGAGATCGGAAGAGTAGAGTCTGCGCTCCCTCGGTCGGATTAACTCGACGGCCAAGAGCTTCGGGGGACCGGATCAACCCCGGGACTTCCTTCGAGTCTCCAATTTGCTTTCGTACCAAATTTAAATCCCTGCCTTATTTTTTTTAATATATATATATATATATATATATATATATATATATATATATATATAATATAATATAACAGAGAGAGGGAGTGGATCGAGGCAGAGCCGGGGACGGACAGGAGTCATGCACGGGAGGCTAGGGCTTCGGGTCGGAGGCCGCGTCGGATGGGCTCGTCGGCAGTGTGGTCGACGTCGACGGCAATCAGGCCGGCGGGAAGAGGCAGGCCGGAGTCAGTGTCGGGCGTCGAAGGCTTGGAGGCCGGTGGTGTTGGACGCAGAAGGTCGGGTCGGAGGAGGCCGGTCGGAGGTCGTATGCAAGATCGGCGTTAAAGGAAGAGGTAAGCCGGCTTGATCCTTTGTGCACAAGAAAGAGATGGCTTCGATGCTAAAGCAAGGCAAGACTAACGTCGGGTGCAGTCGCGGCCGGAGGTGGGAGTGCCTGTCGGTGGCTTTGGCTTCAAGTGTAAGAGCAAAAGATCGCAATAAAGGAGATCGAGGGGAGCCAGCCTCTGTTCGGTAAGTTCCTTCTCTCCTTCTCTATGTGCGTTTTAGAGCGTGAGAGAGAGTCGAATAAGAGATTTCGTTGTTTTAAGTCGTGAGTAGCCGTTCCTTGCGATCGTGGGAACGACGTGGGTGGTTGTTCGATTGGGTCCGATCGTGGCTGAGGTGTACTTGGTTGGGTTTGTTGATTGGGTCTGGTTCACTACTTACAGATCAACAATCACCTGATGAATCGACGCCTTCTCCACCGATGAGGTGGATGTTGTTATTATAATCTTTGTCATTTTGTTTTAGGCGTTTGTTTTATTTTAATATTATTTGCATATGTGTCTTAAGATGAATAACTGTGCAGCGTGCAGCAGTTATTACTCTCTTATAGTTTTAAAATGTTTGGCTTAAGAAATAACTGTGAAACAGTTATGTTTTTAGAGGTTTTTATTTTTGCTCTGTACCGTAAAAACAGACAATCCTCTTCATTTTAGTTCTTGTCTACAGTTTTCCTTTTGACAAAATAGAGAAGGTTTTGTGTGAAGAAACTTGTCTGCCCTGTTTTTTCTTCTTTCTCTGTTTTTGTTCTTTGCTACAGGTACAAATCATTACAGACATTTGGTATCAGAGCCAAATGCCGAAGCAAATGCCGTCACCAATGAAAAACGGAGAGAAGTCCATAGTCGACGACGTCGTCGGAGATACAACGACGTCGAAATCGATGACGATCAGAGATAACTCAATGTCCATGCAACTCCCATTACTGACAAAGATGAATTATGCGGTGTGGGCCATGAAGATGGAGATTCTCATGGAAGCGCAAGGATTGTGGGAGGTCGTCGAGGAAGGGACTGAAGATCGGAGGAAGGACAAATCGGCTTTTGCGATGATTTGTCAAGCAATTAGCGATGATACTCTTCTTCAACTCAATGTGAAGGGAACGGCTAAGGAGGCATGGCAAGCCCTCCGCACAATTAACATGGTGCAGACCGTGTTAAGAAGGCGAAGATCCAAAGTCTTAAGAGGGAATTTGAAGCCCTCCGGATGAGAGATGGAGATGCCGTCGAAGACTTTGCTGGAAAGCTTTCAAGAATTGTGAATCAGAGACGTTCTCTTGGAGAGAAAATTGAGGAGTCTGAAGTGGTGGAGAAGCTTCTGCGGGCCGTACCTGGGAAATTCCTTCAAATTGCTTCAACTATTGAGCAATTTGGAGACTTGGAGATCATGACGCTTGAAGAAGTGATTGGATCATTACGGGTTCATGAAGAACGCCTGAAGGACATCGAAGCACGTGGTGACGAACAAGTACTTCTAACAAAAAGTGAGTGGAAGTCCAAAGATGAGAGTGGAAGTCACTCATGGCGAGGACGAGGTCGTGGTCGCGGCCGTGGGAATGGTCGTGGGCGCGGTCATGGAAGAAATGAAGGGCGTGGAGAAGCACGTCGTGGTGATGAAAATCAACAAGAAAGAAAATTTGACATATCCAAGGTGAGATGCTACAATTGTCAAAAGTATGGGCACTTTGCTGTTGGTTGTAAGTCCAAGAAGAAGGAGGATAAAGCTTTGGTTGTTGAAATTAAAGATGATGAGGATCCCACTCTATTGTTGGCAGAAACTGAAGTGAAAGAGAACATGTTACTGCATAAAGAGCAAGTTTTGTTGAAGGCCAAAGGTGAAGAGAATGTTGCTATCAAGGATATGTGGTATCTAGACTCTGGGGCTAGTAACCACATGATAGGTGACAAAGAGAAATTTATTGATCTTAATGAAGGAGTGTATGGGAAGGTGAAACTTGGTGATGGGTCTTTGGTTAAGATCCAAGGAAAGGGGACCGTGCTGTTGCAGTGCAAAACAGGAGAACACAAAAGGCTAAGTGATGTTTATTACATTCCTATGTTGTGTAATAACATTATTAGTCTTGGACAACTGAAAGAACAAGGGTGCAAGGCTATTATGCAAGGTGAGCAACTATTTTTATTTGATAAACAAGGGAGCAAATTGGCAGAAGTTCAGAAGAATAGCAGCAGGCTATATTTACTCAACCTGAATATTGGAAGGCCTATTTGTTTGAGTGCTAGTTTGAAGATTGATGCATGGTTGTGGCATGCAAGATTTGGCCACATCAACTTTCAGACTTTGAAGGAGATGCAGAGAGGAAAGCTAGTCCATGGCATTCCTGAAATTGATCACCCTGTGCAGATTTGTGATGGTTGTACAGTTGGCAAGCAACATAGATTTCCATTTCCAAGAGAAACCAAGTTCAGAGTTGAGAAGCCTTTACAGTTATTGCATGGAGACATATGTGGCCCAATCACCCCTGCTACTCCTAGTGGTTTCAGGTATTTTTTATTGTTAGTAGATGATTTTAGTAGATACATGTGGGTGTATTTATTAAAATCAAAAAGTGAAGCACATTCTGTATTTTCAAAATTCAAAATTATGGTGGAGAATGAATCTGAGATGAAGATTAAAGCTTTGAGGACTGATAGAGGAGGAGAGTTTCAGTCTTTTGAATTTAAAAAGCTTTGTGAAGAAAATGGCATAAAGAGGTTTCTTACTGCACCCTACACACCACAGCAAAATGGTGTTGTAGAGAGGAGAAACCAAACTATTATGTCTATGGCTAGATGCTTACTCAAGAGTAAGAGTGTACCTTGCATATTTTGGGGTGAAGCTGTGAAGACCTCAATCCATATCTTGAATAGAGCATCAACTCATAGTGTTCAAGGTATGACTCTTTATGAAGCATGGATGAAGTGCAAGCCAAATGTGCAGTATTTCAGGACTTTTGGTTGTATAGCTTATGTGAAAGCAGCAGGACCACACATAAAAAAGCTTGAAGATAGAAGTCATTCTATGGTGTTGTTTGGATATGAGCCTGGCACTAAGGCTTATAGAGTTTATGATCCAAATGAGAAGAAGATTCATATCAGCAGAGATATAATTTTTGATGAAGAAAAAGAGTGGAAATGGGATGAGAAAGACACTACAGCAGATGACAGAAAACAAGGCAGTTATGTGACTTTCAGGCTAGAAGGAGAAGCACACTCATCTTTACCAATTGAAGAGCAAGAAGCAACAACTCCTTGTATATCTTCTAGTAGTCCTTCAAGGTATGTGACCTCTGAACCTCATATTACTAGAGAAATATCACCAAATTTAGATAGTAGTTCATCAGAACCCCATAGATATAGACGGTTGCAAGATATCTATGATGAAACTACTGAGTTGGAAGAGGAGGTTGGTGTATGTTTGACAGCTGTAGAAGAACCAATGTGTTATAGAGATGCAGTTAAAGAAGATGTGTGGAAGAAGGCAATGGATGAAGAAGTTGCTGCTATTCAGAAGAATCAAACATGGGAATTGGCTGATCTACCTGCTGGATGTAAGGCAATAGGGCTCAAATGGGTGTACAAAATTAAGAAGAACACACAAGGTGAGATTGTGAGGCATAAAGCTAGACTTGTTGCAAAGGGGTATGCTCAGAGACCTGGTGTGGATTTTGAAGAAGTTTTTGCTCCAGTTGCCAGAATGGAGACCATTAGAGTTTTGATTGCCTTAGCAGCTCAAGAGGATTGGAAGATACATCATTTGGATGTGAAATCAGCATTTTTGAATGGTGAATTAGAGAAGGAGGTGTATGTCAAACAGCCTGAAGGTTTTGTGAAAGAGGGGCATGAAAGCAAAGTCTTGAGATTGAAGAAGGCTTTGTATGGTTTGAGACAGGCACCAAGGGCTTGGAACACAAAATTAGATGAGTGTTTAATATCCCTTGGTTTTAGAAGAAATTCTCAGGAGCATGCCGTTTACATGAAGCATACTGGAAAATCAAGTCTACTTGTGGGAGTCTATGTTGATGACTTGATTGTGACAGGTTCTAATGTTCAGTGCATTGAAGAATTCAAGGCTCAAATGAAGGTAAAATTTGATATGAGTGATCTTGGCTTGTTGAGTTTTTATTTGGGCATTGAAGTGATGCAGACTGATGATGAGATAAGATTATGTCAGAAATCTTATGCATTAAAGATCCTTGAAGATATGGGGATGACAGATTGCAATCCAGTGCAAACTCCTATGGAAGTCAGAATAAAGCTTACCAAATCAGGTACACATTCTTTGGTAGACTCAACTCAATATAGGAGTATTGTTGGTAGCTTGAGATACTTGACTCATACACGGCCAGATATTATGTATTCTGTTGGAATTGTGAGTAGATTCATGGAGACTCCTAATTCTGAGCACCTTGCTGCTGTGAAGAGAATTTTGAGGTATGTGAAAGGGACAACAGAATATGGTTTGGTGTATCCAAAGAAGCAAGCATATGGAGGATTAATTGGCTTTAGTGATAGTGATCACGCAGGAGATATAGATGACAGGAAGAGCACTACTGGGATGGTCTGCTTTTGGGGTTCGCATGTGATTAGTTGGGCCTCACAGAAACAAAAGATAGTGGCTTTATCATCTTGTGAAGCAGAATATGTAGCTATGACTTCTGCAGCTTGCCAAGGAATATGGCTTAGTCGCTTACTAAGTGAATTGAAAGGGGAAGCAGAGAAGACAGTGAAGTTGTTAGTTGATAACAAATCTGCGATTGCTATGAGCAAAAATCCAGTGTACCATGGAAGATCTAAGCATATTGATACTCGTTATCATTTCATCAGAAGTTGTATTGAGAAGAAACAGATTGAAGTGGAGTATATCAGAACAGAAGAGCAGTTGGCTGATATATTCACCAAGTCTTTGGGAAGAATGAAGTTTATAGAGATGATCAAAAATATTGGTCTAAAAAGCTGCAAGTTTGAATGACAAGATTAGGGGAGACAATGTTATTATAATCTTTGTCATTTTGTTTTAGGCGTTTGTTTTATTTTAATATTATTTGCATATGTGTCTTAAGATGAATAACTGTGCAGCGTGCAGCAGTTATTACTCTCTTATAGTTTTAAAATGTTTGGCTTAAGAAATAACTATGAAACAGTTATGTTTTTAGAGGTTTTTATTTTTGCTCTGTACCGTAAAAACAGACAATCCTCTTCATTTTAGTTCTTGTCTACAGTTTTCCTTTTGACAAAATAGAGAAGGTTTTGTGTGAAGAAACTTATCTGCCCCGTTTTTTCTTCTTTCTCTGTTTTTGTTCTTTGCTACAGGTACAAATCATTACAGACAGATGTATCCATGGCTTCATAAGATCTCATAGCTTACACTAAATTGCAGCTATCTCACGTAACCGAAATTACACCAATTCGGGTCTCTTCCTCTATCTGGACGAACCACGCGAACAACAGGGAAGATATATAGGATGTGTATAAAGTGTTTTTCCGTTGAGTATAACACAGAGCTTGAGCTGTATATATAGGTAGCTTGGTAGATAATGTTTGTGCCTTTTACAGAGGTGATTGGAGACGGGTAGATGAGATTCCACAATCCGTTAATGATGAAGAGTCAGGATTAATCAGTGAGAAGAGGTGCCTGCTGCACAACAGGGAAGCAAGAGCTGCGGCATAATAGAGAAGTGGCATATTACTTGTCACGTCTTTTGTAAACTACCAAAAAAGAATATGATATAAAAAATCAGAGTTTATGATTGATATGTTTATTGAGCAGGTATGAATTGATACAATTGCATTAATTTTTACACTTGATGGAAAGACTGCTGTTGTTTGCGACCGTCTATAACAGCAGTTGCAATTTGTAATCCAAAGAATTGACACGCAGCAGCACAATTCCTAATTCTGACCAGCTTACAACTATCAAATTTGGATAATTAAAAAAAAAAAAACAATAAGTAAGACGCGGCACTTATAATGGATGGATCAATTGTCTGTCGTCATCCTTGCGTTGCCGGCAACGATGCTGCAGCCGAATCTTTTGGTTGGAATTGGAGGAGATGCGACTTGCCGGCCTCATCGGGTAGTGTGCGCCGGGCGGGGAAAAGGGTGGCCCAGCTTGTTGTTGTGAGTGTGAATCCAAGTATGAAGATTACGGTGGAGACGGCCAAGATGGCGGACCCAATATACACTCCGTCTTTAACGAGGTAGCAGTCTCCGTCCAGCCATCCTCTCCCGTATGCCTGCTTATTGCTCATGCCTGATGCAGTGCCCAGCAGGATGGCAGCCAATCCAAAGCTCAACCTGAACAATTAAGTCATCCATCATAGTTATACTTAGATTATGATCTGAACAAAGCATTTATTACTTAATTGACAACGAGTATAATTAAGCCTACCAGGATAGAACGAGAAGTGCAATCGAAGCTGACCGCCTTCTCCTGGAATTGCCGGAGCAAATTCTGGCTCCAGCTGCTGACGTTCCCGCGATCTGCGCGACAGATAGGCACACCAACGCTGTTATCCCTAACGAGAAAGCCGAGCTCCTCTGCAGCGAGCAGAGGCTTCCATCCAGTTTCAAGTCTCTTGTGGCCTGGGGATCGGGAGCATGTAATAATCCATGGATGATAAGATAGGATGAATAATTAGCTAATCAATAAATCACTAGCAAGGAAATAGATGTGATCCGATGGTCACCTTGGATTTAGTGAATTCGGCAGCCACGCAGCAGGAGAAGGCCACCATGCCCAAAAGCAGAACTGCGGAGGAGATGGAAAGCTGCGCCACGCGATATCCGGGCTTCTCCATTTCGAGAGGGCAGCTATAGGGAGGGATCGTTAGATCTGGGATAGGGATGCTTTCCTTGAGGGATTTTGCTTGGTTGGGAGAAAAGTGATGATTGTTTCCTGCCTCCCAGCTTGATCTTGACTTTTCCTTTTATGGAGAACTTCCTCCATTTAGTAGTAGCTGGAATTTTGGAAGGACAAACGATCCTGTCCCTGACTCGGCTTTTTGGATTGTTGGAATGGGGAAGAGGACTGAGTACTGGAGAAGCCTTCCGAATTTGAATCAGCACCTTGATAATAATGTTTTAATGAACAACGGCCGGCCTCCGAGGAGCCGGTCAATGGCTGCTGCGTGCCGATGAGGAAAAAAATAAAAATATATCTCTCCACTTGTTTGCCAGAGGAATGTAGCAGGAAGATTCTACTTTTCTGGGGTGGATTTCAGCCTCGAGCCTATCCATCTTTCGATGAGCGCGGTGTCGTTCCATTGCCACCAAATGACTGGAAAACTCCATGCGATGAAAGGATCTAAAAGAGCAGCAATTATTAGGTTAGGTAATCAGACGTAGCTCTAAGTTCGGTCATCACTGGGATCGCGTCATGTGCTCTTACTTTTTATCGTGCGGCCCGACGACTTGATCCGGACCGGAACTCAGGAATGCTATGTTCGCGTATTGCTAGGTATTACACAGTATTTGCTCGGTATTGCTAGGTATTGCTTGGCAATAACTAGAAATACCGCTCTGTGAAGACCAATACCGAGCAATACCTAAATTTTTCTAGGTATTGCTCGGTAGTGATCGGTATTACTCGGTATTTGTCTTCACATAATGGTATTTCTTGTTATTACCGAGCAAAATCGACAAATACCTAGCAATACCGAGCAATACCTAGCAATACCGGGTTGTCATGGATTTAAAAAAAGCACGTGCGACATACCCACTATTCGTCGAGTCGGGTTCGTGGTTTTGTGCCGCTACGTGGCGCGATCTCAGTGCCGGCCGAACGTAGCTCTACGTCCATTCAGCAGACCAAATAAAAGTTCCTAAAAGAGTGACCATTATTAATGAGTTTATTTTCCGTCAATTGTCTTTTTTTATTTTTTATTTTTTATTTTTTATTTGAGTCATCTATATTCAACCTTCAAACTTAAAAAAAAAAAAATTATTAATAGTTAAAATTTTCATCCAACGGATCAAAATGAGCTGAGATCTATTGTCCTTATCAATTTAAAGATTATGTTAATGTTCATATAAAACAAATTAATAGAATATTGGACCAAATAAAAATTTAAAATTTCTTAACCTCACACACAAGCATATATATATATATATTCAAAATTGTTGTGTTCCAGAAAATTCGTGGGAGTTCGAAAAAAGTGTTTATGATCAATATAGAAATAATGCCATTTCCTGTAATTGAGAAAGGTGTTGATCAATATAGTAGAGAGATATTACTTAAAATAGATTCCGTGGTGATAATCGAAAAAAGTCTTATGGCATGGAAACTATTTTCAAGATATCATTTATTATATGTTTAGTCATTCTTATTAAAGTAAGAGGAGATTGGATATTAAGAAGTTCACCATAAATATTTTGGGAGTCAAAGTTGATATTGATGACATAAATAACTTACAAACAATGCCATGCATCAACGCTATTAGTGACAATAAGAGATGAAGTTAGGGAGTGTTGATGTAGTTGGGCAACGGATGTCAGAGAACCGTAGCCGGGGGATGATGGTAAAAAGATTATAGTTATGTGAGAGTGATTGGTGGACCTTAGTCTAATGATAATGTTGGAGGATCAAAATCGAGTAATGATGGATGGTCAAAGTATTATTGTTATGATATAGTGGTTGAATGTTCTTGATACACATGCTCAAAATTTTATTCTGGTCGGCACGAATCTCAAGGCAAAATTAAGTTGGAAACTTCCAAAATTAAAATTGGGACCATCCGAACTCTGATTTTAGCACACTTAGGGTTGAACTGAACATCTCAAAAATACGAACTCAACGACACCAAATTTGATTCAATCCGAGCCCAAATGAGTCTGAATCGAGGATCTGAAGCACTGTTAAAAGGTTCAAACCACAATTTGGATTACTAAACAGTTTCCAAACGTGACATGCTTATAGTCAAATCGAGCGGCTCGATGAGACAAATCCAAAAAGCTCAAGATTGCAGAATTCAAATATCATTAAGACCTTCAAATGTCTAACGAACGATCTATGATCAAGGGATTCAAGATTAGCTATCCATCCAAACCACTCCTCATTTGCTATTGATCCTCCTCTTATTTACGGGCAATGCCGCTCTAGGAAATCTATAAATGTACCATCATCTCTCTTGAAAAGGGAAACCTAAGCCAAAGGATTCAAGAGATAGATCGGAGATCTCTCTTGCCTCCTTGCCTCCTCGACCATCGCCAGAGTTCCGTCGGACCAACACCTGAGGCCCTCACATTCCGCCGGATCACCACCTGAGGCCATGAGCTCCGTTGGACCATCACATGAGGCCCTGAGCTCTACCGGACCCTCACCTAAGGCCCATAGCTCCGCCAAACCCCCGTCTGAAGCCCTGAGCTCCGCCGGACCACCACCTGAAGCCCTCACTTCTGTCGGACCACCACTGACACTCTGAGCTCCACCAGACCATCACCTGAGGCCCTGAGCTTCGCCGGACCACCACATGAGGCCCTGAGCTCCGTGGGATTGCCGCCTGAAGCCCTGAGCTCTGCTAGACCGCCGCCTGAGGCTCAGAGTTCTACTGGATCACCACCTAACGCCCGAAGTTCTGCCAGACCACTAAGTGGCGCTAGACTATCATCCTTATTTGTCACTAGATTTCAACTTTATAGTTGACATTTGTAATTTGATCGCCCTCAAGGATGAGTCAGCCCGCTGTAATCTACTCGAATTCTACTGGAATCATTTTCAACTAGGCCAGGCCCCATGGGTTTTCTCGTTTCGAGGGTTTTTCATGTAAAAATTTTGTGTTATATGTGTGTGAGCTGGATATTCATACAACATTAAGACGTAGGATCATAACTCTATCGCCGCGTATATTCTAGTACACTACAACTTCTATTATATGGGCACAAAACTCTATTTTAATCTTTTGATTACTAGTCTCATCTGCCTTATGTAGGTATGATAGGCTTAAGGGTGTCATAAGTGGAAGTAAAATTATAATGGTAATCAAATTGAGTCTTTGTCATCTGCCATGGGCATGTGAGTTAACCTTGGGATACGTAATTAGAAGTAGGGTTATAAGCAAGCATCAAGATATGTATATATAATGATTCATATGTTGCATATTATATTAAATAAAATAAGTTAAGTATAAATGATATTATATTAATGAGTATACTTTAATACTTCTGTAAAACTATAAGTGATATTTTGTTAACAAGTGCACTCTGACACCCATGTGTAAAGTACTAGTGAAAGTGCTTGCTTATGTTAGAATGTTCAAATTCAAGTAGCAAATTATGAAAGGTTATTTCTAATACACATGCAAGTTTAAAATATACCTTTGATATTCTTCTAACAATGTAAACCATTAAGTAAAGTAATCCCTTAGTTCATATTTTCTAATGTAAAGTTTATTTTACTTTTCTATATATATTATTTAATCCTTTTATTTATATACTACAAATATAGCATAATAGCATACTGAAAAAACTCATTGGTCATGATGTGGAGTGTTTACTCATTTAGAAAAAAAGAAAGATTGGCTTAGTAGAAGTTGATGGAATCAACACACTAGGAGCTTGTACAACCAAGGTATTTTATTAATCTAGTTTCTTTATGTTTGATGTGTAGAATAATTTATATTAAATTATTTGTATATAATTCATATGGAATGAAAAGCCTAAATGGAAATTTATGCTATATAATTGTTTTTGGAAGAATTAGTCGGCTATGATGTTTTATACATTGAGGAAGAGATAGTTAGATTATACATTAAACCCCAGAGCATGATAGAGTGTTATTAGAGCAATGATTTAGAGGAATTAAATCATAACTAAAGCCATATGAAATGATATGTAGTTAAATAAGGAAAGAATCAAGTAGTTTAGTATAATTTTCATTAAGTACATGTGTTACGTGTGCGTATAAATAAACGCATTGTTTTATTTTAGATAGAAATGTTATTGATAATGAACCCTTAAGATCTGGTAGCAACTGATGGACAAAATTCCAGTGGAGCTGCAACTATACAAAGTATTATATGGGTGGTGATATCTTATTTGATGATGTAGTTTGTCGGTCTAGTGGCTCTGCTTATGGAGGAAATCTATAGTAGGATGATTAAAGTTAAATGAGATAAGATAGATTGACGTATGCAATTATTCATGAGACTGAAGCCACCTCATTTTTAGGATGCAGTAGAACCTCAGGCAACTCATGACTAACTAATGAGGTTAGAAAAAGCATTCAATAACTTGTAATGCTCTAAGAATAAGAAGGTTATTAGTAGTATTTATAACTTTTTTTAATTTTAAAAGCAGATCATTAATTTAATCATATACAAATTCTTTCTCAAACATGATCTTATTATGAATTGTAAGTTTTATAGTGTTTAAATGAATTTAAACAAAGTTAGCATAGGAATAGGACTAGAAAATTTTAAGTAGTCAAAATGTTCATTGGGTGCTAAAGTGCTAGGAATGACGGCACTGCATCATTGCCCTCTCTATTTGGCAAGAGGAATGAGGGATGCATTGCAATCCTATATTGCCATCATTGCAATGCTAATCTCTCTTTTTGGAGAGATATAGGTAAATCTAGAATATTTGGTTGAATGTAGTAGCACTGGGAAGGTGAACACTACAGTGTTGGACCAAAAATGAGATTATATATATATATATATATATATATATATATATATATATATATATATATATATATATATATATATATATATATATATATATATATATATATATATATATATATATATATATATATATATATATATATATATATAAAATGCAAAAATCCATTTCATTATTCCTCCCCCCTTTTCCCCTAAACTATTGGAGAATGAAGAGGGAGAAGGGACGAGAAAAAGAAGAGAGATGTTTGGAGGCTGTAACTCAATATTTGTTCAATAGGCCAGATTGGGAAATCATTTTGCACGAAGTAGCTTACAATACCCTATCTCTAATTTCAATTTTGACGCTTCCATAAAAAGATAAAGATTAGAAATGCATTTTAATAATTTTAATTAATGTTTTACTATATAACTTTTAATATGTTGTAAAAATATTATATCATGAACACTTTGACTATAAGAAGTAAACTTTTCACCGATTGGTTTTATTTATATCAATTTTTGAATATTTTTATTAAGAATTTGCACCTCTAAAATTGATCATAATTCCTCAAAAGCCTTAAAAAGATGTTTTGAAGCTTAATTGTGAATGTTTTCATAAATGGTGAAAGTTTGAAGATCCGAATTATATAACTAGATACTATATTCTGAATTGTGTTGTATTTGTATTCATGAGTCTATTAGCATCTTGTGCATATGTTTACTCTATAAAGTTATACATGTGCAATTATGGTCATATGGTGGATTTTTTGAAGTTGGAAAATGATAAAGTGTAATGTAAACTCTATTATGTGGGCCTAGCTTCTATTATGTTTTGCTTTATTCTATTATGTTATATTTCTAGCCTTATTTTCTTTATGAAAATGTGGGAGGTTTAAGGGAGACATGAGTGAAAGTGGAGTTATAAGGGGAGCATGAAGGTCTCCTTCACTTAATGAAGGTAGATTATGAGAGACAAAAGTGAAAGTTGAGTTATAAACAGGCATCAAGATATGCATAACATTCTTCATATAATTTCACATTTTGTTCATAAAATAAATATTTTGATAAATAAACTAAAAATAAAGAGAGATTCTAAAAGCAAGTCCATTATATTAACTCTATATAAGTGATAATCTGGAACATCTATTAAAATATGTGAATGAATGTATAACTCTGTTATGTTCTTGAAACCTATGTACTATGATAGTTCTATGAAACTTCAAGAAAATGCACATATATAAAAAAGTATGTTCTAATATATTTATATGAAACTAACACTTACTTTATGTTCTTATATTTAATTAATTTTAACCTTAATTTATGAAATGTAATTATAGATATTGAACTCTATAATAAAAAATTGGGAATGCCTACTATGTTAGATTACTCGCTATGCAGATGTTTAACATTTCTAGGAAAGGAAAGAGCCTAAGTAGAGTTGATATAGGTAGGATTACTAGAATCTAAATATTTGAGGTATTTTGTAGTTAAGTTACTCATTTTGATGTACAAATTATACATGAACTGGATTATTATATATGATTTTTGAGAAAAAAAGGAAGTGAAGGATACTCTATCTTGCTAATATCACTTTTGAAAATTATTTAGTTAGCTCTGGTTCATTATGTGTTATAATTTAGTTAAAAATTAGGATTAGAAATTTAACCCTTCCATTAGATCTTGCGGCGTCTTAGAGTGGTATTAAAGTAATGGTCTGAAAGGGTTAGTTCATGACTAGAGCTATAGGAAATGATCTATAGTACTATTAGAAAGAAGGAATTGAGGGTTAGTTTAATGTTAGTTTTTTTTTAAATAAAATAACTGCATAATTAATTGAATTCATTTGCTTTTATTATAAATAAAAATGTTTCCACATTATGAACCACCAAGATCAAGAAGTGGCTGATGGATAGAGTTCTAGTTAGATTGCTACATTTTAGAGTATAGTGGGGGCAATGACATCTTATTCAATGATTTAGTTTGTAGGATTAGTGGCTAAACTTTTGGGTGAAGCCCAAACTAGGAAACTCTTACTACTGCTAGGCCTACTTGAAAACCTAGGCTTACTTAGACCTCCCTCATCATCACCCCCTAATTTTTTAAAGCTCTCTAATTTTCTTTTGGTAAGGAAAAAAAAGAAAAAAGTTGTTATGATCTCACCTCACACCAACGCTAACACACACACACACACAAAAAGATAAGAGAAGGATGCCCCAAACCCACAGAAGTAGTACATGTGATAATGTAAGTCAAACAAGTGTATACAAGCTTTCCTACATCTATATATATATAGTAACCAACTTGTATGGCATAGTTAAGCATGTCCTGGTCCTTAATCACCTCACTAATATTTTTTTCTTGGTAAGAGACGGGTAAAAATAAAATAATGCCAAGCTTTAGAAGTTTGTGTTAGAAATGATGCAAAAAATTGATAATTTTATTCTCTCTCTTCTTCCAACTAGCTCCACTATTAGGTCCACACAAAACTCTTAACAACTACTCATGATCATAAGGTGCTAGAATAAATGGGGTGTACTCGTCAAATTCAAAATATGGAAGTTTGTAAAGGCGACTGATAACAACACAGTCAAAAGGCACCTACTTACCTCGCACATAAAACTTATTATTTATGGACTACTTGCCATTTGTAAAAACATCTCTAACAACATTAACAATAGTGGCATGAGGCTCTTCACAAAATAGCTCCCAACCCTAATTTATAATTGTTTGTATAATTACAACACTTGGGTTTTGAAAGCCATGCTCTGGAATCAACTGCTTGCTTACTACGATCAAGTCATAATGCTGCTCATCCTCAACAACTATGAATATACTTTTATAGAAGGATGAGAATGCATGCTTATTTCCAAACATCTTAGGGGCCATTGCTCTCTTACACACAAGAAAAGATAACAAATGCATAGCATGAGGAAAAATGACAAGTGAAAATACAATAAAATAATTTAAATATATAGGTTTCTATTTGAAAACAAAAATAGTATTGTGGCACTGAAGAGAACAGTTTTGCAGTGCTAAGAAAATATATAATGACAAATAAGCCAAATCAACTAATGCTGCAGTGGTGAAGGACACGTGGTTTTGCGACGCTCACATTAGAAAAAAAGTGCCAGCTTTTTTTTTTTTGGTAAATTTGGAGCCAAAGCCCATGTATTAATGAAGAAAGTTACACAAACATATCAAAATAGTTACAAGTATAGAATTCTATACCACCCAGAACCAGAAAAAGAAGTGCCAGCTTTTGACTAGGCAATCGTTGCGACGGCACACACAAATGTTGCGGCACTTTAAAAGACAACCACTACAATGCCTTAACAGCGATAATAATGATTTTGATTATTGTTGTGATGTTGGTAATAGTGCTGCAGTGCTCAATGAAGTGTTATTATGTAAAAAAATTATGAATGCAAGGAATAATTGACTGCACCACCAGCATCACTGTAGAGATAATGGACTAATACTACAGCGCTTGAGATAGTACACAAAGGCACTCATTAAGGTAAAATGGCACTGTGTCGTTCATTGGTATATTGATGCGGCATTGTAACCTATAGAATTTTCTCAAGAATTTAGCACTCCAATGTTATTTTTTTAATGTCATCGTGCTTGGAACTTTTTATTTGGTCCGGTGAACGTACGTTCCTTTACGTTCAGCCACCAATGTATTAGCGCCACGTAGCAGGAAGAAAAGACGCCGACCAGACCCGTTGTTTTTTGGGTTCTCGCACATGCGTTTTAATTTTTAACTCTCTCTCCCAAAGGATTTGGCCGAAGAACCGCGTATAAGAGAGATACAGCGAGCTCCCATTTTTGCTTGCGATCAAAATGGAGTAACTTTCCATCCTGTAGAAGGGAATGAAGTCGGAGAGTATGGGGAAGAAGCTCTCTCTCTCTCTCTCTCTCTCTCTCTCTCTCTCTCTCTCTCTCTCTCTCTCTCTCTCTCTCTCTCTCTCTCTCTCTCTCTCTCTCTCTCTCTGTGTGTGCTGAAGGGATCGAAAGGGTTGCTTTCGGCTTGAAGAGGTGGAGGCGTCGGACTTTGCTGAAAAAATGGAGAAAGGTTAGTGGAAGATCAACGTATGGAGAAGGAGATAGGGTCGGAGAAGCTTCGGCTTGCGCTGCCTTGGAGTCGATAGAAAATAATAGTTTTTTCTAGCAATACCGAGCAAATCCTGAACAAATACTGAGTTTTTTCTATCAATACCGAGTTGTACTGAGTTTTTTCTAGCAATACCGAGTTGTACCGAGTTGTACTGAGTTTTTTCTAGCAAATCCTGAGCAAATACCGAGCAAATCCTGAGCAATACCGAGTTGTACTGAGTTTTTTTCTAACAATACCGAGCAAATACCTAGCAATACCGAGAATATCCTGAGCAAATACTGAGTTGTACCGAGTTGTACTGAGTTTTTTCTAGTAATACCGAGCAAATACCTAGCAATACCGAGCAAATCTCTAGCAATACCGAGCAAATCCTGAGCAAATACCAAGTTGTACCGAGTTGTAAAAAACTCGGTACAACTCGGTATTTGCATAGTATTGGTCTTCACAGAGTAGTATTTCTCATTTTTACAAAGCAATACCTAGCAAATACCGAGATACCAAGAAAATCGCGAACATAGCATTTCCGGGTTCCGCTCCAGGTCAAGTCGTCGGGCCGCGCGGTTTAGAGTAAGAGCACGTGGCGACATGTTATTGGCGGCCGAACGTAGCTCTACGTCCGGTCAGAGGACGTAATAATTGCTTGGCTTGCAAATGTTGTCGCACGAATCTAATTTTTAGTTCAATAAATTATTCTCAGGAAGTTGCTCATAACTTAATCAAAATTAATATTAATTGAGTTTACTAACAATATACCACATATACATATCATAAATTACCAAACATAACAGAAAAGTATAAATTACAAAATAGAACAAAATATAAAAATACAGAATAAATTTGGGTCACCTTTAATATAGTGTTAAATTTATATATTCAGCCAGATTTGCCAAGATAAATTATTTTGGTTGGGGTGCATCACTACCACTCCTTAAGTGGTTTTCACTAAGATCCTTCACTTTCCTTTTAGGGCTTGCTCCACTGCGGTGTTGGGTTGACCTGGCATGCTTACTAGATGAACTGAGACATCTTTTGGCTGAGTTGGCACAACTTCTCATTTTGGCAACTACTCCACCATAGCGCTACAAAATTTAAGCGATGTGATTCTTGAATGTTAGATCTGATGCTATAGTATTCCAATGATTGATACTATAAAATTCAAAGTTTGAAGACTCTAATATTGTAGTGTTGATTTCTAGCACAGTGGTGCTGACCTTGGCTACACTGGTGTGTTGACTTTTCCTAAAATTCCTGAGAGGTCGATGTTATAATGTTAAAATTTAGCACTAGGGTGTTATAGATATCCAAGCCGCAGTGCTATACATGTGGGCACTGCAATGCTAGCACTTGTGAATTTTACGTTCTTCTGAATATTTTTACACAAACACAACTAAAATAACATATTTTTTTAATTTTAAACATAATAAATTGTATACAATATACACTTAATTTGTACAAAGCTTTCAGATATCAAATTAGAACGTCAATTAGAGCCACTCTAGGGAAACTAATAATAATGTGTCAGTACTAACCACATCAAAAACACCAGCCCAATGCTTTATTGCACTAATATAATGTTGGCATAATGGTGCCCCACTAGTTGAACCTTTAAAGCTAGCAATGTTGTCTCTATCATATCTATAAGAAACTGCTACTGAATATTCCCTCTGTTTGAACTTAGAAGTTTCAAATATGTTATTCCTCCCATAATGGCTACTACCAACTATCTCACAGTCAAACCTCTTCATACTCGTAGTCCATTATTGTTGAACTGCTACCAAATCAACCTCTATCCTCATGACCCTATCAACCAACTTAGCAAAATTTATAATGTCCTATATCAACAAAAATTGTCTTAAAACATCTTGGAGTCCCTCTAGAAACATGTAATACTTTTATCAGAAGTGTCAATCAACTATAGAGCATAACTGAAGATATCACTAAACTAAGATGCATACTATATCACTGGCATACTCCCCCAAATCAATTTTCAAAAAAGAGTTATGTAGTTGTCTCTTAGTAGACAGAGATAGAAACCATATCATTAATGTCTTTGTAAACTCTTGCCACATAATTAGGGTATTTGTATTACCCTAAAACTTCTTTTGTTGGTCCAGTCACATGTGCCCCACCACTAATAAAAATACAACTAAAGGACTTCTCCTTTAGGAGGATAACGTATCCCGTCAAGAGCATTCTCTATCATCAACAACCAATCATTCTACCATATGTTGAATAACATCTGAAAGTTTGGGAGGCTGTAACATCATAAAATTCTATAAATACCTACCCATATCATTAGTCCGGGTACCAAAAACTCGCGTATGAGCCTCACCTATCAACTGTGCTACCAAATCTGTAATATGAGAAACTATCTTTAAATTAATCATAGACCTTGTACCCTAAACCTGAGGTATTTGATTAGATCTTTGACCATTGGTTGTATTTGGATCTAGCTAATCCATCTCATAAATACAAAAAATAGTTGTATGCAACACATACATATGAAAAATAGATAAAATGAACACCCAAAACTACTAAGAATTATCTCTCTTTTACAAATTAAATCCTATAACTCTCTTATAATTTGCTTCTCCAATAATGCTTTGATACCGAAAAGCTTATCACGATCAGACCATGTATGACGTGATATAACACGTCATATCATGACCGATTGTAGCAAGAATAAAAATTAACCACAAAATCCAGTTAAAGAAGTTCTGAGAAAAAAAAAAACTAAACTTCTAATTTATACACACCATAGAGCCACCATTGAATATAAAATAAAACGGAAGATTGCATCTCAAAAATAATTTTTTAATATATCATCAAAATATATATGTACAATTTGAGGTCTATCTACAACAGTGCTTGGTAACAAAATTAAAAGTCAAGCCTGTAGAATTGAACTAGCTAAAACATACCTACAATACAGATCAAAGTTTGATATTAAACTACTCAATTCGCTCCTTACTCTTTCTCTGACCTGAAAGTGAAAACAAAAGTAAGAATGAACTGGCACAACTTATTAGGTTATCTTAACCTAAAATAATAATTAATATTTTAAACTATAAGGATTCAAAGTACAGTGCTATAAAAATAAATTGAAGTTCTGTACAAAACAATGAAACTAAAATTTATGCTGATATTGAATGCATATTGAAATTGCACTGAAATTGAAATATTATAAACAAATATTTTATAATAATTATTTGAATAGGGGCTTCAAAATAAAAATACATGACATAATGCACATAGCACCTAACATAATTCCTTCTTAGGGAATAATCCTCAGGGTTCAGAGTTTTTGTCACATAATAGATAATATAATCATTTCTCACTGCCAACAAAATCTCTTCTCTTCGCCCATAGACCCCATCTCTCCTCCAACTAAATTTCACATTTTAGTCAATATATAAATATTTCAATGCATTGTATTAAATAAAGTATAATTAAACTAAATTCATAATTTGACAAAATGCCTTAACAGTAACAAATAGAAAATCCTACTAAGAAGAAATTCACAATTTTAAAAAATAACCAAATTATTAGAGATTGTGTATAACAACATTCTGAATCTTTTACTAAACTAAAGAACTATTTTTAGAAGTCAAAATGAATTTCTTAATTGATAAAAATTGCTATTTTGCAAATCACCCAACAAAAAATCTTAAATAAATACTCAAAGCGATCAGACAGACGTATTGATAACATATCAAAAGTTATAGGGATATAAGTTAATAAAATACGATAAAATTGTATTTTTGTAAAACTAAATTATAAATTTGATCAAAAAATCCATAAATATCAAATTATTAAAAATTGGATAGACAAAATATAACTTGCCTTAGTCCTAGCAACATTCAAAGCTAGGCTGACGATTAAAAATGACCCAAAGTTGTCCAAAACGGATTTCCCTCTCTATCTCTCTCTAACTCTCTATCTCCATCCTGAGTTTGATTCCCTCGAGCGACAGTCGCCCCTTTAGTGGGGGCCCCAAAGCGCTGGCTGCGGGTACAGTGGCGTGGGTGTCTCGATAGGTCGATCGGGGTGTATGAATTGCCAAGCGCGCTTGGCGAAGCCTGGCATGGCAGCGTACGGTTCCTCGTAACTCAAAAAAAAAAAAAAAAGAATAGTGGATTAGCATATTTTTATTATTAAAATTTTCTCTAGCATTGCGGTTCCTCGTGGCGCTGGCCACGATGCCACCTTACAGGATTCATGGCGCCGCCTCCAACGCTGACGCTCTAGGAAAAATTCTAAAATTTTTCAATATGCATTCAAACCCATGGAATCCACTTCATAACACTTGTAGATCTTTTTTATACACACAAATCATTTCTAAACACACACAAAAGAGTTCAAAACATAGAGATTCAAATAATTACCTCTTTCAAATAGAATGGTTGAACTTAATACTTAATTTGGAGGTACCGCAAATACATCATATCACCTCTATACAAATTTATCTTAATTTTTTTTTAATAATATCATGTACAGATTATTTCTGTTATTTTGTGTTCAAGTCTTCTTGCCAATCATCATTCCATGCGATAAAAGTTCTGAAGTAAATGATAGTCTTATGCATTATCATGTGATGCTTCCTATAGATATAATATTTTCGAGAGCTGTCCACCCAAAGTGCCAAAGAAAATGTCAAAGATTGCTTTATGTTGTGTTATTTGAACAAGTTTTTTTTTTTCATAATTTTTTATTTCCTTAAGAGCTCATTCTTCATAGTTTTTGTATCATAACATATTCTACTCCACTATTGTTTAAATATTTAAAATTATTTTACTACTAGTCTTAATGCTACATAAATACAAAACTGATTGTGTCAAATTTGTAATAACTTTTTATTAATAAAATAATTATGTAAATTATTGGTTTTCCTTCGTGGTCTAAATCTATTGTGTGAAGGAGCAATTATCAAACATTCATTGAAGTTCAAAATGCAAATACTCAATTATTCGACTCATTTGGCAGCTTGTAGATAGAAAATATTTGTAAAATAGTGATTTTTAAATCTCATTTTGCTGAATATGAGAGATTTTAAAGGTATTTGTGAAGTTTAAAACTAATTCTTTTTTTCCTGAATACATCCAACCAAATAAAAATATTTAGCAAACTTCAATTTCTCAAAGCATAATTTTTTCTGCTTCAAGCAACCAATTGGGACCTTAAAGTATTTTTCATTAGCTATAATTTAACTAATCTTTGATGAACTTCTTATTAACATATATCTTAAGAAATGCATAGGTGCTCATTATTAACATTGTGTGTAAATTATTTCAAGTGAGATTGGTAATTTCAATAGCATATAAATTGCTTTATTGTATCCCTCCTACTTTCTCACCCTTTTTTGTATTTATTATGTGTGTTATAAGATGTGAGCCACGTTTATGAGTTAGAAATGAAAACAAGGTTATGAAAATTTTTATTTAAGTCTATTTTGTATGGTTTGTTGATACTTTTTTTGTAAACTGTTAATTTAACAAATGCTTTGTTATTTATTTTAATTTTGACTGTGAGTTATTTTATTTTTTATATATAGATTATATATATATATATATATATATATATATATATATATATATATATATATATAATATATAAAGATATAACATCTCTTTATAAGCTTATTTTTCTCAAAATGCAGATAAATATATGCAAGGAATAACCTATATATTGTTTTTAGTTCCTATTTCTTGTAAGCCACCAAAGTATTTTTAGCTCTAGTGTATTCTATTTTAAACCTATCAACATCCGCTCAAACACATTCTTTCGTTAGTATATCAAGCGCAAATGACTTATTGTGATCTTCATTTACTTTTCATATTGGATTTGAGTTAGCTTTCAAGTTGGTGCAATGTGAAGACCTAGCTCTATCATGAAAATAAAGTTATATACAAGTTTAGGGTTATGTCACTAATTTTCTTATTGTTGTTCCTTTTAACAAAAATTAAGTCAAGAACTAAATGTTGTTGTCTATTGGCTAACTAGAAGTCTCAAAGGGGTTTATTTTCTTATTAATTCTCAAAGAGATATACATTAATTAATACAAAAAATATGATAATGATTGAAAGCACATATAGAAGGTTTATTGAAGAATGATTGATTGTAATGTGTTATTAGGTGAATGCCTTATATTAAAGTTGTTATTTTGGCTAGTTGATTGAATTAAGTATTGATACGTCATTACAAAATTAGCTTGATCGGGCACGAATCTCGAGGCAAAAACTAGTTGGAGACTTCAAAAATTAAATTCAGGAGCATCCGAACTCCGATTTCAACGAGCTTACAGTCAAACTGAGCGTCTCGGAAATACGAACCCAACAACACCAAGATCGACCCAATCCGAGCCCAAATAAGTCCGAATCAAGAGTTCAAAGCGCTGTCGGAAGGTTCAAACCGTAATTTGAGTTACCAAACGGTCCCCGATTTTGACGAGCTTATACTCGAATCGAACGACTCGACGAGACGAATCCAACGAGCCCAAGATCACTAAATTCCGACATCATTAAGGCCTCCAAATGTCCAACGAACGGTGCACGATCGTAGGATTCAATATCGGCCGTCCATTTAACCACTCCCTATTCGCCCTTGATCTCACACCTATTTACGGACCATGCCACTCCAGAAAATCTATAAATAGAGCCCTCATTCTTCACAAGAGAGGATCTAAGCAAGAGAGAGAAGAAGAGAAGAGAAGGAGAGAGAGAAGGAAGGAGTTCCTCCTCGACAGTCGCCGGACCACCACCTGACCACCGCAGAACCTCGCCGGACCACCGCCAGACCACCGCAGAATCTCGCCGGACCACCGCCGGACCACCGCAGGAATCTCGTCGGACCACCGCCGGACCACCGCAGGAACCTCGCCGGACCACCACAGGACCTCGCCGGACCACCACCTTAAGGCCCGACGTTCAGTCCCTACGTCCTACCAAAGACCCGACGTCTTGTTCAAGGCCCGACGTTCAGTCCCTACGTCCTGCCAAAGACCCGACGTTTTGTTCCAGGCCCTATACTCAGTCTCTACTTCCTGCCAAAGACCCGACGTCCCACTCAGGACCCGACGTTCAGTCCCTACGTCCTGCCGAAAACTCAACATCTTACTTAAGCCATTGTAATCTGTTCACCCCTGGAGGTGATCCAGTCCTTTGTAACCAATTCAAAATCTAGTGGAATCATTTTCAACTGGGCTAGGCCTCGTGGTTTTTTCCCTTGTAAGGGTTTTCCACGTAAAAAATCTTGTGTTCTCTGTGTGTGCTAGTTATACGTACAACGCTAAGACGTAGAATCAGATTTCTATCGCCGCGTAATTTCTAGCCCGCAACAGATTGGCGCCGTCTGTGGGAACAGTCAATCTCACTATACTAAGTACTCCATCAATGGCCAACAGGCGTAGCCACCGCATCATGGGAACCTCCCACTCCAATTCACACCAGTCCAGGAATCAATCCATGAATCAGGGACGACAGGCATCTGCCTCTTTTCACCCCGGTGGACGGAACCTTGCCGGAGAAGGAACTTCAGGACCATCCCTAGAAGAGCGCATCAGAAAGATGGAAGAATCTCAGAACGAGATCCTACAACTCTTAAGGGAGACTCGAGGACCAGCACTAGTACCTCAGGAGGACATTCTCCTCCCCCGAGACCAGCCAGGTTTTGAAGATGTTCTTCATGTGGAAGTCCCCCTTCCTCCGCCAAGAATGCGCCCTCTAACACGCCCAGAAAATGAACTTGCTGACACAGCAAGCTCTACCCATCCTTCACGCACGGGCCACCGGCAGCATATGCCTCTGGACGTCCCCGAGGACCTGGACGAACAGCACGTCACTGAACTCCCCCGCAATACTCTACGGCGTGAATTGCGGAGGCTAGTCCGAGAGGAGTTCTCCACAGGGGGTATCAGACAGTCCCTTCGCCGACGAGATATTCAGGAGTCATCACCTTTCACCGAAGCTGTCCTTCGATATCCCGTTCCGGCAAGATTCAAACTCCCAAATATTGATTCGTATGATGGAACTTCAGACCCCTACGAGCATATCGACCACTACCGCACTATTATGCATATCCAGCAGGCCCCGGACGCTTTGCTCTGTCAAGTTTTTCCTGCCACCCTTAAAGGGCAAGCCCGGACATGGTTCTACTCACTGCCTGCCCGATCCATCCCGATATTCGTTAAATTGGCCAAACTGTTCGTCGAACAGTTTGTCGCCAACCGAAGGACGATTAAAGATTCCTCCCACCTTTCAGGGATACGTCAGAATGAGGGTGAATCCCTTAAAGAATACTTCCAGAGGTTTTCTACGGAAGCCCGACAAATTCCAGGGGTAGATCCCGAATTGCTTAGAGGTGTATTTCTTGGAGGACTCCGCCCAGGCCCCTTCTACTCAGCACTCATGCGAGATACGGTCCATTCATATGCAGATCTAATACATCGAGTAGAGGCTCAAATCTCCGCCGATGATGCCATCAATGCTCATAGAAAGCAATTTGAGCAGACGACCGGGAAGCGTAAATATCCCCCAGGGATGGAGAATCCCCCCTCACAAAGGAAGAAGCAAGGAAACTACAATTTTCCTCCTCGACCCTCACAGCCGCGACAAGAACCTCGTCAAGAAAAGGAGTACACACCACTCAATACATCCCAAGCAAATATATTAATGGCCATCCGGGATCAGGAGAACATAAAATGGCCACACCCTTTGAAGCCCAACGTCGGAAACCAGGAGCAATATTGCCACTTCCACCGTAGCCGTGGGCACACTACTGAAGCATGTTGGCAACTCAAGGAAGAAGTTGAGAGACTGATCCGACAAGGATATCTCCGACAATTCATCAAGAATGCACCAGCCCGAGATGAAGTTGGTCCGACTGGGGGGCAGAATCAACAACAAAGGCAGTCGATAAACAATCGCCAAATAGTGGGGGAAATTGGAACCATTGCTGGGGGCCTATCAACGCCTTGCCGAATTTTAATTGCGTAGAGCACAGTAGTGCTGCTTGTTTTAAGTATCGTATATCTTTAGTATTGTATGACTTTAGTACTGTCTGTCTTTAATTTTGAATATTGTTTGTGGTGTTTGTAGCTTCTCCCTCCCTAAGCTGTCTTAGGGAGTTATGCTTTTGCTTAATGTAGTAAGACTTTGTTTCTTTATCTTTTTCGAGTAAAATTGTATTGATAAATTCGCAAAAGCTGTGAACGTTAATATTCTTGACTCGAACAAATACATAATCGTTATTGTAGCTCAATCACCAGATAATCAATCCTTGGTGGATTTTCCCGGCCTCTTCCACACAGGTTAACGTCGTCGAGCAGGGCTCCGGCATACAACCTCGGAAAGGTCTCACATCCTTAGTGGATTCTCCCGGCCTCTTCCACACAGGTTAACGTCGTCGAGCAGGGCTCCGGCATACAACCTCGGAAAGGTCTCACATCCTTGGTGGATTCTCCCGGCCTCTTCCACACAGGTTAACGTCGTCGAGCAGGGCTCCGGCATACAACCTCGGAAAGGTCCTACATCCTTGGTGGATTTTCCCGGCCTCTTCCACACAGGTTAACGTCGTCGAGCAGGGCTCCGGCATACAACCTCGGAAAGGTCTCACATCCTTAGTGGATTCTCCCGGCCTCTTCCACACAGGTTAACGTCGTCGAGCAGGGCTCCGGCATACAACCTCGGAAAGGTCTCACATCCTTAGTGGATTCTCCCGGCCTCTTCCACACAGGTTAACGTCGTCGAGCAGGGCTCCGGCATACAACCTCAGAAAGGTCTCACATCCTTGGTGGATTCTCCCGGCCTCTTCCACACAGGTTAACGTCGTCGAGCAGGGCTCCGGCATACAACCTCGGAAAGGTCCTACATCCTTGGTGGATTTTCCCGGCCTCTTCCACACAGGTTAACGTCGTCGAGCAGGGCTCCGGCATACAACCTCGGAAAGGTCTCACATCCTTAGTGGATTCTCCCGGCCTCTTCCACACAGGTTAACGTCGTCGAGCAGGGCTCCGGCATACAACCTCAGAAAGGTCTCACATCCTTAGTGGATTCTCCCGACCTCTTCCACACAGGACTTTCGACGGAATATTACACGACGCCGAAATTCTTCCTTTCATCGGACTAATACCCGTCATCAGACTTTTGCTCGTCAGCGGACTTCTACTCAACGTCGGACTTCTGCTTGTTAGCGGACTTCTACCGTCGTCGGACTTCTGCTCGTCAAAGGACCTTCGTCGGTCTTCTACTTGACGCTGCACCTCTACCCGACTACGGACTTCTACTCGACCTCAGACTTCTGCTCGTTAGCAGACTTCTACTCAACGTCGAACTTCTGCTTGTCAGCGGACTTCTACTCGACGTCGGACTTCTCCCTGTCGTCGGACTTCTATTCGTCGTCAGACTTCTGCCCATCGACGAACTTTCATCGGAATTATGCCCGAGGTCGTACTTCTACACGACGTCAGACTTTACCTTGTCGTCGAACTTCTACTCGTCAGCAGACTTCTACTCGTCGTCGGACTTCTGCCCGTCGATGAACTTTCATCGGACTTCTGCCCGAGGCCATACTTCTACCCAACGTCGGACTTCTCCTTGTCGTCGAACTTCTGCTCGTCAGCGGACTTCTACTCGTCGTCGGACTTCTGCCCGTCGACAAACTTTCATCGGTCTTCTTCCCGAGGCCGAACTTCTACATTACGTCGGACTTCTCCCTGTCGTCGGACTTCTACTCGTCAGCGGACTTCTACTCGTCATCGGACTTCTGCCCGTCGACGAATCTTTGTCAGTCTTCTACCCGACGCTGCACCTCCACCCGACTTCGTACTTTTACCAGATGTCGGACTTCTACCAGTTAATAGACTTTTGTTGGTCTTCTACCCGACGCTGTATGACTACCCGATGTTGAATTCATGTCTGTCATCATACTTGTCCCCGATGCTGGAAGTTTGCCCGTCATTCCAACCTCTCTCCTTACAACGGTCTATCCGACCTCCATTGCCAACCACCAAACATCGGAACTCCACAAGATCTCTCGAAGAAAAGAGGGAGTGGGGGAAAGAAGAAAACCTCCGAACTTCCTTGCTAAGAGAGGGGCCTCAGAAGACTGAGGGAAGGCCTCAATAGAAAGGACAGAGGGAGAAAATCTCCGAACTTCCTTGCCAAGAGAGGGGCCTCAGAAGACTGAGGGAAGGCCTCAATAGAAATGACAGAGGGAGAAAATCTCCGAACTTCCTTGCCAAGAGAGGGGCCTCAGAAGACTGAGGGAAGGCCTCAATAGAAAGGACAGAGGGAGAAGATCTCCGAACTTCCTTGCCAAGAGAGGGGCCTCAGAAAACTGAGGGAAGGCCTCAATAGAAAGGACAGAGGGAGAAGAGAAGAAAAGAGAAGAGGAAGAGGAGTGGAGTGATTTTCTAAAGGCTTGAAGTGCCTATTTATAGTTTTTTAGGAGAGGGAAGAGAAGTTTCTAGAATTCCTGAATTTCTAAATTTTTTTAAAATTTTTTGGAATTTTTTAGAATTTTTTGGGAATTTTTAGGAATTTTTTGGAATTTTTTCGGGCCAAAAAACATGAAAAAATCCTATTTTTCGTGAGGTGGGGCCCACTTGAGGCGGTGGGCCGAACCGCCTCACCCTCCACCGCCTTACGGAGCGGCAGCTCCAAGCGGCGCGGGCCACCGCGCGGGTCAGGCGGCCCGCTGGAGCCGACCGCGCGGGTCAGGCGGACCCGCTTGCGCGGGTCAGGCGGCCCGCTGCGCGGACCGCGCGGGTCAGGCGGACCCGCCCGCTAGGCGGACCGCGCGGGTCGGGTGGACCCGCTTGCGCGGGTCAGGCGGCCCGCTGTGCGGAGCGGCGGGCGCACGCGTTCCAATGCCACGCCGGCGGTGCCGGCGGCGGCCGGCCGGCCGGTCTGGCCGGTCCGGCCGCCTAGCCCTCCTAGGGCCCGATTTTCATCCCGAAAACTCTGTTTTCGACGTTTCGGACACGTTTTTCGAACTTTTGGCACTTTCAGAGCTCATCGAGGCCTCCTTGGCTTGATTTGTGCAAAATTTCAACTTATGGAAAGCAATTTTTGCTATTCGGCCAACACAAAATGTCGACACTTATATTTTCGGACCCCTGGAGCTTCGACGTCCGAAAATAGGGGGGCAACTGATACGTCATTACAAAATTAGCTTGATCGGGCACGAATCTCGAGGCAAAAACTAGTTGGAGACTTCAAAAATTAAATTCAGGAGCATCCGAACTCCGATTTCAACGAGCTTACAGTCAAACTGAGCGTCTTGGAAATACGAACCCAACAACACCAAGATCGACCCAATCCGAGCCCAAATAAGTCCGAATCAAGAGTTCAAAGCGCTGTCGGAAGGTTCAAACCGTAATTTGAGTTACCAAACGGTCCCCGATTTTGACGAGCTTATACTCGAATCGAACGGCTCGACGAGACGAATCCAACGAGCCCAAGATCACTAAATTCCGACATCATTAAGGCCTCCAAATGTCCAACGAACGGTGCACGATCGTAGGATTCAATATCGGCCGTCCATTTGACCACTCCCTATTCGCCCTTGATCTCACACCTATTTACGGACCATGCCACTCCAGAAAATCTATAAATAGAGCCCTCATTCTTCATAAGAGAGGATCTAAGCAAGAGAGAGAAGAAGAGAAGAGAAGGAGAGAGAGAAGGAAGGAGTTCCTCCTCGACAGTCGCCGGACCACCACCTGACCACCGCAGAACCTCGCCGGACCACCGCCAGACCACCGCAGAATCTCGCCGGACCACCGCAGGAATCTCGTCGGACCACCGCCGGACCACCGCAGGAACCTCGCCGGACCACCACAGGACCTCGCCGGACCACCACCTTAAGGCCCGACGTTCAGTCCCTACGTCCTACCAAAGACCCGACGTCTTGTTCAAGGCCCGACGTTCAGTCCCTACGTCCTGCCAAAGACCCGACGTCTTGTTCCAGGCCCTATACTCAGTCTCTACTTCCTGCCAAAGACCCGACGTCCCACTCAGGACCCGACGTTCAGTCCCTACGTCCTGCCGAAGACTCAACATCTTACTTAAGCCATTGTAATCTGTTCACCCCTGGAGGTGATCCAGTCCTTTGTAACCAATTCAAAATCTAGTGGAATCATTTTCAACTGGGCTAGGCCTCGTGGTTTTTTCCCTTGTAAGGGTTTTCCACGTAAAAAATCTTGTGTTCTCTGTGTGTGCTAGTTATACGTACAACGCTAAGACGTAGAATCAGATCTCTATCGCCGCGTAATTTCTAGCCCGCAACAAGTATAAATAAGTTCTTGTTACTTACATGAAAAATATCTTGAATATATATAGATGCATAAGAGGCAAAATAATTGGTTTAGAAAGCTAACATGATGAAAATATTATTTATGTTTGTTTATGCTCGTTATGTGACATGGTATAAGTTTTTGGAAGATTACATAAGTTTAATCATCATGATGAAAAAATGATTCTGAAGCTAGAAAAATCTATTAGCATAGAGACATTAAAATTTGAATGATCTTATAAAATACATGTTGGAGTAACATGATATGAGGGTTGACTTTACTTGATAGAAAGACCATTTGTATTTGATCTTCTTGTTATTTCATGAATTCCACCATCATATGTTCCTTCTTATTCTTGTTCTCTTCTTCATGTTGTTCTCATCTCCTTTTGGTAATGCCTCTCTTTTTTCAATGTGTTTTGGTTGGAGGAATAAAGCATACCATCATGTGTTCCTTCTTATTCTTGTTCTTTTTTTTTTCCTATTTTTCTCTTCTCCTTTTGGGAATGCCTCTCTTTTGGCTATGTTTTGGTTGGAGTAATAAAGCAAATTTTTTTAAAAAAAATTATTTACCTAATAATTACATCTTAATTGTTTGGTTTAGGTGTTATTGATAAGGATTTGTTTTGACCAAGTAAATTAAAACTTGTGCATATTTCTCCTTATGATTCTCTACTTAAAATTGAAGCGTGCATGATATTAGATTATGTTTATTCTTCAATTTTTTGGATATCCCTTTATAAAAAATAGAAAAGATATTACTTTTCCACTCAAATTCTCCTCAATCAAATAAGTGGGCAAAGGGTACTATAAAATTAAATTATTATAAGGGGGAAATAATATTTAATATACATTTTAGTGATGAAATATCTATGAAGTCATGACCATCTTAATCATTACCCATGACTACTAGTCTACTACAAAACTATTATATGATTCATTAGTAGCTATTGGACCCATTAGACTTACCTTATACTCATTTAGTAGCAAAACTTATTAACGTTAAAAATATTTAATTTGATTTTAAGAAGATATTTTTTTTTTAATCAAAATTGATACCAAAATAAAAGTATGGCGTTGAATGGATACAAAAGTGCCATTAAAGAATCATTAAGGTCTTATTTTGTTTGTAACTATATATGTTTGAGGAATTAATTTAGGGATTATGGTCCACCAAAATGATATACCACCTCCACAAAAGTGCCATTAAAGAATCATTAAGGTCTTATTTTCTCTTCTCCTTTTGATAATGCCTCTCTTTTTTTAATTTAGTTGATGTCTTCTTATATTTTATTATAGGCCTATTCAACCGTAAAAGATTATCTAATAAATTATTTTGATGTATTTTAATTCAATTTACATGACTTCTAACATGTAACTATTAACTGTTAGTCTTTCTTTTCTCAATTTGATTGATTGGAAGTGGCAATTTCTATTTGATCGTCTTATTTATGTGTTTTGTATTGCTTTTTTGTGCAACATGTAATTTTGATTTGGCTGTTATTTCTTTGTTATTGATTTGATTCAATCTTCTAATTGTTACTATTCACGTAATATTTCATCGCTCGTACATTTTCCTGAGTTCCACATTAGGGATTCTCTTGCGGCCTTGCTTTGTCCGACTCCGCAGGCTAAGGGGCTGAAGTAGCGAGGGCCGGCGATAATGGCAACAGCCAAACCTGATGACACTCTACATCCTCCTCAACTCGTCGCCAGCGGCGAAGCTACTCCTGCTCCGGTCATCCTCCACCCGAACGATTCCCGCGTTCGCTCCCTTTGCGAAATCCTCTCCCGTACCCCGACGACGGAACTGGAACGCGCCCTCTCTAGCTGCGGCATCATCCCGGTCCCCGAGCTCGTGGAGGCCGTCCTCTGCCTCTCGTACTCCTACCCTTCCTCCGCCGTTCAGTTCTTTCGTTGGTCAGGTCTCTCCCTGAAGCACACACCCCGCGCCTGGAACCTCATGATCGACATTCTCGGCCGCAATGGCCTTTTTGATGCCATGTGGGACGCCATCCGCTCGATGAAGCAGGAGGGTGGCATACTGTCTGCCGCCACTTTCGCCTCAGCCTTCGGCTCTTACTGCGCCGCAGGTAAGATTAAAGAGGCCATCATGACCTTCGACGTCATGGATCGCTACGGCGTTTCGCAGGACGTCGTTGCCGTTAACTCCCTTCTCAGCGCCATTTGCCGCCAAGACGGCCGCACCGCCGACGCCGCCGACTTCTTTGACCGCATCAAGGCCCGCGTGCCCCCTGACGCCGATACGTTCGCCATCCTCTTTGAGGGCTGGGAGAAGGAGGGAAACACCGCCCGCGCCAAGACAACCTTCGGCGAGATGATCATCCGCGTAGGCTGGAACGCTAACAACATGTCCGCTTATGACGCCTTTCTCAGCACTCTTGTCCGGGCCGCCCAGCCTCAGGAGGCCCTCAAGTTCCTCATGGTCATGAAGTCCAATAATTGCCTCCCTGGTCTCAAATTTTTCAGTAACGCCCTTGACATCCTCGTCAAGCACAATGACTCCGATCATGCCTTTGCTCTATGGGATATCATGGTAACCGACAGTGGCCTCGTCCCCGATTTGGTCATGTTCAACGCGATGATCTCCCTCCTCTGCAACAACCAAAAGATTGACTTTGCCTTTCGCTATCTTGATGAGATGCCCTTTTATGGTGCTTTCCCTGACTCTCGAACCTACAATGCTATTTTTGAGTGTCTTATCAGAAATAATCGGGCTCGTGAGGCTGAGTTGTTCTTTAGGGAGATGAAGAAAAACGAGCAGCCGCCGACTCCCTCCAACTGCGCCGCTGCTATCAGGATGTTCTTCGATCAGTTCGACCCCGCAGCTGCTCTTGACGTGTGGAGCTACCTCATGGAGGAGTTAATGACGCCAGACAATGAGTCTGCCAATGAGTTACTCCTAGGTTTGGCTGAGTTGGGGAGGTTGAGTTTTGTGACAAGATATGCCGAGGATATGCTTGACAGGGGCATAGAGTTGCGGCTTACTGTGATCGAGAAGTTGAAGAATTTCTTTCAAAAGGCAGGAAAACCTGACTTGTACGATCGTATTACAAGAAAGATGAACCGGCAGTAGCAGTTGGGATGGCTGGACAATATTCATAGAGGTTTGTACCCTTGCTAACTTTCTTCTTATGTCAAATTTAGGGAGAGTTTTTAAAAATATAATTAGTTTGTTCTAAGGGTATGGCTATTGGGAAATGATAACTAAACCGAGGCAATAATTTGTAGTGCAATATGCAACCATAATAAATGAAGAGTTAATTAAAATGTTGTGGTGTCAAGTTGCTTTCTCAAGAGACGCGGGGAAGTGCTTATTAAGAAAATGTGATACAGTAACAGTAAGATGAGAAGAGCCTACATAAAGGAGGTTAGTAGAAGCATCAATGCTGTTAAATCATAATGATCATAAGAGAAGAGAAGCAGTGAATGACATGTAGAAATGTATAGGATTAAGAGGGAAAATGAAAAATGCTTCTTAGGTAAAAATTTGTTTAACAAGAAGCAAATCTAAGGGGCTTTTTAGATACAAGATTTAAGCAAGATTTGAGTTAAATCTTGCCAAATGCAAAAAAAAAAAAAAATACCTCCTCAAATCTCACGGTAAGTTAAGTCCCGATTTAACGTTGTTTTCCACTTTTTTCCCTCAATCCCAAATTTAGTAAATACCATAGTTCGGTGGATTTAGGGGATTTAGCCGAAGAAGCATGCGAAATGGGTGAAAGATCGCTATCTTTACGGTGAGCTCCTATAGTAACTTCCGACCCACATAAAGAACGTCGTTGAAGGAGGCAAATAAGCTTCCTTTATTACGAGATTTAAGGATTTAACGAATCTTTCAAAACTCCATCTCACACGAAGTAGGCGAAGTCGATTAGCAACAAAGAAATGGAAAAGAGGAAAAGCAAACCTTAGACAAGCCTACTGCCTAAGGCTATAGGAGAGCATAAACAAAGATAAAGAGAAGATAAATTATTGAAATAGGCAAGCATTGACAGAGAAAAATACCATCTTTTTACTATGAATTAATCAAATTAGTTTAATTGATCTAATTAGGAAAATAATATAATTAAGAAATAATTAATTAGTTAGATTATTGATAATTAAATATATTCTAATTATATTATTTGTAATTGTTAGTTATGATGGCAATTAAAATAAAAATTTATATTTAACTCATAAATAATTAAAAATATAATCAAAGTTTGTTAAAATTTTGATAAGATTTGATTTTATTCTCTTCAGTATGTTATAATTAAAATCACAAATTAAATTTGGATTTTTAGTGAATTACATCAAGGATTAGCTTTAAGCCCATATCTTTTTACTTTATTCATGGATGTTTTTACTAGACATTTGTAAGAGGCTGTATCATGGTGTATATTTTTTGCTAATGATATTCTTCTTGTTAATAAGGCAAGAGAGGGAGTTGAAGTTAAACTTGAATTATGGAGGTCAACCGTAGAGTGTGAAAGTTTTTGTTTGAGTATATCTAAAACCACATATATGAAGTGTAATTTTAGTAGCAATAACTCTAGTGAGAAAATTGTGCCTTTGGGCAATCAAGTCATTAATAAGAGTACATGCTTTAGAAATCTTGGGTCTATTGTTCAGAGTGATGATGAAATAGATGGGCAGCTCATGATTGACTAATGAGGTTAGAAAAATCATTCGATAACATGTAATGCTCTAAGAATAAGAAGGTTATGAATAGTATTTATAACATTTATTAATTTTAAAAGTAGGTCATTAATTTAATCATATACAAATTCTTTCTCAAACATGATCTTATTATGTGTTCAAGTCTTCTTGCCAATCATCATTCCATGCTATAAAAGTTCTGAAGTGAATGATAGTCTTATGCATTATCATGTGATGCTTCCTATAGATATAATATTTTCGAGTGCTGTCCACCCAAAGTGCCAAAGAAAATGCCAAAGATTGCTTTATGTTGTGTTATTTGAACAAGTTTTTTTCATAATTTTTTATTTCCTTAAGAGCTCATTCTTCATAGTTTTTGTATCATAACATATTATATTCCACTATTGTTTAAATATTTAAAATTATTGTACTACTAGTCTTAATGCTACATATATATAAAATTGATTGTGTCAAATTTGTAATAACTTTTTATTAATAAAATAATTATGTAAATTATTGGTTTTCCTTCGTGGTCTAAATCTATTGTGTGAAGGAGTAATTATCAAACATTCATTGAAGTTCAAACTGCAAATACTCAATTATTCGACTCATTTGGCAGCTTGTAGATAGAAAATATTTGTAAAATAGTGATTTTAAATCTCATTTTGCTGAATATGAGAGATTTTGAAGGTATTTGTGAAGTTTAAAACTAATTCTTTTTTTCCTGAATACATCCAACCAAATAAAACTATTTAGCAAACTTCAATTTCTCAAAGCATAATTTTTTTGCTTCAAGCAACCAATTGGGACCTTAAAGTATTTTTCAATAGCTATAATTTAACTAATCTTTGATAAATTTCTTATTAACATATATCTTAAGAAATGCATAGGTGCTCATTATTAACATTGTGTGTAAATTATTTCAAGTGAGATTGATAATTTCAATAGCATATAAATTGCTTTATTGTATCCCTCCTACTTTCTCACCCTTTTTTGTATTTATTATGTGTGTTATAAGATGTGAGCCACGTTTATGAGTTAGAAATGAAAACAAGGTTATGAAAACTTTTATTTAAATCTATTTTGTATGGTTTGTTGATACTTTTTTTGTAAACTGTTAATTAAACAAATGCTTTGTTATTTATTTTTGACTGTGAGTGATTTAATTGAACAAATGCTGACAGAGATAAGGTGTTCCTCAATCATTTTTGGATGGAGCTGTTCAGGCTACAAGGAACAGTGCTGAAGAGGAGCACTGCTTATCACCCTCAGATAGATGGGCAAACAAAAGTAGCGAATATGAGCTTGGAGACATATATGTGGTATTTTGCTTCAAAAACACCTAGGGCATGGGCCAAGTGGATGGCATGGGTAGAATACTAGTACAACACTTCATACCACTCAACTTTTGGAGGACTCCTTTCAAAGTGATGTACGGGAGAGACCCTCCATATTTAGTATATTTTGGGTAGAGCCGTATACCAGTATGTTCAGTAGAGCAGTTTCTAGAGGAAAGGGATATGATGCTGAAAGAGTTAAAAAGACACCTGTTGAGGGCTCAACAAATTATGAAAAGTAGGTGGGTGGGCATAGGAACGACATCCAGTTTGCCATTGGGGATAGGGAATTCTTAAAGTTGTGGCCCTACATACAGAGGACAGTAGCCAACAGAAGGAATGAAAGCTAGCGTCGAGGTACTTTGGCCCTTATGAGGTGTTGGAGAGTATTGGAACAGTGACCTATCGCTTGAAGTTACTCTCAACTGCTTCCATACACTCCATGTTCCACATATCACAATTGAGGGGAGCTGTGGGGGATCATGGAGCTAGTTCAGAATTAGCAGGGTCGCTGATGTAGGATTTAGAGGCGATTTTAGAACCACTGGAGCTTCAACGGGTATGAAAGGGAGAGGGAGAACCCAAATAAGTGATGATTAAGTAGAAGAACATACCTAGCTATGATGCCACATGGGAGCCATATGAAAGGGTAGAGCGTCAGTTTCCCTCTGTCCACGTTGAGAACAAGGTGGCTCTTTGGGAGGGGAGTATTGATAGGTTGGTCCAACACGGTCTATTGGAGGCGGAACAGGGGAGTTCCACTCCCATCATTGTCGCTCCAATCTTAGTGGGGTCTACAAGCTTAATGAGGAGAGAAAATTCAAATAGAATGGGCTATTTTGGGATTTACCTAATTATTGTATGCTTAAGTATGTTTTGATGGGTAGGGTTAGTTTTTTATCTATGTTTTTGCTGAGTTTTTCTAGTTCTTAGTTCTTGCTTGGGCTCTAGCATCGTTTAGAGTTTTGTGAGAGTCGGATCTTTCTCTCCAATAGAAGATCCATTGTATCTTATTTGCCTTCTTCTATATTTCTTCAATCTAACGGCTATTTAAGTGTTTTGCCACAAAATTCCTCTCTATCTCTGATCCTATATTGCTGAAATTCCAATTTCAGAAAAAATATCTGCACTTGTTATCTAACAGTTATTTACTTCAAACATTATGAATTCAATGATTTGCTTAAACTCAAAATAAATAATATTTTACCTTGAAATATTTTTCTTTCATCAAATATTTTAATTTCTATAATACAATTCGAGTTTGATATGGAATTCCATAACTTGGCTTTTTTTCCTTTATTATTCTTCGTCTTCTCCTTCTCATACTTTCTTCTCTATTTCTCTTGTTGTTCTCTTTTAACTGCAACATCTAGTTCCTATTCTACGAACTCTTTCGCCTTCTCCGCTCATGGGCTGCTGTCCATGACTTCCATGCCGACAGGTGGTATCGGCTAGAAAGATTTGATTAAGGGTTTTTAAGGCATGGTTATATAGATATTTACATATGCAAATTTATTTAAATACCCTTAAATTCCATTGCCAACAACTTCTATCACCTATACTATGTGGAGTTTTCGGGATTTGCGTACGATTATAGTATATCAATTATAGGCACAATAAGATTAAACTAAAACTTAGAAAAATTAATTATATTCATAACTTGATCTATATAAATTATTTCTATATGCTCTTATGTATTAAACAATCGAAATGAGATTAGAGTACAATAAAATTGAGTTTGACAAATTTCGAGATGTGCGAAAAGTGAGGTATTATTTTCAGAAAACTTTTTTATTGTACTTTATGAATATATTTATGTTTCAATTCTCCCCTTATTTTTAAGAATTTAATCCTCGAAATTCCTGTCATTTGTAATTACTCAAATAGTTGAGAAAATTTTGGTTTCATTTTCTATTATTTTTCCCATATTGCTTTATTATCCGACCCGTATATCCATTTCACTTTAACATAAGGGATCTGTCTGTTTCTCTGCCTTTTAACATCAAATTTTAATATCCTTACAGGCTCTCCAATATATGAAATGTCTTTAAATATGTAATGTATTTCTTTACTTTGATTTCTCCATGTTGTATTCACCGATGTGCATCTAACACCCATTTTCTTAGCAATAATACATCATGTATGGCTAATAAGTCAGATGGCAGGGCTAATATGTATTCAATTTTATTAATCTTTTCAATAATCTCAAATGACCCTATAAATCTTAGACTAAACCTGGTTCTTTGATCAAATATAGTAACACCTTTTATTGGCTTGACTTTCATAAACACAACATCAAGAACTTAGAATTCTATCATTCGGTGCTTAGGGTCATAATATTTCAGTTGATGGTTATGTGTAGCTTTTAATTTATCTCTGATCAACCTGATATTCGTTGTAGTTTTATTTGCTAAATTAGGGCTCATTAACTATTTTCTCCAAATTCAATTTGGCTTAATGGAGTTATGTATTTTCTACCATATAATATTTCATAAGATGCCATTTGTATACTAAATTGATAATTATTGTTGTACTCAAATTCTTTTAGTGGAATTTACTCTTTCCAGGTGTCACTGAAATCCAATGCACATAATATTAACAAATCTTTGAGGACTTGAATAGTTCTTTCAAATTGATCATTTGTCTGTGGATTAAATGTTGTACTGGGTTGTAGCTTTTTGCCCAAGTTTTCATGTATTCTCTTATAGAGTTTAGAAGTAAATACCCTATCATTATCATACAATATTACCTTTGGAATACCACTTATACCACGTAAACAAATGATTTTTTTTTACATACAATCTTGCTAGTTTCTCTACTTAATCTGTTTGCTTGATAGACAAGAAGTGAGCAAACTTAGTTAATTTGTCAATTATCACCCATATGCAATCATGGCCTTATCTGGGTACCCCGTAACAAAGTCCATTGCAATTTCTTCTCATTTTCATTATGGGACGGGTAATGATTGTGGTTATCTACTTAGCCTTTGGTGTTTAGCTTTATGATTTGACAAGCTTCACATTTGACCACAGATTACATGACTTCCTTTTTCATGCCTGGCCACCAAAATGTTGCCTTTTACATCTTTGTATTTTTTATACTCTCTATTTGAATGTAATATATTGCTTGGTGTGCCTCTTGCAAAATCTCCTAACTTAATTCAGTATCACATGATATCCATAGACGAAGCTTATTTGTAATTGTACATTCTTCATTAATAGTGATTTCTTACCTCTTTTCTGAATGAGTTTGTTCCACTAGCTTTTGATATTCATTGCTAGCTTTTTGAGCTTCTTTGATTCTTTCTAGTAGAGTTGGTTTCACAACAATTTGATATGGTACACCCATATCATAAAAATTTGGATATCTTATTGCAGGGCTTCCATTTCTATAATCAATTTGAACTCTTGTCTAATCATCCAATTTGCCATACTTATGGATTTTCGACTTAAAGCATCAATTACTTTTTTGGGGCAATATTCAATATTAAGGTCAAAATCTTTAATCAATTCAAGCCTTTTTTTGCCTCAATTTTAATTCTTTCTGAGTAAATATGTATTTTAAACATGATAATTAGTGAATTTTTCACATTTTACCTAATAAATATTGCTTCAAATTTTAAAGCAAAATCTATAGCAGACAATTCGAGATCATGGTTTTCATAGTTTATCTCTTGCAAGTTCAACTGTTTTGATGCGTAAGCAATCATCTTTTCATTTGGCATTCGGACAAGCCCTATGCTTTTCGATGATGTATTATTGTAAATTTGAAATTCTTCTATTCTAGAGGGTATTATTAACTAATGTTGCAGTTGAATATTTCTTTAATTCTTGAAAATTTATTCTCATATTCCTTCGTCCATTCAAACTTAACATCCTTTTTAGTAGGCTGGTCAATGACATAGCTATTTGTGAAAATCATTTAATAAACTTTCGATAATATCCAGCCAAGTTTAGAAAACTACGAACTTCCATTACATTCTTTGGTATCAGTCATTCTGTTATTGTCTTTACCTTTTGAAGATTCACTAGCATTCCTTCTCCACTGCTTTTATGTCCCAAAAGTGCTGTACTCTTTAACAAAATTTTATATTTTGACAATTTCTAATACAATTGATTATTCCTTAGCAATTTTATTACTATCTTTAAATGTTTAGCATGTTATTCATCATTTTAGAATATATTAAAATATCATTATTGAATATGATCACAGACTGATCTATGTATGGTTTGAAAATCCGGATCATCTAATCCATTAAAAGGGTTGGTGCATTCATTAATCTGAATGATATCACCAATAACTCATAATGGCCATATCTAGTTCTAAAAGCTTTCTTTGTGACATTTGTGTCTTTCTCTTGAACTTGATGATATCTTTATCATAAATCCATTCTTAAAAATACTACATCACCTTTCAGCTGGTCAAATAAATTATCTATTTTTAGTAATGGGTATTTATTTTTAATCGTCATCTTATTCAATCCTTGATAGTTAATGCATAACCTCATAGATTCATCTTTCTTCATAATGAAAAGTACAAGTGCATTTTAAGGTGAATTACTTGGTCGGATGATCCCTTATTGGCTAATCCTTGCAATTGAAGTTTACGATCTAGTAGCTTTTTTGAACTTTACTTCTCTTTTAGATGGTAATCCTGGTAGTTCCTTTCGGAATATATTAGAAAAATTTGCTACAACTGGAACATTTTGTAATTTTTGAACGTTGTTGTTTAATAATTCAATTTTGGCTAAGAACACTATTTCTCCGCATCTTAATTATTTACCAATCTTTAATGCACTAATCAGGGAATGTTTTAGCCCCCTCTCACATGAAAAATAGAATGGCTTTTTTTCATGCGAGTAATCTTACTTATTTCTTCCAACACTTAATTCTGGCAAAGCATTTTACTAGCTAGTATATTCCTAGAATAATATCGAAGTTATGATTGTTATCACGATTAATTTCATCATTAGTTTCTTACATGAACATCAATGTATACCCTACGTCTTCTATTTGCATAGGCATCATGACACACAATTTTGGTATAAAAGGCACAATCTCAATTGATAAACTAGTAGCAAACTTTCAGAGATAAATGATTGTGCAGCATCTTTCTGCCTCTTATTCTACCATAAAGGTTGCAAGCACAACCCTTCTATTATTGAGGCAAATCATTCCATCCAGAATTTTTCTAACCATTAACAACCAATCTTTAGCAACCATTGGATTGGCGGTTACCTTGAAGGCTTGGGGCTTGAGTGTCTAGAATATTCTCAAATGTTGATCCACTTTATTTTCAAACTTGGATCTCGGTGCACTGCTTGAAGATGATTTTTGATAGATGCCATCTTGTCTACTACTAGAATTAGGCTTACAATATCATGTCTGGGTTCTTCATTTGGTTTATTTAGAGCTCATCATCTATTGGAAATGTTGTCAGCTTGTACTTCCGCTTCTGTGGCTGGTTGGGACGACTATTCATTCATACCTTCTGGCATTTCTTCCTTCATATTTATCATGGCGGGTCAGCCATGATGCTAGCTAATAGGATCAGATACCAATCCCTAGTGGATGCTTGGGCATATAATGAGACTAGATGTACTCACCACCCAAATCCCTACCCCCAATATCAGCAAGAGTTCAAGCTCAAATTGGACACTCTATCCTCAGAATTTAAGCTAGATATGCTCTTTCAGGAAAAAAATGCTTTCTTAGCAATACAGCGGATTGAGTTTGATATAAAGCAACCCATCGACCTTGCCCTTAAATCCGCCGTTTAAGAAGAGTTAAATGTCACCTTTGCAAGTAATGATATTTCTGGCATTTGATTCTGATGATGTTATAGAAAAGATGTCTAAAGATGTATTGAAATCACTTAAACTACTTTGTCACACAAGTACCTAGAGCTATACCGGCTAGCATTATTAGCTGTTGGTAATTAGCATTATGCCTAGAGAATTGCCGTACATAGTCCAATCTGATAGCTGCTTGAATTTCTGCTTCTCGCGGTTGCACCTGAGCCACATATAAAGAAGGCTCTTGCCCGTGCTTTGACTATTCTTGGTGAGAACGAAAGCTTGAGAAGGGAAGAGGATGGCTTGTTCGAAAGCAAGGTTATACATTTATTCAATGGGTGGGGGTGATATGAAGGGTTTGGCTATTATCAAGATGAAAGCGAATTGAAACAAGGCACTGACAAGCGTATTACGGATTATTTGACCTTATTTGTGGCAATTCTACTTGTGGCATGCTTGCAATCGCCCTTGGAGTCCAACATATGACCTTAGATCATTATAAACTTGTATCCCTGATCTTATCTCTAAGATAATGAAGCTGCAAGCTGAAGGGAGAGCTGGATCAAATATACAAGAGCTCATCTCAAAGGTTAGAGTACTTGTTCATTGGATCCAAGCACAGTGAAGACCAGTTTGAAAAGTGGCATGCAGATGAGGGTGATGATCTCCCAATATATTTAATTGTGAAGAAGATCCCTAAGCTTTTTACTGTATCAACTCTTGTTAGTGTCGCACCAGCTCAACCATTTATATTTTTAAAAACAGTTAGTATTCTGTTGGTACGCCAGAGTTGTCCCTCGGGGTTGGCCAAAAGTACGGTCTCCTATGTTATAGGAATGTAGCTTATTGGTCAATATTGAATTCGTTGTTGTGGCCTCCTGGGGAGCTGCAAGAACCAAATATGGAAAGCAATAAGTTCATCTTCTACTATTATTATTTTGATGCCTTCTCATATGATTAAATCACTATGATCAAAGCATTGTGGCAAATAATCCTACAATTTTTTGCTAAAAGTGAAAAGTAACTTTTGTGGCCTAATGCTCGAATTGATTTTCTCGTTTCTAATTGTTGTTGTTTAGTTTAGAAAAGTGGGTGGTGTTATTTGGTTACAGGGTTCGTGCTAATTGAGAGGGCATAATCCGTTGAGCGGTTGGAGAAAACAATGGACAGATTGATGCCTTTGTTTCCCAACATGCAGTATTTTTGGTTCAATCTAGTGGATGAGCGTTTTGGTATGGAATTAGATGAGATCAACTCTGCTATCTGGCTAAAACTATTAGATGCAACTAATAAGTATATCTAGAAAAGCGGTTAAATTTTTGAGTGTTTGCTTGAACGCCTACTTTTAATGTATGAAAATGAGAAGAAATTGGTCGATAAGCTAAAGGATTAACATGTGCCCAACTTGAAACTTTCAAATGCAGTACTTGATGATGACAATCCTATATTAGGGTTGATGGTGGATTGTCCTTCTTGTAGAGTCATTATATAGTCTCGACTCCAAAAAAAGCAGTTTACGATGCCCAAACCGATGAGGAATTTTGTGTTTGTATTGGCATTAAACTATCTCTTACCCAAGTTTTTATGATTTTCCAAGCCAACAACTGTATTTCCTGCAGTCTTCCCTGCAGTCTTCACATCATCATTGTGTAGAGGAAGCTTTCGATCTACTTCATTTGTTTATAGCTTGAAGGTGGTCCTCTGAGAATGAGTCATATTGATTTGGTGCCACCTTTTAATTTGAACAATTATCCTATTGGGAAGGTGATATCACCTACAAGCCTTCCATTAATGCCGAGGGCAGTGCTGCATTGTTGTTCAGATAGTTTGTAAGTAGACTTTTAGGAGTAACATTGGATTAGCATGTGGATCTTCTAAATGGTTCACAAAAGAAAAGACTTATATTCTTAGTCAAGAATTTTTTATTAGATGTGGTCGTATGCTGGCAACACTTTAAAGTTTGTGGTATTCTTCAACATTTTATTGGCCTATTTGCAATTAAAAAGAAACTTGATAATAATTCCTATATAATCAACTTACTTGATCATCTAAAGAACTTAAAAACTCTCCATGCATATCTTTGAGCATCACCCACTAGATGGAGCTACCGTTGTCGAATTGAACTATGAGTCAAGTTCTTCAAAAGAGAAGGGAATTGATTCAGCACCAGCAGTAAGTGCTTTTAGCTAATTAATCCGTTGCCTTTGTTTTTACATATTTCTCTTATTTTCTATTTAGTTTTTAGGTAGTTGCACCTCCTTTCCTCTTGAAATTAGATGCCCAGCTAGCTCAGTGGTGGGAATTAGTTTAGGTTAATGTTATAGCCAGGGAAATATATATCCCGGTAGAAGATACTTTTGATGCATTGGCCTTTTCAATGAAATAAAATACTTTTTCTTAGTCTTCTTCTTGCATCGTTCAATTCAGCTTGAGTTGAATATGCTTAGTTCATTCGATCCTGTGTCACTAACACTAATAAAACACTAGTAAGAAATTTATGGAATTCAACACAGGTCATAGAGGAGGAGGTCTATCAATAAGTAAAGAGACTCATTATTGTAAATCATACCAAGAAGACATCCAGCAAGCTAACCATATATATATATGCTTAAAAACTTCAAAAAGAGAATTTAAGCGGAACCAAACATGCAGTCAAATTTATGAAACATTTTCTTAGTTTGGCCTCTCTTGTTTCCACCCTGTTGTCATTTCGACAAAATAGGAAAACTTTCCTTACCTGCATTCACAATGGCAATTTTCAGCACCTTCAGCCTTGAAAGCGCCTCCTCCATTGGATGTAATGCTCATTAGCCATGCGATCAACCACCTTAATCTGACACTCTCCTGTCTTCCATAAGCAATCTACTAATCTCTATTTCTTTTTTTTGGCATGATCTTAATTGTAGGTGATTACATTAATTACTTTCCTATTTTTTCCATCCTATGGGCTATATTTTTCTTATAAATATGTTATTTATTATATCCATTGTAACAAGAAAATATGAAGTATTCTTGATGCGGACATCCGACTATGGACGATATTCACAGGAAGAGTCGAAGATCGACGGCCGAGATCACTCCGTTTTATTTTAGTTATTTAATTGTATTTTGATTTAATTTTGCTATTTTCTCTTTTTTACCCTTTTATTTAAGAGTGTTGTCTTATGTAAGCCCAAGGGACAAATGTGTCTTTAGTTTCTTTTGATGCCTATATATAGAGGTCCCTTCTCTTGTATTAGGTATGATGTAATTATAATAAAATTTGTGTTCTGCTCTTGTGTTCTTTTGGAAGGACGTTACTGAGATTTCTATGGGAAGGAATCAGAGTTTTCACCAGCTGCAGGATGGGTTCGAGCTTGTGACTTGAAGTCCCTTGGAGAAGGGCAACGTATTACCCGTCAGTCTTCGGAAGAGTCCAAGGCTCACGGTTTTATCTTTTATCTTTTATTTCTTTGTTTTTTTTTCCTTCTTGTTGTTTCTAGTCACCATCTTCATCCTCTCCCTACTTCCACCAAATCGGCCTTAGCTCCACCACCACTCACGACCAAGCCACAAGCTGCCGACCTCCCCTTGGTTTCCTCCCATCTCCACTTGCCATCAAGTCTTTCCAAAATTAGTTTTCATATTTTAGGTAACTATCGTAATGTTCAAATTCAAATCTATTTGAATTTGAATAGTTGCCTAATTTATTAATCCTATTTTAGGAAACTTACTAATTCATAACCTATTTAAATTTTGAATTAAATTGGGATGAAATCTTTCATTCCAAATTTAATTTATTAATTTAAGAAAGCTTTGAATGCCTCATTAAATTCCCTCCTTCATTCCCTTCCTTTTCTTGCAAAATTAATTTGAGAAATATTTCCTTTAAATTCGCCCAATCCAAATTTGAAATTTGAATTGTTTCCTTAAATAGGATTCTATTTTAGGAAACTCCAATTTAATTCAACTTAACAAATAAATTAGATTGGAATTAATTTTCTTTCCTTAAGTTGGGATTCCCAAAGATGCAAGTAACTAAAGCTTTCCCCAATTCCCCCTCTCGTTTCCATATTCCCTCTCCAATTAATTCCCCTCCATTAATTAATTCTCTAATTGGATATCCCATTGTGGGAATTAATTAATTCAAATTCCAAATCTCCCTTACCCCCATACCCGTTCTATATCAATTCTCTTCTCATATTTATCAAAATGATATCAAATACACTTCTATCTTTCATCATTCTTTATTATATTTCTCATACTCCTCTATTTTTACACCCCAAAATTCAAAGTCTTCTCATCTTGCCTCTTAGGAATGTTTTTGTTTAAACTATGATGTTGGTTAAACAGGAAATGACCTTGAAAAAAAATAAAAATACTCCTCTTATGCTGCTAGTTACTATGATTCAAGATCTCGTAGTAACATTGGTATCCAAGAAATCTCTTCCAAGTCACTGATTATCCAATTCAAACCAAAATTATCTGCACAAAAAAACATCATCTTGTGATTGCTTAAAAGTTATGTCCTTGAATGTCATCAATGTCCAAACATAAATCTATAATCTTAGACCGTGAACTATTGAGCCTTTGATCATATGATAGAGTTTGCTGTCTTATTTAAAATCCTTTATCCATGTTTAAAAAACTATAAAATAGGATTATAGATGGATTGATACCACAAATAACTGGCATTGGGACTATTAATGTCATCGCCTCTCAGCATTTTAGTTCACTTGATTACTAAAAATTCCTTTAACTTGTTATTAATCAACAAAATTATCAAGGATATGAACTTTAGTACTACTATTCATCTTATTTATTATGAATTCCAATGAAAGAGTCAAGAACGATAATTTACAAGGCAAAAAAATATACTGGTCTCTACCTTCTAAACTCTGAAAATAATCTTGAAAGGTATGAGAAAATCCTCGCAGTTTTTTTCTAACAAAAGCACAATTATGTTGTGGTACGTTTGCCTTGATCATCCTAATTTTATGTACCTAAAAAAATATTTCTCTTTAATCAACAAACATTTTGAAGCATTTCAATGTGAAATTTGTTAATTATTTAAACACGCTCTAACTTCCTACCTTAGTTATCTTTATAAAGCTTCCCAACCTTTTGCAACTATCTTTTGCAACTATCCTTAGTGATATATAGGGCCCTTCTCTGATGCTAGGTGGTTTATAACTTTTATTGTAACTAAAGTATAACCACTTGGATCTTTCTAATGAAAGAAAAGTTTGAAATCAGTTCCATTTTCTGAAGGTATAATTAAGCACAATTAATTTTTAAATCATATGAGTGCTTTTTCCTTAAAGAGTTTGTCCATCCATATATGCAAGACATATTTGTATGGTTTATCCGAAAAGAGTTTATGAAATTTAATGAATTTTATGTGGAAAGGTAAGTCTTCATCAGTTTTGCCTTTGCATCCATCATTGTTTCACTAAGCCCAACTATTCTCCACCTCTCATATTTACTTCATGCTGCCTCAATATTTTGTGGTATTATTATTGCCACCTCCTAATTCATATGGATTCTCCTAATTGTATTTAATTATGTATTTATTTCTCATACCAGAATTGTATATTTCTTATTGGTGGCTTCTTTAGATTTGATAAAGACGAAATAAATCAGTTAACTAATTCTCTGCAATTCTTTTCATGTTATTAGAGCCATATGTTTTTTTCTTAGCATTTATATAATCTACATTATACATCGTGATATTCTCTAGAATTTGCAAGCTTTCATTGTTGCAAGTCTTTTCTTTCCATCGAGGCTTCTCGTTTGTGCTTTCATCTCTTCAGCCTTATTTCTGTCCTTTTTTAATAAAGAATTACTATATCATTTTTTCTTCTTTTACATCACAAAAATACATATGTTCACTTGCTTTAGGTTTATTTGGAACTGAGATTAGTAACCCAAATTCAATAGTGTAATTCCAAAACATCAATTCATTATGTCTTTTGAATCAAAAGAATTTTCTCGTGTGTTTACATTTAGTTTTCACATTGTTGAAGGAAAGAAGAAAATGGGGTCCTTTACTTTCATCAGACCTCGGCAAGATGATCCCACATTTAATACTTAGGATGAACATGACTTTATGGTGATGTCGTGTTTCTTCATTCAACAGATAAATTTTAGGATATGATAAATCAAATATATTCTGAAGTTCATAATGCAAACCAGATCTATGAATAAAAATCTAAAGGTATATTTTGAAAATATGATAACAATTTAAAATTGTGATCATTTGCATTTATGTAAGATTATGATAGTTATCAGTTCGTTTATCTTTTATTATGTATTGTTATTAATATATTTTATCATAAAATTTTAAAATCCATGCTTATGATACTTCGAGCTTAATAAGCTTTTTTTTTATTTTGTTTATTTTGAGATGGGGAAAGTTTAGTGCTTCTTTTCTTTTTGCGTTCCATCGTCCATGCTGCTGCTATCTTTAGTAGAGTTGGGAGACTCACAAATCTCAACTTCGAAATTTTTGGCAGATGCTTCTCAGGTGTGAAGCCTTACTACTGAAAGTCTGGTATTCAGTAGATAAATGCAAGTCTGATCCGAATCTATCTTATAAAATGAGCTAAAATGTTAAGGTATATTCTGGAGCTTTGTTCCCTTAGAAGTTGTTGATAGTTTATGATAACTCTTATTTCACATATTTCTATCATGTAATCTTATTCTGTTCTCATGATTATTGGATTTTAAGAGTCTTTGCATCCCTGCTTGTGACCTCCAGCAACCCTCTGAGCCAAGCGTGTGACAGTCTTACAAATGAGAAAGAATTAGGCTTATTTATGGTGCTAGGGATGGCCTCTTAATCTTCCGTATGTGTTAGAGCTAAACTAGATCTGTTCTTTTTTTTTCGTTATTTGCTTCTTAAAGTGATGGAATTTGTTGTATTTCGGAATGTCCTTTTGATTTTCATTAAGCCCGTGATTCTTTTTTTTTTGGATGCGTTGTTGGTATATCTCTTGTTTTTTGGATTCCAAAATTTTTTCTTATCTTTTCCTAATGCTATTTGATTTTTGAAGTAATGCAGCTTGTTCAATTCCTTAACTGGACGGATTTCTTAGCAACATTTTAAGGCATGAGAAAAGGGTTAAGTTCGAGCTGGAATGAGGGGCATGGTACCAACTATATTGCTTTTAACGACGAGAGGAGTTGACAAGTTTGCTTGTTCTTAGACTTCTGCCCTAGGTGACTAAGAGGTGTTTTAAAGCTTCAAAGTCGTTTTTTCCTTTAATAACTTTGCAGCGAAAAAAAAAAAAGAGTGTACATAAGTTGGATTTTTTCTACCCTTACGAGGGGAGAATATAATTTTCCTTAACATTCAATCTTACACCCACAATCTTCTAGTTTTGTAGTTCCATGCTAGAAAGAATATATTTTCTTGTTTCTTCATCCTTATCTACCAACACCCTGTAATCCATGTCACTAGAAAACGATTTTTGGACTTGTGCTTGTTGTACACAGTATAGAGATATGAATAAAAATTGGGCACAACTTGAGCATTTTAATTAACATGAATGCAAGGATCGGGTCTAATTTGGTATTTCAAACAAACTATTTGGTTCCACCATTGATGAAACTAAAACCTGGTCAATGGGTGGGTTGGACTTAGTTCTTACTGGGTTATCTTGACATTTTTGTGTTGGTCCCAGAGCTGCGCTATGCATGATATACAGGTGAAAATCATATATCCATGTTTGACCCTTTACTACTGATGTAGGCAAGGAATGGGTCAAAACAAGTTGAGTTGAAAATTTTGTAAGTTCTACTTGAATCAGCTCATTAATGAGCCTCTTCTTATGTTTCAAGCTCATAAATGCTTTCCTCTACTAGATATCAGCTTATTAATGTCTAGTAGAGAGTCTTTTTAGCTCATAAATTGAGGTTCATTCCCCCTTTCCTTTGTCTCTTTGGTTTCTTCGTGTGTCTCTTTGGTTTCTCCACTTGTGTCTCTTCTCCTCCCCTTTGTCTATTCGTTTTCTTGTGCTGGTTGTTTCCCCGTGCTTGGCCCTTTGGTTCCCGTGGATAGCTGCTGGTTTTCCCGTGCTTGGCCCTTTGGTTCCCACGGCTGGCTGGCTGTTTTTCCGTGCCTAAACCCCCTTGTTTCCTGTGCTGTTTTCGGGCCCCTTGCTGGCTGATTTCTGTGGCTATTTGGGGGGGAATTCCATGGGAGTTTACCTGTTTTTCTGTGTAGAAAATCAGCAGCAGTTTTTCTGCCTTTTCAGCTGCTGTTTTGGGCTGTTTGGCTTCTGATTTTGGACAGCCAGCTGGCCATCATTGATGGCTTTTTGGGGGCTGCTGTTTGGTGGCTGTTTGGGGGGATTTCCATGAGTCTTTCCACTGTTTTTTATGCAATTTTCTTGCAGAATTCCTGCTGTCTTTTGGTCTTCTATTTGGTGACTTATGGCCTTCTATATTCCTATTTTAATGAGATTAATTAGTGGTTTTAAAGGGCTGTTTGGCTGCCCTCTTTGATCTTATAAATAGGAGTTGTTTTGGAATGTTTTAAGAGTGATATGTGAGTGATTTTTGGAAGCCAAAACCTGAGAGTTTTTTCTTGGAAAAAGCTTGAAAGCTTTGTTCCACTTCTTCTCCTACTTCGGAAATCCTGCGGGCTCTTTCCAACCTTCGTCTCGACTTCTAATCTCTTTTTTCTCTCCGCAAGTTTACACCTCACATGTATCATTCTTCTTTTGGAAAGCAAGTTTAGGGTGTCTTGTTTGAGTCAAGTTTGTAAGAGTCTTTGTTTGTAAGTCGTTTTAATTTTTAAGAGTTGTAAGTCTTTCATTTTATATAAGTAAAGTTTGTTTTGTTAAATTGTCTAGAGTTTATGTGAGTTCTTGATATTTTCTAGATCCTAGAAAGAGTTAGTTTTTGTGATAAAAAATTTGGGTCCCTCCCCAAATTTTTGATTGCATCAATTTGGTATCAGAGCAAGTTTAGGTAGTCCTAGGTTTTGTTTTAGTTTGTCAAATTCAAGTTTTGTTTTTGTCAAGTCAAGTCTTGTCAAAGTTTTGTAGTCAAGTCAAGTTGTGAGTCTAAGTCTAGGTTGATTTTTTGTTGTGTCTTTTTTTTAAATCAAAAAAATAAAAAAACAAAAGCCAACTCATCGGGAGATGAGTTTTTCAAGTAGGGGAGTCTGATGTAGGCAAGGAATGGGTCAAAACAAGTTGAGTTGAAAATTTTGTAAGTTCTACTTGAATCAGCTCATTAATGAGCCTCTTCTTATGTTTCAAGCTCATAAATGCTTTCCTCTACTAGATATCAGCTTATTAATGTCTAGTAGAGAGTCTTTTTAGCTCATAAATTGAGGTTCATTCCCCCTTTCCTTTGTCTCTTTGGTTTCTTCGTGTGTCTCTTTGGTTTCTCCACTTGTGTCTCTTCTCCTCCCCTTTGTCTATTCGTTTTCTTGTGCTGGTTGTTTCCCCGTGCTTGGCCCTTTGGTTCCCGTGGATAGCTGCTGGTTTTCCCGTGCTTGGCCCTTTGGTTCCCACGGCTGGCTGGCTGTTTTTCCGTGCCTAAACCCCCTTGTTTCCTGTGCTGTTTTCGGGCCCCTTGCTGGCTGATTTCTGTGGCTATTTGGGGGGGAATTCCATGGGAGTTTACCTGTTTTTCTGTGTAGAAAATCAGCAGCAGTTTTTCTGCCTTTTCAGCTGCTGTTTTGGGCTGTTTGGCTTCTGATTTTGGACAGCCAGCTGGCCATCATTGATGGCTTTTTGGGGGCTGCTGTTTGGTGGCTGTTTGGGGGGATTTCCATGAGTCTTTCCACTGTTTTTTATGCAATTTTCTTGCAGAATTCCTGCTGTCTTTTGGTCTTCTATTTGGTGACTTATGGCCTTCTATATTCCTATTTTAATGAGATTAATTAGTGGTTTTAAAGGGCTGTTTGGCTGCCCTCTTTGATCTTATAAATAGGAGTTGTTTTGGAATGTTTTAAGAGTGATATGTGAGTGATTTTTGGAAGCCAAAACCTGAGAGGTTTTTCTTGGAAAAAGCTTGAGAGCTTTGTTCCACTTCTTCTCCTACTTCGGAAATCCTGCGGGCTCTTTCCAACCTTCGTCTCGACCAAGGTTTAAAATTGCGTAACTGCGCCTCGAGGCGGTTTTCGTCCGTGAGGCGAGGCGTAAGCCTCGAGGCGGTCTGAGGCGTAAGCCTCACGAACACAGAATTGCGTAAATGAAAAATTAAGGATTTTAGCAGGAAAATAATAGCAATAATGGAAAATAAGAAAGTAGATGCAATAAAATTATGTCCCAAAGTACAAAAACACAAAATATCAGTTTATCAAAACTCCCAAAATACAAAAAACACATAAAATGAAGTCATATCCCATCACAAAATATCAGTCTTCAAGTGAATCTTCTTCTCCAATTGTATCTATGAATGCCATGTCATCTTCATCTTCAACATGGCTCACTTTTCTCTTCCCTGTTCATTAAAAGAAAAGATTTTTAGCATATTAATTGGATGAACCACTCATTATCAAGCAGACTGGCAGAGAACATATACCTTTACTTGCAGAGCTAGTAGATGTGTGTGGTGTGGTACTAGTGGATGTACCCGTTTGATCTGCTTCGCCCCTCAATACATCCACATTTAGATCTTCTACCTGTAAGTCTGATAATGATAAATCTGCCTCATCATGCGGGTTACTCCACCCTTCACAACTTTCTCACAAAAGTTGCACTTTAAATATACATAGCTCTTCTCGCCGCCGCCAATGTCAACTTGTACACTATACTTCCAAGAAGGGTCCCTCCGCAATGACGTATTCGTCTTTTCTTTACCTCTAACCATGTCTCCTAAAAAAAAAAACAAATACATTCCAAAAAAATCAAAAAAAACTAAACCCTAATTTCTCTAAAACTTGCAAAATAAATCCCTAAACTTAAAAAAAATACCTAAAATCGAATGTGGAGTACTCCTAGAGGGTGGCCGGAACTTTTCTCTTCGCCGGAGAGGGGCGGCGCCGGCGGGAGGAGCGGCGGGAAGCTTGGCCGACCGTGCGGGACGCTTCCAGTTTCGCGTACAGAGAGCTGGGAGGTCTTTTTTTCGGAGAGGAGGAATGCCGTGCGGGTTGAAGGGGAGAAAAGCCTACATTTTAAGTGGGTGGGGCCGGTTCATTGAGGCGTACGCCTCACCCAAAATTGCGCAATTGCGCCTCTGAGGCGCGCCTCAGTCCAGGTGAGGCGTACGCCTCATCCAGGTCCAGAATTGCGTAAGCCTCGAGGCGTTTTTTGGTGAAATTGCGCAAAGGCGCGCCTTGAGGCGCGCCTCTAATTGCGCAATTTTAAACCATGGTCTCGACTTCTAATCTCTTTCTTCTCTCCGCAAGTTTACACCTCACATGTATCATTCTTCTTTTGGAAAGCAAGTTTAGGGTGTCTTGTTTGAGTCAAGTTTGTAAGAGTCTTTGTTTGTAAGTCGTTTTAATTTTTAAGAGTTGTAAGTCTTTCATTTTATATAAGTAAAGTTTGTTTTGTTAAATTGTCTAGAGTTTATGTGAGTTCTTGATATTTTCTAGATCCTAGAAAGAGTTAGTTTTTGTGATCAAAAATTTGGGTCCCTCCCCAAATTTTTGATTGCATCAATTTGGTATCAGAGCAAGTTTAGGTAATCCTAGGTTTTGTTTTAGTTTGTCAAATTCAAGTTTTGTTTTTGTCAAGTCAAGTCTTGTCAAAGTTTTGTAGTCAAGTCAAGTTGTGAGTCTAAGTCTAGGTTGATTTTTTGTTGTGTCTTTTTTTTAAATCAAAAAAATAAAAAAACAAAAGCCAACTCATCGGGAGATGAGTTTTTCAAGTAGGGGAGTCTGATGTAGGCAAGGAATGGGTCAAAACAAGTTGAGTTGAAAATTTTGTAAGTTCTACTTGAATCAGCTCATTAATGAGCCTCTTCTTATGTTTCAAGCTCATAAATGCTTTCCTCTACTAGATATCAGCTTATTAATGTCTAGTAGAGAGTCTTTTTAGCTCATAAATTGAGGTTCATTCCCCCTTTCCTTTGTCTCTTTGGTTTCTTCGTGTGTCTCTTTGGTTTCTCCACTTGTGTCTCTTCTCCTCCCCTTTGTCTATTCGTTTTCTTGTGCTGGTTGTTTCCCCGTGCTTGGCCCTTTGGTTCCCGTGGATAGCTGCTGGTTTTCCCGTGCTTGGCCCTTTGGTTCCCACGGCTGGCTGGCTGTTTTTCCGTGCCTAAACCCCCTTGTTTCCTGTGCTGTTTTCGGGCCCCTTGCTGGCTGATTTCTGTGGCTATTTGGGGGGGAATTCCATGGGAGTTTACCTGTTTTTCTGTGTAGAAAATCAGCAGCAGTTTTTCTGCCTTTTCAGCTGCTGTTTTGGGCTGTTTGGCTTCTTATTTTGGACAGCCAGCTGGCCATCATTGATGGCTTTTTGGGGGCTGCTGTTTGGTGGCTGTTTGGGGGGATTTCCATGAGTCTTTCCACTGTTTTTTATGCAATTTTCCTGCAGAATTCCTGCTGTCTTTTGGTCTTCTATTTGGTGACTTATGGCCTTCTATATTCCTATTTTAATGAGATTAATTAGTGGTTTTAAAGGGCTGTTTGGCTGCCCTCTTTGATCTTATAAATAGGAGTTGTTTTGGAATGTTTTAAGAGTGATATGTGAGTGATTTTTGGAAGCCAAAACCTGAGAGGTTTTTCTTGGAAAAAGCTTGAGAGCTTTGTTCCACTTCTTCTCCTACTTCGGAAATCCTGCGGGCTCTTTCCAACCTTCGTCTCGACTTCTAATCTCTTTCTTCTCTCCGCAAGTTTACACCTCACATGTATCCTTCTTCTTTTGGAAAGCAAGTTTAGGGTGTCTTGTTTGAGTCAAGTTTGTAAGAGTCTTTGTTTGTAAGTCGTTTTAATTTTTAAGAGTTGTAAGTCTTTCATTTTATATAAGTAAAGTTTGTTTTGTTAAATTGTCTAGAGTTTATGTGAGTTCTTGATATTTTCTAGATCCTAGAAAGAGTTAGTTTTTGTGATAAAAAATTTGGGTCCCTCCCCAAATTTTTGATTGCATCAACTACGAATGGTAGGCCCTCGGCCTGACCTCGAAGGAGACATCAATGGAGCATACAATAATTGTAGATTGCTTTGAATATGTTAAGTTTAAAATGCATTACTATTAATCATTAACTCATTAGAAAATTTAGACCAAAATATTCAATTTAGAAACTATGTTTGTTATGGCCTTACAGTTCTGAGGTGATCTCATAATTAGTAGATGGAAAGGAGGGAACTCGGTAGATCTTTGACTCTAAGAATTGGACTAACTATCGGAATGTAGGCTAGGAGAGTCATATTAGAAAGAGACGGATCAATTAACATGAGCCGGATAAAGAAGATTTAGAAAGATTTCGTTGTTTTTATTTGTTTGGACATTTACATTGTTACTGTGTTGTAGTTTTAGAGTGAACTAGTGTGGACTTGAGTGCACTTATGTATCCATATGTGAGCGTGAGTGAGTATAATGGCCTGTCATATGTTGACGTAGTCAATATGAAGTGAACCGCCAAGTAGGAATGGATGGAGTAGTTATGATACTTGCCACCTTGGGTGGCTACACCCTTCGTTAGCTCAAAACTCATATTTTGAATTTATTTTGTATGTTGCATTTACTACTCTATTTGTGAATGAAGAAGGGAGAAAGTTTGATGGCTTGATCCAATGTATGGTTTGGTGATTATTGTTTCACTTGCAGTTGGCTTTGCTGAGTTTTGTGCCTTATTTTTGTGTGAGCATCTTTACTTAAATTTTTGTAAAATTTGTGTGAAATATTTATGTGATAGTGTTGTTATAGTTGTAGTTTTTCTAATTTTTCCTACACTTATTCCGTATTAAATTTCTCCCATAAGTGGTTGGCCAAGATGTGGAGTTCGTGATCTAGTTGGGTTCTTTTAACCATTTCATGGATCAAACTTTAGATCAAACATTGTTAGAAATTTATCTAAATACTTTATATAGATCAATTTATTTATCGTTTTCGTTTCCCCGGTCAGTTTCACTGTTTTGTGTTGGCCTAAAATTCAAAAACCTTAAATTCTAATTTCTGTTTTATTATTTTTTTCACTGTCCAATTGCTTAAAAAATTCAACAAAAAAAAGTATATATGATCGTGAATCATGTCCGTTCAAGATTTGAATGTATGATTGATTAGCGCATAAAACACCAATGAAAATCAATACAATTTTTCATCTAATGAACTTTAATAGCCTATAATATGGTTTTAAATATTTTTGCAAAGTAGGTTTCATTTACACAAAAAATAAATATTTATAATATTTTAAATATGTATTTGTCACTTAATGATCAAATGATAAATTAAACTCAAATAATGCAATAATGTATACTTGATAAAGAGGCAAAATATGCAGTAATTAGATCAAAATTATATAAGTTTTTGTTCCTTAAACTATATGTACAACCGAATACTTAGCAAGCATAATGTGAGACCCTGATTTCATGCTGGTAACTGATGAACTTCTGCCTGAAGCACAGGGAAATAGAAATTAAATCATGCTTGTTAACATACTTATAATTGAATGATCGTATGCAAGGTAGTCAAATTGATCAGAAAATTACGCTTCACTTATGCTATTCAATGAAGGGTTATCAGAAAACAAAACAGTTCATTGGGGACAGAAATAAAGCACGGAAAATAGAAGGATCGGTGTTTTGATGTCTCGTCATAGCTATCATCGGAAAAATATTTAGAGGATTTTGCTGATTACCAATCTTTCAGAGAACCATAAAAAAAAAATAAAAAAAAAAAGTGCAAAAGACAAGACAGAAAAATTAGACCTCCCAAAAGCTTACATCCCATGATGGCATTTGAACTTTGAAGGTATGCAAGAGGAATATTGTCAGCGTTGGGGAGGAGCTTTGTCCCAGTTGTAGGCTTGTAGCCGCTCGTCGAGCTCACAAATCAAGAGGAGATGCTGAGCGGAGAGGAAGGAACAAGAACGGGACCTATTCACACGAACGAAACGAGGTTACAAGATCGGAATAGGAATATTATGTTTTTTTATTTGTCCTAAACCCTAAACTAAACAATTTTGTCTGAGATAAAATTAAAACGAGCTACAAATTCATGTAAAACATAATATCATGATGTCTAATGAACATACACAGGCAATCATGGAAATTTTGTTTTTTTCTATTATATCTATGCTCAATAAAGATCAAATGCTAGAGAAATGAAATGAAATTTAAACTTGCCACGCTAGTTATCACCTAGTATGTCTCTAAATAACTTGGAAATAGTTTTCATGTAAAATATACATCATAAGCTGACGAAAGAAGGCTCATGATGGGATCAAATTAAGTCGTATTAGCATGATCGCATTAATTATGTCTATCACTTAGTTTTCAACAGTAAACTAATTTAAGTTGTCTAAATTAAATCCTAAACCCTATATGGAGAATTAAGCAAGGAAAAACTAAACTCCGCAACCATACATTAAATTGTAAAACATCTGAGAATCTATTTTATGCAACTGAACTAAAATATGTTTTATTATGAAATTTTAAGGAATTTTCAAGTTATATGTAAATCAAGATAACATATTCGTGACTTCCAGATCAAAGAAGTTCATTCCTATGGAAAAGAAAGAAAGGATGAGTGCTAAAAAGGAACCAGTGACTCCTTTTTTACAAAAAAGTTTAGCTTGGTAGGCGATGCTTACTCAACCTCATTGGCGAGATGTCTATGCTTGTTCAAATCCAGCTCGGCCCAAGAATTTGTCGCTCCATGAAGATCTAAAGAATTTCTTTATTTCACACGCACACACATAAAGAAAAGAGTCATTTCATCCATTCTCTTTCTATTTAGGAACTAAACTCCTAGAGGAAGGTAATAAGTAGGACCAGGGGGCATCGAATCAGAGCTCGCACGTATGGAGAAGTTGTCTTGCTTTATTTAGAGCAAGAAAATGAGACCAACAATTTCGAAGAAGCCAACAACATAGAACTCAATGGTGGTCATAGATCAGCTCTTTCTTAGCTACAAGATGCTCAATCTGTCATAACCAACTCCTTTGCTTCTACCAAGCCAACAAGTTTGAGTCTTCAACCAAGATTTCTTTTTCACTTGCTAATTGCATCAACAACTGGTCAAGTGCTCAGTATCAAAAGATGGTTCATCTCATTGGAACCAGAAGTTCACTTTTCTGCATTCACATCATTCATTAAGATAAAGCCTTCTAGAACTAGTGCCACGTCTGATCTGCAAATTTTCTAAGATATTCTAGATATTCTTTGGAACAGGAGAATCAGAAATTGGATATACATGCCCATAATCAGAGGAAGAATACATGGTTTAAGAAGAGGCTTAATCAATAGAATGCCCTGCGCATTCATCCAACTCTTCCCCTTTTTTGAATGGACATCGACCTCTTTATATTATATTCAAGTAAGGGAATTGAAGCTCTTTGCATGTTAGCACTTTGAACTGACCCTTCATCACTTTTCTGATCATATGAATGCCACTCTTAGAGAATCCATAAAAGGAAATCGTGAGGGAGAAAGAAGATTCTCTTCACTGCATAAGAAGTTGTGGGATGAATAGAATGCCCCGTTAAAATGGTCTTGAACAGTGGATCATTTCTCTCCCAAAAGCTTTACTCGAATCTCTATTACTTGTTTTCACCATAGTAGGCAAACTATTATTTCTAGATAGGACTACGTTAGCCGACGATATGTTTTTCGGTCCAGGATTAGTGCTCGGATCTTGATTCACTCCCCTGTTTATGCTTATCCATTACTACTTTTATCCATTTTGTAGCCATAAAAGGAGTAATCGTAGAATTTCTTCAGTAAAGCACATGTACACTTCTAGGAAATAGAAAAAAATGGGAATTAGATAGTATCACTTATACCATTTTTTATTTCATATGACTTTCTTCGCTCTTGAAATATACATCCAAACATGCGAGCAAATTGGGCGTATAGCTCAGTTGGAAGAGCATTGGGCTTTTAACCTAATGGTCACATGTTCAAGTCCTATACGCCAAAAAAACCACTCATTGTAAGGATGCATAGTAGCATTCAAAGGTCACTCTTTGGCCTCGAGACTCACGCCTTAGGAAAGATTCAAAATCAAACGTTGAAACAACTCAACTCATTAGGGAATCTACGGCAGTTTGTGTCACAACCCAACCCGATCAGGGCAACTCTTTTCATGTTGAACTGTGACATGTTAATCCCAAGATCTAATTTTGAAAAATTTTCATATTATCTTTCAATATTCATTTTAAATAAACTATATACTACATAGCTACTAAAAAAATCAATTATTAAAAATAAATTTATCCATAAGATTTATTTTATTTCATCAAAATATATCTATAATATTGTACATGACTACATGTAGAAGTTACAGAACTGAATAATAAACTAGCTTATAAAAATCAAAATAGAGAAATACCTATAATCTCAGATATGATCATGAACTGCTAATCGATAGTTTCATTCTCTTTCTCAGATCCTAAAAACTACAAACAAACTATAGTGAGATACAAGAACTCAGCATACCACATAAATCAATCTAAAATTTTAAATTCTTTTAATAAATTTTGTTGAATATTTAAAAGCAATTAAGTACAATTTATTAGTGAGAAATATAATAAGAGCATATCAATTATTTAAATAACACTATTGAGCAGATAAATAATTGTAATGCATATCATAGAGCAATTCATATTACATTTTGTAGACCCAAACAAAATTTAAAAGAATTTTAGCACTTTATAACTCCCTTTTGTGCTTATAGCATCTAAACATGTTCGTAGGCACCAAAATAACTTTATAGGCATAAGAATATTCTCAAATCCCAAACAAAATATCAAAGGATTCTTACTCATTATGACTCCCATCAGATATTAGTTAATCGCATATGCACATTTTTTATCATATTATAATAGTTAAAACATAATTGAGCATGTGTCATAATTATACATTTTTCTCTAACAATAGGTAACAAAAAATCCTACTAGACAAAAATATAAATTTTCAAAGAATAACCAAATTTCAAGTATTGTGTAAAACAATATTTTAAAACTTTTAACGTACACTATTTTTCATAGTAAAAAAAAATTCTATTCAATAAGAACTCCATAAATTTAAAATTTTATTTATTAAATTTTCATAAAATATTCAAAATGTGTATAATTTTAATCTTTATAACCTATAAAAAGTTACACGGTGAAAAATTTTACTAATACAAAGTTATCCACATTTTCGTTAATGGAAATAAATTTTTAATAAAAAAAATTGGTAAAAATTGCATATTTTTTAAAATTGAGATAGACATATTGTGACTTAAATCAAGACAAACAAGTTTTCCAATTGGTTCGACGAAAGAAAATGACTCGAAGTTGCCCAAACCCGAATTTTCCCCTTCTCTCTCCTCTCTTTTTTCCTAATTTTCCCTAGGCAGTTCTCTGTTTGGTGAAAACGAGATATTAAATTGAAAAGGCATTTAATACCATGATGGCTTTAGTGTATTTTTTAAATATATAATAACATTAATATAATTAATTCTTAGTATGAAATTCATAAAAATTCTTTTAGGGATTTCAAAAATTATATAAAAAAAAAAATCCATAAAATAGCTCATTTATCCATATTCAGATTTTCAATTTTTTGTTCAGGGTTTAGGGTGAAATCAGTTTGTAAACCAGACATCTAACGGTCCCAAAAACTCAACTTGTATCGACAGGTGTCAATTTCTTAAGAAATTTCATCAGTACCCAAAAATTATGAAAAAATAGGGTAATTAAAGCACTACATTATATATATATTCTAGTGAAGGCAGTTTATGATTTGGATTTATGATGACTCTTAAAATAATTTTTAACTACTCAAGATGTTAAGGGTTATAATAGTTGGTACCACTTTTAGTAGTGGCTAATAAGCATATAATAATTACACAAGAGTATGATGTGAGATAATATTGAAATTGTGCTTTCTAGTAGTATAGTTTTTTTTTTTTTTTTTTTTTTTTCTAGCTTTCGTTATTGCTAGAACTATGGGTACGTAACTTTTCCTACATACCTATTAATGTAAGACCTAAAGAAATACGTGTAGGTTCGAGCAAGGGATCCCCCGAATATTGGGTATTCGTTTTTAAACTGTGTCGAATACTCTATGAAATGAGTGAAGTATAAGAAATTATAACAAAACTACTATGGAAATAGCTGCATGCAAGGGCTAGAAATTGGAACATAAATATTATTACATTTGTCGATCCTTAAATAAAGAAATAAGCAAAATTCCCTCATTGAGGGAACAATGAAAAATTCATGAAAAATTACAACACCCACCACATAATAGTGTGCTTATATGTCTTCATCAACATTGAAACAATCTTATATAAAATTTAAGATGGATAATTAAGATTAATAAACTAGATGCAAAAAAGCATGCTAAGATAACCAAAATATCCAAAATATAAATTTAAAAAAATTGCACAATTAAATCATAACAATTTTCTAGAACAGAAATTCATGCATTTCTATAGATCAAAACTTGAAAAGCACATAATAGTCTAGCTTAATATGCATGAAAATCAAACTATTCTAAAGAAGAAAAAATAAAGTATGACACAGATTAAAATTATATAAATATTTTTACCTTGGATGTGGCCTTTTAGAGTTTGATTTAAATGTATACTTTATGATTATCCATTATGGATTTGTATACACCAAACATCAACCAACATACCTATCGATACCACAAATCCAAATTCTAAAGTTGGTACCCAACGGATTTGGGTCCACTACCATTAGTACCAAAGTATAGACGATGGCTTTCTTACATATATCATTCACAAATCACAAATGATAGTGTTGTTAACCTCCTTATGTATCTAATGGTTTGACTTGATCAAACGACGAACAATCGATGTGGTGAAGCATAAAAGTAACTCGAATTGCATCACAAAAATAAAAAATCACTCAAATGTCATTTGTTCGATAAACAAACAACATCAATATAGAAGCACTAAAATTATCTGAAAGGGGCTCAATCATCAAATTTATTGCACAACGAAAAATATATAAATTTTGCACAAAATGAGAGTGAAAATGAAATTGACATACATGAGAATTTTTTTAAAAAAAAACCCTAACACCACCACCACAATGCAATGATATCAAGCAAAATAAATCTGCAAATGAGAATCAACATATAATTTCTTTTAATCTAATTAAGACTGAGCACACTAACGAATCTGGCACCACGGCCTCCGAATCTTTCTCCTTTCTATTTCTTCCTCTTCTCCTCTCCTTTTCCCTTCCTTCTCGAGCAAGCCTAATGGATGGGGGTGAGGGAAATGGATATATATATATATAATATAAACAAGTTTTAGTTGTCAGTGTTGCGGCGGTCCAACCCCCAAAACTACATCATTTTGCCATAATATCCTAAATTCCTTCAAACCTTACTAAACACAGGGCTCATCACTACAATGTTCATCACCTTTTATTGAGTTGTGTTAGTTCACAATTATTTCACCTTTTATTTTTAAGATCTAAGAGAGGGAAATCGCCAGTTGAGTAACAATATTAGGATTTAATCTAAGTATGTATATGCATTTCTTTCTTTTGACTTTTGATACAATCATGGCTAATATATTATTTCAATATTTCTTGTTATTCTTATATTACTCCGTGATGTTATACATCACACTAGATTTTAACTACACATATGACTACTAAGTGCATTAAATAAAGAGAAATATAATATTAAAAACATCATTTACCTTTTGAGCACAAGAATTTTCATTAGTACTTAATACGTTCACCATATCATCAATCCAAAATTAAAGAATTAGCAGACATAGAAGAAAAAAATAAGTAAACTAATTTTCATCAAAATCATAGAAAAATAAAAATATAAGAGAATAGTATCACTAGGAAGGATCAATGTATCTCATTTACACTCCTTCCTTAATGTACGAAGTTGCTTAAACAAACACTAACTAAAACTTTAATGATTGCTTCTAGTACTTCTATAGTTTCTCATAGATTTAACTCTAAGAGAGATCTAAACGAAGTACTTTAAAAATACTAAAATTATACAAGTGATTAAACTCTCTTACAAACATAACACAATGACTTTTTATAGGAAAACAAAAAGTAGAAAACTTCACTATGGCGCCTAAAAGATCGGTGTTGCTGCGCCCAGAAAATGAACTAACGTTGTTGCACTATTGTTTTAGCTCTGTCGCAACGCTTGATGGCGTGGATCAATTACTTAGTGAACAATCACATCGTTTCACTCACAGATCGTGTCCTTTGGAAGTTACAACTACTACACCACAATGCTGTTAATTTTTAAATGTTGTGGTTCCATAATGACAATTTTGGCAATTAGATGTCATATATTATAACGTTGCATCACTTGAAAATAGTGAATATGGCATTGCAAACCTGACCATTTTGATGCTACGATGCTATCCAACAAAGAAGTTGGCATTGTCATGTCAATATAATAACGCTCCGGCAATGCCTTTGATGGCACTGTGACGTTGATTTATTCGATGCCGCAGTGCTAGATGAGACATAAAAATTTGTGCATATATATATATATATATATATATATATATATATATGTTGCACAACATAACTAAAATAACATATTTTTATTGAAAATATAACATATAAAATAATACATTATTTACACTTATGAGAGGGTTTGAGGTCTATTTAGGAATTCATTCTTATTTGTTTGCATATGCAAGTATATCCAGTTGAGTATTATGTGTGATTATAGATCCACTAGACCCAAATATGATAAACAAATAGAGTACTAATCAGGCAACACTCGTATGTACATAATAGTACTCATCTTGTCAGTTCTGATATTGTTTCATAGTTTATCAATTTGGTAGCCTAGTTAATAAGTGAGATACATGATAGAGTTCTTACTGTTGATCTGATGAGATAAACCATCACATATAGATGTTTTTGATATGGAAGCCTCTGAGGTTTGAGGGCGCTATTGAACTTAGATTAGTAAAGGATTGGTTGAAGACATTGGAGAAGATATTTAATGATATGTAGTATCCTTCTGAGAGGAATGTATCATTGGCAATTTTTTTGCTAGAAAGAGAGGCAAAATGCAGGTGGATGGGCCTGTGGGAGGAGAAGCTTTAGAAGAGACTAAACTTCCTGATTTATTAGGAGAAATTATTTGAAGTGTTCTGAGCCTGATTTGTACCACCTTCTGCACATCAGTAAATGTTAGAGACTTTTTTAAGATTAAATTAGGGGAGCATAATCATTATGTAGTATGAGATATAGTTTAATGCTTTAGCTATGCATGCTCCACATCTAGATAGCACTTCTGAGGATAAGTGATATAGGTTTCTAAGAGGATTGCAAGATATTTTAAGAAAACCATTAGTTTTATTTTATAATTCTAACTTTTTTGAGCTTGTGGATAGAGCCCATCTAATTTAGAATGATTTGATAGTTACTCGGCAACAATGGACTGCTAGTAAAAAGAGGTTTGGTGGTGAGACATCCATAAGTAATTATTTTGGGAAGAGGAGTAGGTTTAGACCTGAAGAGTCCAGAAGAGATGGACAACCTCAACCTATATCTGTCGTAATTTTTTGCAGTGGCAGGCCATGTCTGATTTTATTAGTGGATCACATGTATGCCATAGTTTTGGCATATAATACAATGCTCCAAAGTGACATGCCAGTATTTCCAGTGCGGACAAGTTGGAAAAAAGGTATTTGAGTGTCCACAAGTAGGTTTGACTGATGTTTTAAGCCCCAATATAAGAGTTCAGTTAGATATGAAGGGAGATCGATAATAGTTAGGGGTGTCAATTTGGGTCAACGGGTCGGGTTCGGGTCGAACCCAGAACTGACCCGACATTATTCGGGTCAACCCGAACCCGACCCGACATGAATGACCCGAGGTTGACTTAAAATTACTAGTTTTCAGATAAAAAATTGGGTCAATCTTCAATTTTTAGGTCAAATAAGGGTCAATCTTGGGTTTTATGGCCAAATACGAGTTTTTGTGTCAATTTTGGGTTGCTGTGTCAACCCGAACCTGACCTGACTTTTAAAACTGGTTGATTTGTTGAACCCGAACCCGAACCTATTCGGGTTCGGGTTGACCCTAACACAGAATTTTTCGGGACAGGTTTCAGGTCGTGTAAAAAATTAACACCCCTAAGGATAGTTTTACTATGTATATATTTTTAGGGATCATCTGGTATAGGCAGTGATTCTGATTTTACAGCAGACTCTGTAGCAGGGAGACCATCTTCAGTTAGAGAAAGCCTGGTGATTTTGTTGCTCCAGCTCTAATTCAAACACGTGTCTATAATTTAACTCAGAATAAGGCTAAGGATGCTTCATATATTGTTATAAGTGCAGCTTACATTTTTGATCAACCTTATCGTATTTTGTTTGATTATGGAGTCAATCATTCATTTATTTTCGAGCACTACTTCAATTTATTATAATTTCCTTCAACATTAATGCCTTTTTGCTCTATTTTTTACTTTACTAACTATAGAGGGTAAGACAGCTAGCAGTGTATGCTTTGATGACTTAGAGATATCTAATAGGAAGTGGAGATCTAGTCTGATCTTATTACCTAATTTTAAATTTGATATTATTTTGGGTATGGATTGGTTGATTCGGTATGAGGTTCAGGTCAATTGTCTGAAGAAGCGATTCACCTTATTTTTAAGTAGTGAGAGTTATCTTTTCCAGGGAGTTAGGGTGTTTTGTCATGTCTAATCTCTATTCTGAAAGTAGATATACTATAGAAGAAAGGGTGTATGGTATTTTAGCATTGGTTAGGGACAACAATGCAGGTTCTGGATCTCTTTTTAATGTCCCAATAATGCAAGAGTTCTCGGATAACTTACTTGAAGAGTTACTAAATATGTCTCTGGATAGAGATATTGAGTTATGTATTGATATATTTTCAGATATAACTCTAATATCTAATACTTTATATAAGATGCATGACACCTAAGAAGCTTCAAAAGTTAAAAGTACAGCTTCAAGAGTTAATTAAAATAGGAATTTATTTATCCTAGTTTATCTCCATGGTGAGCACCTTTTTTATTTGTGAAATATGATGGTATGATGCATATGTGCATTGATTACAAAAAACTAAATAAATTATAGTATCTTTTGTTAAGGATTTATGATTTATATGATTGACTTAATGAAGATTTTATATTTTCCAAGGTTGATATGCGATCTGACTATTACCAGGTAAAGGTAAGAGAGGTAGATGTGATGAAGATTGCTTCCAGTACTTGATACATGATACTTTGAGTTGACTAATGCACCAATATTTTTTATTCATTTGATGAATAGGGTATTCTGAGAGTATCAAAATCAATTTATGATTTTTTATATATGATATTTTAGTTTTTTTTTTATTTTGAAGAGGATCATGTTATGCATTTGAAGATCATTTTTAGAGATTCAAAGGCGCATTAGTTGTATGCTAAATTTTCTAAGTGTGAATTTTAGTTAAAGAGTATTTCTTTTATAGGTCATATGGTGAGTGGTGCATGTATTTTTATGGAGTAATAGATAATGCTAGGCTATTCCACTTTTCAGATAATATATGAGTAAGAAGAGACCGGGGGATGACATAACTAGGAGAGAGAGTAGTGAAAAGAATGGTATATTTTCATACAACATGAGAAGAACTACATCTGAGTCCAGGGTAGGGAGTGTATTGGAGTGCACTCAATATGTTAATAAACATAGTTGATCATATTTTTTATGACTAGACAATGCTTTAGATGTGGACATGGAGGAAACCAGATGACTGATTATCCACTACAATGATAGGAGTTAGGATCTAGATTCAGAGGGGAGCAAGCTAGGCAAGGCTATAGATAATGAAGGGTATGCGAGCAAAACATATAGAAGGGGAGTGGTTGAAAGTCAAAGAGGACCTACACAGTCTATGATCTGCTATACCAACATTATCACCCATATGACCTAAAATTTACAATTTGATCCAACAAAGTGACAGAAATGCACCTAAAGGATCTACTAGTAAAATTTTAATTCCTATAGTCATAATTACATTTGAATTAATTGATTGAAAATTATTGTGTGGTATATTGAGTGATTGAATAACATACATAAGTGTGATTGCTTGAGTAAATTCATGATTGGTTGAATGCAACGAATGATAAGTTAATGATCAATGCTGATGTCAAGCAAATTTAAACGAATTTCTTAGTTTTGAATTGTATTGATTTGTTTTGATGAATTTACGTTATTTTATTAATTTGTTTGATTATTTTTATGCATGAAAATGTCAGGGTGACATTTTCTAAAGTGAGGAGATTGTAATAGTCCGTATTTGTTACCCAAATAAATAATTTTTTAGGAGTCATTATAAGTATGCAGTGTTTAATACTAACAATTGCATGTATAAATTAGAGAATCAAGCTGTGTACTATGCATAATTATGAAATATACATGACTCATATAAAGATTATAACTAAAAAAGAAAATACCAAGCTCAATATTCACTAGGTCATAGTTTTAAAGTGAGCTACAGTTACTTTGAATTGAGAGATATATGAGTTACATTTTGGAGTTATATTTTCATATTGTTAGAGTTGAATATATATGTTTTAGAGAAAAAAAAATTGTTAAAATAACCAGCACATGCATATACATAATAAAAATTATTTTTACAATTTTATTTTTATATATTTATCAAATTATATTATATTGTACAATGTCAATTGTAATGCAAGATATGCTCTATATATATATTTGGTGAATCTAGTTAGATGAATTTGCATTAATTAAGAGATTTTTAAAACTAATCTTTGTGAACTAATTATATTATACAATGTATATTGTATTGTAAGGTTGAAATTAAATTCAAATTAAAATATGCCATATGATCTTTTCTTTTATAATATTAATTTAAAAATTAAGTTGCTTTTACTATACAATGTACATGTTGCTATATAATTAATATTCTAATTTAATATAACTAAGAAAAAAAATTAATTGGGATAAATTAATTCACATTAGGCTTAACTAATCATATAATATGATGCAAATCAATTGGTATAATCAACCAAAACATAATTTGCATGATCAGAATTTGTTTGTAATGATCATTTATATAATGTGTATATGGTATTGTACAATATCCTCAAAATTTTTATCCATATTTAGGGTTTGATTTTAAGACACTTGATATAAATATCTTTTAATTAACCCTAAAATGAGAGATAGATTAGAAAAAAAGAAGAGAGGAGTTTGCTTTTGGGATAGATTCTCTAACTTTTGATTTGAAAATTCTAAAATGAGAGATCACATTATAAGAGTTTACTACATGATTATTTTTCATCCTCTAATAATTTTTGTGGTTTGTTGAGAGATTTTACAATATAACTGTATGGGATAATTGAGATCTCAAAAGGACCTTTATTACTTTGGTTGGCTCATTGTTGGGCTAAAATATCAATCTTCTTGCTTGGAGTACAAGAGAGTATAGGATTTTTCAATTACCTATTAGGATGGCATGTTTCTTAGACTTATAGTTGCAGAAGGAGTGGTTAGTTAAATTCTCAAGAAGAGAACTTGAGTAGTGAATATAGGTTGGTAAAGTTAAATCACTATAAATCAATCTGCATCTCTTTTCTATTATTTTTATTTGCTAGCACCATTATTTTTGAATACTTGCTTATTTCTCTTTACTCTTGGTTAATGGATGTATTAGTGGATGATGATGGCTATGTACTTTATAGAAATATCTAATTTACTTTCAAATTATCATAATATTTATTTTGGATTCTTGTAAAAGAACATAAAAGAAATTTATTTGTTTACATTCTTAAATCTATTTCACTAGTTTTGCCTTTACTCACAATCTCTTAAGAAAAATAAAATTCCAAATATATTTTTAATCCACTAAATTTCAATATAATAAAACAAGTTTATTTTATATTTTTTAAGTTGTTTAAAGCTAACTTTCATATTGTTTATTGTACTGTGGTGGCTAGTGATACATCCTTATTAAGATCGTTTATTATTAGTATGAATAGGACAATGCTTGAGTGGTATGCCAAACTACTCAACGATTTTATCAAATCCTTAAAAAGTTAGAGGAGCTCTTTGTGAAGAGATTTATGGGTGATTAATGCTATTATAGTTGGTATCATTGGGTGATGCATACAAACAACTCACATTCGATATCCACCAACAACTAAATCTTGATGCTTGTTTTTATGATTACTCAATTTCTTACCTACCATGAGAATAGCAAAGTCGAGGTTGGCATCTATTGCTTCACTTTTGTTCTTTGCTATTAACTATCATCAAACATCCATCGTTTGAGAGAACTCCAATACTTTAAGAGACTCCTCATGCTACCATCACACAAGACAGTTTTCATGGTTCAAGTCCATAACATATACTAATGCATGCTTTTTGTAGTTATAGGGAAAGCCTCTTATAATTCTTTAATAACACTGATATAATTACATAAATTAGGCAAGGCTCTATTATTTCCCCCTTTTTGAGTTTTTTATGTATATAATATTATTCTTCAAGTGTGTTGATTTCATCTTATCATATATTTGTGGGTATGTACAATCACAAAAAAATTTAAATTAACTCAATCATCACAAGTATTTTTGCATGCATAAATTGAAAACACGATATAAAATAAATAAATAAAATTGTGATCAACAAGAGATCAAAATTGAAAATAGAATAAAAATTATAAAAGATAAAATTAACTTAGTTTGCATAATTAATTTTGAGCATGTCTTATTGATACTCCATCTAGTTATATGTTTATTATTCTTATAGTGGCTTGTTGCTTGTCAAAAGAATTATAGATAAATTGAGAAGAAATTATTATGTGCAAATAATATAATATGGGAGCCAAATATAATAAATATATAATTATATACTTAGTAGATAATGAGTGGCTAAAATTAAGTAGATTATTAGCTTTTAATAATTTCTAATAATTATAATTGAGGGCGATGAGAAAGATTTACAATTGTGTAATATGTTTGATTTATTTTCATTTACATTCAATCACCCACTCATCTCTGTCTGTTAGTTAGGAGCTTTTGCTATCAGCCAAAAAATCTTGGGTTCGTTAGCTGTCGTAAATATCTCCATAAAAAAATCACGAAGATTATTATCACCTAATATTGGGAGAGAGGATTTTATTATAAAAAAAAATATTTAAAAAGAAACTTTATAATCGCATCTAATATATAGTTGAAAGATTGAATTTTTCAACCCGACCCCCCAATAATCCCCGACCAAAATTGTGGTGATAAATTGGGATGCAGCTAGGACTTGAGTATATTGCCCCTTAGTTTGGGGGAATTATTACGTGCGTAGTCTAGATATAGAGTTATGTCTTGATTGCTAGTGTATTCAATGTATACATATCGTTTGTAAAAGTACATTATGTAATGCGGAGTCTAGATATAGAATTATGTCTGAATTGCTAGTGTATTCAATGTATACATACCGTTTGTAAAAGTACATTATGTAATGTGGAGTCTAGATATAGAGTTATGTCTGAAATGCTAGTGAATAGATTATTCTGTGTAGAGTCCAGATATAATTATGCTCGAATTATGAGTATAACACAAATACACAATGTGTACATAATCTTTATAAAAATATTCAGTCCATATATATTATATTCATTTATAATTCAGACAAAACTCTACATCGAACTTTTGTACAGAAAAATCTCTCCTTAGTTTTACGTTGAACGACTCTACTCAGCCATTACTTAATCATCAGCTAAGCGGATGGGAGGTATACGCCTAAGATCACGCAAAACATGACCCAAGTTTGAAACCGTGAATGCACGCGGTTTTCTCGGCAAGTGCGAAGCGACCGACCGCCAAATGACATGGTCAACTAATCGGTGAACGTAGATAGTACGTGTTAACGATGGTTTAGTCCGCGATGCGCACGCTAAATCGGCGAAGAGGAGGAAAGACAGGAGCCAACGGAGGCGGAGAAGGACCGGGCAGGATAATTTTACGCACGGCCTCAAATCCGTCTTGGTTCATCTCCTTTGTGACTCTTTCTTCCATTCAACTTTTTCAAGGAATCGAACCCTAATTCCTTTACCTGTCCCTATCTGGATCACAATCCCTCTTCCTCTTCCGCTTCCTGGAGGCTTTAAAGTTTGCAATAGAATAGCCGATTTCAGGCATTGTGGGCTCCGCATCGCTGGCGAGATTCTGCGTGGTGCAGCTATGAGCCGAATAACTCTCCTAATGACAATATGGGATTGAAATCTTCAGGTGGGATTGCGACCCTCCATCGAACCGGAGCTGCGAGTGGCGATTGTGCTGGACTGGGGGATTAACACGATTAGGAAAAAAGTCATCGCATTCGTATTCGATCTCTTTCTTTGGCGGCGATCGGATGGTGGGGATGCACTGATTGGGCGGTGCGGAGCAATGGAGGAGGATGGGGGAAGCAAGGACGATGGATCTGGTGGCGGCCAATCGGGAGGGGCGCATGCTTCTGCTGCTTCTTCTGCTTGGACGCCTCTCATCAGTGCTTTTCGTTCTTATGAGGTCTCCCGTATCTATTCCACGTCTTCTTTTAAGTCGGGCAATATTGGAGCGACCGTCAGGAGGCCTGTAAGTTTCCTATACCAGCAGCCTACACATTATTCCATGTATTTTACCTATTATTGCAGTTATTTCAATGGAAAAGAGAAAAAAGGAGAGGTTTTGTTGATTGCTGCAGAGTGTGCTTTTCTTTCTCAAGTTGAAAACGTTATAAATGTTCGTTGTACTCTACGTAGCAAGTTAAGTGTATGTACTGAAATGAATTCTCGGTTGAACCTTTGTGGATCGATCAACGGGATATGGGGAGGTGGATTAAGCAGTGACTTTTGGCAATGAACCAGCAGTCTTCCCAAGTCCTATGTGTTTGAGACATAGTGTTTTGTTGATATAATTATCACCATCAGCTGCCTAGACTCAACTATTGTTTCCGGCAATATGAATCCCCATTCTTCATTTATGCATATTGAGATGTTTTCACAGGTGCTTGTCTAAAAGGGCATTTCAAGCTCTTCAATAATATGTATATAGATTTTCTAGTTTCTATTTAGGGTTGAAAAGGCCTTTAGAGTGCTTGCTTTTTCATCATGCACAAATGGTTTATTCATGACACAGATATAGACTAAAACGTCATTAAACTTCAGGATCCCCCATATTCTTTCATTTGTATTATGCTTATTCAAAAAGCCCTCCTTTCATGTTGCACGTGCAATTTACACCCTTCAACTTGTAATTATCTTCTTCTCATTATCTTTTTTGACCTATTATCAACAACAACAACAACAACAACAATAACAACGACATCAAGCCTTTATCCAACTACGTGGGGTTGGCTACATTAATCCTTTTTCTCCATTGTGTCATGTTAAGAATCAAATTATCATTTAAATCTAATAAAGAAATGTCATTTCTAATATTTTCTAATCAATTCTTTTTTGACCTATTATCGTAAACTAAAAATTGCTGGGCACAAGTCTCAATTGTTTGGCCAACATTTAGTTGGCAATTCAATAAAAAATAATAACTAATACGACACATCAATCCTTGGGTAAGAATGGAATTTTTTGCCTGTGCCTTGAATTTGCAAAGATCCATAGCATATATTGCATTTTGAGATTCATGCTGATGAGTTGATGAAAAGTTGGATCCTGGTCCACGTGCAAGGAAAGCACTCAAATTGGTTGTTTCCCCGAAGTAAGCTTCCCTCTCTCACATGACTACCATGTGATGTAGTTGGATTGTTGGAAGAAGAGGATGCTTGAAGGATTTCCAAGAGCAAGATAACAAACCAAGCTCAAAGGTTTCAATTCATATAATATTCATCAATGATCTCAACTCTTCTTACATCATACTATATATAATAATTAGGTAGAAACTAGAAAAAACTAGAAAGTTCTAGAATCCTATAACAAGCTTGTAACAAATTAGATAATATACGTCCAAGGAATGATTTAAGCTAAAATGTTCCGCATCATTTTCCCCTTGCCTCAAAAGGGCTCGACTCCATTGAGGCATGCAATCGGGAGAAAGATAGATGTAGAAATTATGATCGATCCTCCTTGGTCGAAACCTTGAGTCTTAGATACATGCTCACAAGCTTATTCATTGATGAATCTCTAAACAAGTTCTGAACCAGTCCTTTCGAATCTCTACAGGACTTGCGGTGCCTTGACACAAATATGTTGAATGTATAAAAATTGGGCAACATCTCTTTAGAAGTGGCAGTATCAATTTGCTCAGCCTTCACATATTTATCTAGAAGGACATTATAAGTAATAATGTTTGTCTCAAGCTCACCTTCTATGATTTGATCAAATGCACATTGCGCTTTCATTACAATATTACAACTGTAAGCATCCAGCTCAAAGGTGTACATTGGAAACAACCAAACCAACCCTTCCCTTGTTGCAACTATTTCTTTAAGGCATGATCCAAGAATTAACACATCCTGCAACCCTTTTGTCTCTTAAAAAATCTCAATAGTTTCATCAATATACTCAATGTTCGCACACATAAACAAAAGCATGTTATATAGAACCACATTGAGCTCCATTGACTGCCTCCTTATCTCCCTATACATAGTCAGGGTATCCACGACATACCAAACTTGGGAATAAGCTATGATAAGCGAATAATAAGTAATCATATTTGGTAATATGTTTTTACCAACCATCTCCTTATAAATGTTCTTCACCTGCCATGGCCTTCCACCTCTTCCCACGGTCTCCAACAACTTGTTGTAAGTGATCGAATTTGGCTTCACACCAAGTGCTTTCATTTCCTCAAGTACATTGATTACACCATTATATGTGCAGTTATTATTATATGCAAAATTTAAGCAGTGTAAGCATTTTGAACTTATCTCATGAACTTTAAGAAGGATCACTGCTTGTATTGTTTGTCCTGAAATATAAAATCAATCTCAGCAAAGAAATCGTCAAAACACAACTGCTCGAAGTCATCAGCGACATTATGTCGAGCTGCTTGTGAGCATGGCATTGGATTAACTTTGTCAGTTGACATCACATTAAGGATTTGCACACCTGTAATGGAAACGACTCCAATACCATTTGAAGCATAATCTTCACAGCCACACATAACTAATTTCTCTTTTAATTCCAAAAATCTTGATGCAGATGAGATTTCCCCCTTAATTACTGCTGTACTACAATCAACAAAATGGTTCATAATTTGAAATACTTTCTTCAGCCAATCTTCTGCAAGTCTCAACTCTGTGGCTGCAAGGCAATTTTTTTCTTCTTCACTATCATTGCAGACCTTGCATTCATGAACAATAGCCATTGACTTTTCTGAATTGCAAGAACTCCTTGAATGGGTATTGAGTTCATCATTATCTAGATGGCCTTCTGCTCGCAACCTGGACTGGAGTACAGAGGAGGATAATTCGAGGAAGCAGGATTCTTCTCGTCACCGACTTCACAAAAGGGCTTCTCCGTGGTTTCAAGTGCGGAGTCGGGCATGGGATTGCGGGAGCTGAGCGGGCCGGACCGTGGTCATGCGGAGTGGCAACGGTGGTTGCTTCTTCTGGTTCAGCAGCAACTTTGGGATCATGCTAGAGTGGGGTCGGTTGAATGGACTTGTTGGGGAAGCAAAATGACGATGCCAGGATGACCAGATTAGGACCAAGTGGCGATGGTAAAGTGGCATCAACGGTTATTTCGTCGGGTAGAGAATCGCAGGTCGAGTGTTGCAGATGCGGAAGCGGCAAATCATGCTGGAGTTGTTGGGGATCGCGGATCTGATTGATATCGAGCTATAGGTCTATGACATTCCGGCAATGGGAAAATGTCAAAGGAATGGGGCTAGCTGATGTCGGAGGAATGGAGCTAGCTGATGTCGAAGGAATAGAATTGTGGATGTTGGTCTGCTTGCGAGACGAAGCGGGATTGCAGTCCTGGTCGCGAGACAATGCGGCGGCGGAATCAGGTGTGATGGAATGGGGTCGTAGCGGAGGCGAGTCGCGGACGAAGGTTGCGTGTTGATTATGGACTAAATGGTCGGGCAGGGGATTCCACCTTTTGAGCGGAAGTTCAAGCGGAGGATAGTGGGGAAGTTGGAGCGGAGGATAGTCGTCGACTTCCCATCTTCTCCGGCATCAATCGTCGTTGATCGTCCATCTCCTTCAACTTCGATCTTTGTCAACCATCCATTTTCTTCGGCTTCGATCATTGTCGACAACCCACCTTCTTCTGCAGTCCATCGTTCTTAGCAAGCTCCAGGCTCTGATATCAAACCGATATAGTTGGATCGTTGGAAAAAGAGGATGCTTGAAGGATTTCCAAGAACAAGATAACAAACCAAGCTCAAAGGCTTCAATTCATATAATATTCATCAATGATCTCAAATCTTCTTACATCATATTATATATAATAATTAGGTTGTAAACTAGATAAAACTAGAAAGTTCTATAATCCTATAACAAGCTTGTAACAAACTAGATAATATACGTGCAAGGACTGATTTAAGTTAAAATGTTCCGCATCATTCTCCCCTTGCATCAAAAGGGCTCGACTCCGTCGAGGCACGTCATCGGGAGAAAGATAGATGTAGAAATTATGATCGATCCTCCTGGGTCGAAAACCTTGCGTCTTAGATACATTCTCACAAGCTTATTCATTGACGAATCTCTCTACAAGTTCTGAACCAGTCCTTTCCAATCTCTACGGGACTTGCGGCGCCTTGACACAAATATGTTGAATGTATAGAAATTGGGCGACATCTCTTCAGAAGCAGCAACATCAATATGCTCAGCCTTCACATATCCATCCAGAAGGACATTATAAGTAATAATGTTTGTCTCAGGCTTCACATATCGATCGTTGTCGACCGCCCATCTCCTTCGGCGTCGATCGTCGTCGACCGCCCATTTTCTTCGGCTTCGATCGTCGTCGACAGGCCACCTTCTTCTGCAGTCCATCGTTCTTCGCAAGCTTCAGGCTCTGATACTAAACTAATGTAGTTGGATCGTTGGAAGAAGAGGATGCTTTAAGGATTTCTAAGAACAAGATAATAAACCAAGCTCAAAGGCTTCAATTCATATAATATTTATCAATGATTTCAACTCTTCTTACATCATACTATATATAATAATTAGGTAGAAAACTAGAAAGTTCTAGAATCCTATAACAAGCTTGTAACAAACTAGATAATATACGTCTAAGGAATGATTTAAGTTAAAATGCTTCACATCACCATGAAACCTCCCTCTAGGACAGAACATTGCCATTTGCATTCAGAAAATAAGAAAACCATATAGGTTAATGTCAGAGAGAAATATTTTGGAAAATTGTGTTTAAAAGGAAGGGAGACAAAAAATGGATCTAATGATAAAATATATTTTAGGAAAGGACAACATTTAAGCTTCATTCTAACACATCATGCATACATTAGCTGTATAAATCTCTTTTGTCGTCTTTTTTTTAAATTAAGAATTGAAAAGTTATTAACCCTGATGTGTCATATATATAGCTTAGAGAGATGACATAGAAAGAGAGAAAATTTTCTTTTTTTTTGTTAGACATTCGACTAAGTAGATTATGGTCTTTGGCATGCTTTGGTCAAATGCTTGAACTTGAGGGATATGAGGAAGAGAGAGATTGTTAAACTCATAAGAGCAGAAGAAATAAAATGATTTATTCACCTCTTTGTGATAAGATTCTTGCCTCAGTCTAGTAGTATTCTTGATCAATGAAATAATATGATATATATATATATATATATATATATATATATATATATATATATATATATATATATATATATATATATATATATATATATATATATACACATTATCATTATCCTGAAATTATTTGAATTTGAAGTTCCTAATTTATTGATATATAAAAAATAAAATTTCTATTAATATGACTACAATTCTTATCTGACTCCACAATCGACATGATATTTCATTAACAAATATTAGCTATGTTATGGAGTGTAGAATAAAAGGGGTAAGGATCAGCGCTAAGCTATTAATATACTAGTGTTCAAAACAATTTTTCATTCATAAGTTGAAACGTATGGGTGAGGGTCAACCGGTAGTATTTGCACGCTAACATAGATTTCTAATGTAAAACTAAAGTCAAAAGTCTCATGTGAGTTAACAAATCTTCTCCTCACATGAGATCTCTTCATATTTGTTTTTCTGCTCTACCTCTAAAATGGAAGTTTTTAAATGTTATGAGTGTCATATACCAAGAACCCATTGAAGTAGTTAGATATACAACATGGGAATCATTCACATGAGCTCGGTCATGATGGATGACACTATGACTCATGAAAGTTACAAATTATTTGAATTGCTTAATCCCAGTTGAAATATAAAGCTTGTTAGGATTTTTTAGGGACTTTGGACGAAAGAAGGGTGATATATGGTTAGATACACTATTCTTTTAACCCAAAATCAGCTAAAAAACTACAACTTATGGGTAAATGCTGATCACTAGTATCTTTGCATGAATATTTTTTTTCGACTATTCATACACTTAATACCTTTGTGCTACTTAACAAATTATGTATTACTGATTGAAGCTAGAGTTCCAAAATAATTTACATGATAATAAGATGAAGGTTTTCTTAATAAACCTCATGTTAGTATAAATAATCCAATACGAACTCTCTTTTTTAATCTAGGGTTGTGCAAGAACCTCATCAAATATCAAAAGGAGTAATAAAACCTTCCCAAAATATTTGGGGCAAGATTGGTGATGGTTGAACTATCGTAGTAGATGTTTTGTACAAATTTGGTATGAAATGCTTAAAAGCTTTAAGTTAACATGAAAATATGAATAAAAGAATGGGTTGTTCTTTTGTTATTTTAGATGAATTTTTTGCATTACTTTATATTAACATATGTGAATGGTCATTAATCATGAAAATTTTTGAAAGATCTAGACGTCTTTGAGAATTCCTTTTTAGTATATATTGCTTGTGACTATATGCTATGGAGTCAAGATAATTAACCATCATCGTTAGCCTTATTCCTGTTATTTGTGATTAAATTTATTAATCAATTTGTTCCTATTGAGTGCTTCGGAAGATGCTGAACCTATATACAAATTTTTTTGAACAATTCTTATCTAAATTACTTTAGATTTTCACAACATTAATTTTATCTGCCAATCTAGTTGGTTTATTTCTACCATATGTTACATGTCCAAGTCATGTAGCTCCTTTTTCAACTTCCTTATCTTTAATAATTATTATCTGAACTATTCTTTTAATATAATCATTCCTCAATTTATTCTTCTTAGATTTTGCTATACATCCATATTCATTCTCATTTTATCACTCTAAACTTAGCGATTGATGATTTTTTATTGCCAACACTCAAATGCATACAACATAAATGCTCTAATTGTATAAACTTTATCTTTAAATTTTTATAATATCCTCTTAGCACATAATACTTGTGAAGTACTTCTCAATTTTAATCATCTAGCTTAAACTATAGAAATTATATTCTCATTTTTATGTATGATAGATAAAAGGTACAACCTTTCACACATATATATCATTTTATTTTATTTTCTCTTATTGATTGATAAATTTTAATGTCACTCCCACTAAATTACGTATCATAGAGTCATATTTGTTCTAATAACTCTAAGCCTCTTGTCTTCTAAAGAATTTCTCCATTATTATGAATTTTCAATTATTTCAAGAGATGTCTCACTCATTAAAATTATTTCATTTGCTAAACATACACGAAAGCACCTCATTTAAACCATCCTTTATAAGCATTTCCATAATCAATACAAATAAATGTAAATTCAATGTTGTTTTTATCTTAAGCTTCTTGTCCTCTAACGAATTTCTCCATTATTATGAATTTTCAATTATTTCAAGAGATGTCTCTCTCAATAAAATTATTTCATTTGCTAAACATACAGGAAAGCACCTCATTTAAACCATCCTTTATAAGCATTTCCATAATCAATACAAATAAATGTAAATTCAATGTTGTTTTTTATGTAATCCTATTCAAATTTGGTCTGTGATTCGTAGTTAATTGAAAGCAATAGTCATATTGTGTTTGATTGGGCCTCAATGGAAATGGACTTCAAATATTTAGAATTTCAATATCAAGCACTTCTGAGCATGCACATGTATTCTCTGTTAGAAGGTAAGTTCTCTACTTACTTAACTGGAGTTTGTTTAAAGCAGTTGGTAGTTAATTTTATCTTTTTAGTGCTACTCTTTCAACAGCTTCAACACTTATTTCCTTTTACTCACCAAAACCTATTTGGGGAAGTTTTGATGTTATTTGCCACCCCCCCCCCCCCCCCTCCCTTTATATATATGACACAACTTTATCTCCTTTTTGAAAGGATGCTTGGCTTGACAGGTTATTAAGGCTAGAAATTCTCCCATGGTCCTGTATACTTGCTATGTTGTGCTATGTCAATTGTTCTGCTCTTGTGCTTGGTTTTATAGTCCTATAGTTACTTCACCTATTGTAAATATTTTCATGATCTTGCTCTCAAGGGAAACACAGCTTATGAGGACATCGAAGATCAACGGCTACGATCGTGTCTATTTGTTATTTGTACTTTTCCATTTCTACCCTCACTTGAGGGCTTTGTTTTATGTTTGCCCTAGGGGTAATTTTGTCTTTTTTATTTTCCTTCATGTATTTGGCTATTTAAGCCCTCCCCTTCCTCTTGAAAAGGGATGATGATTATTATGAAATTCTTCTCTTTGTGAGTTCATAATTTCTTGATTTCTTGGTGAGTTCAATTCTTTTAGATCTCTGTGTGAGTTCTAAGGAAAGCCCAAGGTGAGGGCAAAAGCAATACCCGCCAGTCGTCGGAAGCGTCCTCGACTCGTGGTTTATTTTTATCTTATTGTTTTATTCTCCAAATCTCGTTTTCCTCCTCCCAACGCCAAGCCCTACCCGAGATCCCATCATCCACCAAGTTACCCATTAGTTTCCTCCACCACAACCCAAGCTCCATCAAGAAATCCCCAAACCCGATGGCAAGCCCCTCTTCCTCCTTTGGCCGCCGGCCACCACCTTGCTCCAAGCCATGATGAAGATGTCAATCATCATAACGACTCCTTGATTGTGGCCTAGCAATAAATAAAGGAGTTACTGATTTTGAATTTCAAACTTTCCATATTTGTAAAATTCCTAAAAAGGAAAGTTTTTGAATTGATCTAATCCAAATTTCATGACATGTGAAATTATTAATTTTTCATCCTAGGTGGCATCGACTCAATTGGAAAGCACTTAATCCCTCCCTAATCTCCCTCTCCCCTCTCACCATGCCGCCGGCCCCCATGAGGGATTCCCCCCCCCCCCCCAATTGATTGCTCATTTAATGCCCCATCCTATTTGAAATTGAAATTAATTTCAAATAATTTTTTTCTCCTAAAATTTCAAATTCTGAAATTTATTTCAGGATTGTGAGTTAATTCCCTCCTCTCCCCTCTCTAAGCCGCCGGCCTTGCTTGGGATTAATTCCATTAAATTCCACTTTATGGCATTGATCACATGAGTTGGGGATTCAAAATTCAAAACCTAACTCCAAAAACCTGCAGTAAATTGCTGTCCAGCAATTGTCCAAGTAGAAACTGCTGTCCGGGAAGCTCCAACCAGCCATAGTGCTGCCAGGTTTTGCTCTTGTCTGCTGACCAGCAGTCCACGCATCGTCCCAAAGAGTTTTGCAACCTTGTTTTTTGGTCCAGCTGATTGGTGAAGTCCTGAGTGCCGTCTACTACCCAAGGGTTTTCAAAGTGCTGTCCCAAATGGCTAGAAAATTCGTGGTGCCATCCTTCCCTCCCCAAACACTCAAACGACCACGTCGGAGCTCCGCATTTGTCTTCTCTTGGTAAACTTTTCTTCCTACGTTTATATCTTCCTAATTCAGCCTTCAAGTGTGGTTATATTTGGAGTCACAAAGCTCATGTCAAGCTCTTCATCGCTAAAGCCTAGTAATTAGAAGAGTTGTGTGAGGGATCTTTCATATCCTAATCTTATTGTTAGTATTGGAATTTATTGTTGGAACAATCCATGTATGCAATGTTGGATTACGATGGCTATCTTTTGAACTTAACTTATATGCATGTGAATTAACCTAAGCTAAGTACCACTTAATATTTATCTTATTGTTCAATTCCGCATAAGATCTTACTTATTATGGCCTCTAAATCTAAGCGTGCAAACGTCATTAAGCATATCATTTTCGCACGGATTGTTTTACATCATCTTGGTATCAGAGCATAGCTAGCATGTTTGACTTGTGCTAGATGCATCCTAGGGTCTAGCTTCTCATTGTAGTTTGAAATTTGCATGCATATCAATGCGTAGATAGGACATTTTCACTGTTTTCACTGTTGTAGTCATAATTCCTGCATGCATTGATTAAGGTTTAAGACATTCTAGGTAGTGTAAGAGTGCTGTAGAAGTGTAAGAGTGCTGCCATTAAACCTACGTTGTTTCTAATTGATTAGGGCAACCACACCTTTGAGTTTAACTGCTGTCCTCACTGTTACAGCAGCTGTTAGACATTGTTTAGTGAACTTAAAGACTTTGTTTAGGTGCTGTCCACTCCCTCGGCCCCTTCCAAACACCTAGACAACGTATTCAACTGCTGAACTTTGCTGTCCTGAATTTTCCTGCACTATTTAGGGACATTTAGGTGGCTCTAAACCTTTAACAAGTTGCTGCCCACCCTTCTAAACCTGTCCCTAACACTTAGCCAACTTGAGTCATTGTGCTAGGTTGCTGTCCATAGCATTCCAGCAGCATATATAAGCCTTTAGGAGCTTCGTTTTAGAGTGTTTTGGTGCTGCCCTTCTGTCCTTAACCTTCCCAAAACTTATCCTAAACACCTAGACTTCTTCACCAACTGTTTGGTTTGCTGTCCAAATATTTTCTGCCCCCTGTAGTGAGTCTAAGTGAGCCTAACTTAGTGTCTAAATGCTGTCCCTCACACCCAATAGTCTTTGAGTGTCACTTGACGCGTCCCAATGGACCCGATAAGACTCCAAAATAGTTTAGATGATATCGTTAACCTAGTGGGCAATATGACTAGAATTATGACGGAAAAACCGTTGACCATCCCCACTCTAATTACAGGCCCCACTCAGCTTATCACCCGAGACCTGAGCCTAGGCATCCACGACCTCACTTAGAGTCACTTTATCGTCTTCCTACCTTTGATGGTTCTTTGGACCCTTACTACTTCAGGGAATGGGTTAGACGATTAGAGGACTATTTTGAAACACGACATATCCCAGAGTCCCACCAGGTTAGCATCGCTAAATCTCACCTCAAAGGTCAGGCTCTTCAATTTTGGGCAAGATTGGAAGATCATAAAGAGTCTCGCGGTGAGTACCCTACTTGGAAAGACATGAGGCGAGATCTTAATTCAAAATACCGACCCTCTACCAGTGACCACCATCTAGAGCCCCGCCCCACCTCTTATGTTGGAACAAACCGTGGACATTACTGGGGTCGAGACCACCCATCCTTTAGTAACGACAGGGTTGCTGTCCCACCCTGTAGGTCTTCACTCAGTCTTAGTGACCGACCCTTCAGTGGGTCTTCTGTTGGTTCGAGCCCCTATGACACCCCACTTGGATTAACTTCCAGCCACCTCAGTCAACCTGTAGCCTCCCCAGTCCTTGACCCTGCAAGTGTAATTCTGATCGAGGAATGCATTAACAAGAAAACGCCCTCTAAACCTAAAACTGAGTGCATCCATTTCGTGGATGCTAATGATATTAAGGGTAACGAGGACTTCTTTGAGGATGGAACAAAAGAGATTGAATCAGACTCCCAGAATGACTGAAACCCTGAGCTAGGAAAGCTAGAACCTTTAAACGTCGACACCTTAACCCACCCCAATCCTAGTCTCCTCGAGGAAAACTCCTTGGATAAAGTCTTCCTGGACGATATTAATTTGATCCCGAAAGAAACTGATCTGACCTTGAACACAATGAAATTAAATTCTGAAGATTCTAATTCAATTACTGAGATGACTCCGGATAATTCTGATTTAATTATGGATAATTCTGATGGCGACTTAAATAATCTCGAGTTGGAAGTAAGTCAATCGAATTTATCACCTGATTTAAGTGAAACGGAACCCATGGATCTTAGGGTTGAGACCAAACCTGAGTCTCTTTCGGAAGACGGTACTTTGAGTCTGAAAGTTTTTGAGTCTGATTTGAACAATGAGCCCCCTCTTGTTTCATTAGAGTCTAACTTTAGAGCTGCTCATTTGGATTTATATTTGGCCGAGTGTGTCATTCTTGATTCATACATTTTGTCCGTTATAGTCTCGTCCTACCAGGATAAGGAACACTTCTATCCTAGTTGGATGAATTTGTTCGATTACACTACCCCCACTAGGAGACTACTGTGGACCCTAACTGAAACTACCTATAGAAGTGCCCTGGTAGCTAAGAGTGTTTTCATTTCATCCCCTACCCCATTTCCCTTAGACCGAACACTTTAAAACCACTCTTTTTGGGACATGCCCACTTTTCTAGCTATGTGTTCGTGTGTGTTTTGTATTCTGTTGTCTTCCAAAGTTTTCTTTGTTTGAAATTTGTGTGTGAATCCGTATGTCATTCATCTTGCATATCAAGTCTCTTGCACCACCTCATGTTCATCTTGTTGAGTCTTGAGTTTTAGACAGATGAATTCGCATATTACATGTCGCATTTACATTACATCTGCATGACTTTCTTAAGAAAATTGCACGCCTAACTGAATAGAGCAATAATAAGTATAAATTTTATGCTGATTCTAAACGACAATTTAAATCTATTAAAGTTGGTAACTCAGTAATGGTGCGGATTCGTCCGGGAAATTACTTGCTAGAAGTGCATATCATTTAGAATAGTCAATAAAATCAATAACAACGCTTGCGTGGTGGATCTGCTTGCAGAATTCAACAGTTATTCCTTTTCTAACATACAAGATTTAGTAGACTTTGAAGGTCCGGAGTTAAACCCCCAAATCCAATTCAAATTAAGCCTTGTGTGACCCCACCTTGTGAGAACCCCAAAGCCTACCTCCACTCCCAAAATTATTCCCAAAATTCCTATAGCGGAGAAGGTTGACATGATTCATAGTGATGATATTATTTCCACAAAAGAGGGTGGACGAAGAAGATACTTGACTAGGTGAAGAGGTGAACCAAAGTCAGAGGATACGTAGTCAGAGTGCGAGGAGCTACAACAGATAAACCCAGATGCACGAGGAGTTTTCGAGACACCAACTCGACGGAGTCGAGTTTTTCTCCCACATGGGGAGAATGATGAGGACATCGAAGATCAACGGCTACGATTGTGTCTATTTATTTTGATGTATTTGTTATTTGTACTTTTCCATTCCATTTCTACCCTCACTTGAGGGCTTTGTTTTATGTTTGCCCTAGGGGTAATTTTGTCTTTTTATTTTCCTTCATGTATTTGGCTATTTAAGCCCTCCCATTCCTCTTGGAAAAGGATGATGATTATTATGAAATTCTTCTCTTTGTGTTCTCTTTGTGAGTTCATAGTTTCTTGATCTCTTGGTTAGTTCAATTCTTTTAGATCTCTGTGTGAGTTCTAAGGAAAGCCCAAGGTGAGGGCAAAAGTAATACCCGCCAGTCTTCGGAAGCGTCCTCGACTCGTGGTTTATTTTTTATCCTATTGTTTTCTTCTCCAAATCTTGTTTTCCTCCTCCCCACGCCAAGCCCTACCCGATATCCCATCATCCACCAAGTTACCTATTAGCTTCCTCCACCACAACCCAAGCTCCATCAAGAAATCTCCAAACCCGATGGCAAGCCCCTCTTCCTCCTTTGGCCGCCGGCCACCACCTTGCTCCAAGCCATGATGAAGATGTCAATCATCATAATGGCTCCTTGATTGTGGCCTAGCAATAAATAAAGGAGTTACCGATTTTGAACTTCAAATTTGAAATTCAAACTTTCCATATTTGCAAAATTCCTAAAAAGGAAAGTTTTTGAATTGATCCAATCCAAATTTCATGACATGTGGAATTATTAATTTTTCATCCTAGGTGGCATCGACTCAATTGGAAAGCGCTTAATCCCTCCCTAATCTCCCTCTCCCCACTCACCATGCCGCCGGCCCCCATGAGGGATCCCCCCCCCCCCCCCCCACCCCCCCACATTGATTGCTCCTTTAATGCTCCATCCTATTTGAAATTGAAATTAATTTCAAATAATTTTTTTCTCCTAAAATTTCAAATTCTGAAATTTATTTCAGGATTGTGAATTAATTCCCTCTTCTCCCCTCTCTAAGCCGCCGGCCTTACTTGGTATTAATTCCATTAAATGCCACTTATGGCATTGATCACATGAGTTGGGGATTCAAAATTCAAAACCTAACTCCAAAAACCTGCAGTAAATTGTTGTCCAGCAATTGTTCAAGTAGAAACTGCTGTCCGGGAAGCTCCAACCAGCCATAGTGCTGCCAGGTTTTGCTCTTGTCTGCTGACCAGCATTCCACGCATCGTCCCAGAGAGTTTTGCAACCCTGTTTTTTGGTCCAGCTGATTGGTGAAGTCCTGAGTGTCGTCTACTACCCAAAGGTTGTCAAAGTGCTGTCCCAAACGGCCAGAAAATTCGTAGTGCCGTCCTTCCCTCCCCAAACACTCAAACGACCACGTCGGAGCTCCGCATTTGTCTTCGCTTGGTAAACTTTTCTTCCTACGTTTATATCTTCCTAATTCACCCTTCAAGTGTGGTTATATTTGGAGTCACAAAGCTCATGTCAAGCTCTTCACCGCTAAAGCCTAGTAATTAGAAGAGTTGTGTGAGGGATCTTTCATATCCTAATCTTATTGTTAGTATTGGAATTTATTGTTGGAACAATCCATGTATGCAATGTTGGATTGCGATGACTATCTTTTGAACTTAACTTGTATGCATGTGAATTAACCTAAGCTAAGTACCACTTAATATTTATCTTATCGTTCAATTCTGCATAAGATCTTACTTATTATGGCCTCTAAATCTAAGCGTGCAAACGTCGTTAAGCAAATCATTTTCGCACGGATTGTTTCACATCAACAGCAACATGCAAACCTACTTAAAATGAAAGGGTATAATCTATATGAAACGTTGTAGAGGATGGAGATAATTGTTTGCTATAGCCTTTTGAAATGCCATCCAATCAACTAGCAATATCAAATTTGTCCAAAAAATGACATTAGGAGCAGACAATGAAACTTTTATCTTCAGAAGGTTAATTAGAGAAGACAAAGTTGACCATATGCTTTTGATACTTTTAGCATACTATTTTGTTGGCCATATTCTTATTTCAATTTACTAATATGCATCCTTGAATTTCATTGTTGTCTATATTGTTTAGCAAGCAACGTGGAGGTTGTGTGGTCAAGTTTGCATCACAATAATAATCCTTATGCTGGAATTTTGAATGCATTTTGATTTCTTTAGTCATTTGAATATTTTTATTTGCTAGAGCTAATCGACCATTTTTGTCTCTGCAGTTTGTGGCAAGGCTAACCAAAGAAATAGCAGAAACTTTCCAAATATGTAACCCAGATTTTAAATTTTCAGAAATATTGAACCCCAAGCGCTTCCTTACCAATCCATCTGCTGGGGTATTGAATGATGGTTTTGATAACGAGGACAATGATCTAATTTTGTATGTGAACTATATTTTGATCAATGCGGGGTCAAAACAAAGGTTTGTATTCTTGAACCGGTCATTTGAATATTTAAATAGTGTTATTTAGTTCCTAGTTACTGATCTTGAATATGTAGTCTCTCGTACATTCCTGATATTAAAACTTATTCTTTCCAATACCATTATTGATGATTTGATCAATTGCTTTTTGACTTGTCTTGTCTTCCCCCATTTTCAGTATGTTCTCATTATCCTTAGTTAAAACGAAGTATGAAAAATATAGCCGTTGCAGTGCAGAATATACAGAATATAACTTTGAAGTCGAAACCTTGGTGATTAATTAATAATATATGATTTTTGGCAAAATATTTTCTCATATAAAAAGAAATGAAGTGCATTTGTAGTTACTTTATATGGTAAAAAAGTATATATCTGATAAAAAAGGACATACCTAGTGCAGATAGCTTTTTGCCTAAGCTTGATATGGCTGAGGTTGCTGTACACGTTCTTGTATTGCAAATAGATTATTTCTATGATTCTAAGCTTGATATGGCTGAGTTTGCTGTCCACATTCTTGTATTGCAAGTAGATTATTTTTGTGATTCGAACTATGACCTCTATATCATAGTGAGGGCTACCTAGGCATGACATGAAAACTATGGCCATCACAAGGGGTATTATTTGTTCATTATCACTCCTTTCACACCTATCACTTAAACCACCAGGCCCGCCACTACCAACATCCAAATCACATACACCTTTCAATTCAAGGAGAATTTTGAGGCTATCTAACCTTTGGCCTCCCTAGTCCTTGACCCTACCAGTGTCATTTTAACCAAAAAATGCATTACAAAGAAAAAGTCCCCTGAACTTGAAACTGAGTATATCCATTTCGTGGATACTAAGGATATTATTGAGAACGAGGATTTCTTTGAGGATGAAATTGAACTGATTGATTTAGTCTCCCTACATAACTTAAACCCTGAGTTAGGAGATTTAGAACCTTTAAACCTTGATACCTTAGCCCTTCCTGATCCTAGTCTCCTCATGGGTATCCCTTTGGATAAGATTTGCATATATGATATTAAGTTGATCTCGAAAGAAATTGATCTGACCTTGAACACATTGAAATTAAATTCGGAAGATTTTGATTTAATCATATTTCCTACTGAGATAACTCCGAATAATTCTGATTCAATTTCAGATAAGTCTGATGGCGATGTGGATAATCTCAAGTTGGAAGTGAGTCAATTGAATTTATTAGTTGAATTAAACCCCGATTTAATTGACCCCAAATCCATTAATCTTAGGGTTATAACCAAATCTGATTCTATTGATGATAGTAATATGAGTTTGGAAAACAGTAATTTGAGTCTGAAAGTTTCTGAGCTTAATTTAACTAATAAGCCTCCTCTTGTTTTATTGGAGTCTATTTTAGGAGTTTCTCCTCTAGATTTACAATTGAATGAGTGTGCCTTTCTTAATTGGACTTACCTCTCCATTCTTCGTACCGACATTAATGCTAGAGAGTATTTGCCCATACTCTCATGACATCTCTCTGACTGTTGTGCCCACTTTTGTTCTAGACACTCTACCCCATCTTTGAAACTACTGGTGACTCTTTGGGCTATCCTCTTATGGATGTGAGTCAGGACCCATCATTTTATCTTGTTCCTGATTCATTCATTTTGCCCGCTATATTCTTGTCCTACCCTGATAAGGACCATCTCTCTCCTAGTTGGATGAATTTGTCAGATTACACTGCTGCCCCTAGGAGACTATCTATGTCCCTAGCTGAAACTTCCTATAGAAATGCCTTTGTAGTTAAGGATGCCTTCATTGCTCCTACACCAGTTTCCTTAGATCTGAACATTTTATATCCCCTCATTTTGTGACTTGACCCATCGTTATCCCTATCTATATGTGCTTGTGAGTATGTATGTTTGTATGTCTGTTTTCTGTCGAGTTTGTCTTTGTTTAAAGCTTTGGTGTAAGCCTATAAGTCTTGTCATTCATCATGTATATTGGGTCTGTCGCATCAGCATTTGCATCTCACCTACATGAATTGCATAAAGAAATTTATAAAAAAATTGAACAAAGTAATGCTAATTATGAACTCAATGCGGATCTTAAGAGAGGATTCAAGGAATTTAAGGTTGGAGATTCTGTAATGGTTCGGATCCGTCCGGAGCGATTCCCTTAAGGGGTTGTTAAGAAGTTACATGCTAGAAGCGTATGACCTTTTTCAGATAATATAAAAAATAATCGATAATGCTTATATATTTGATCTTTCTGAAGGTCTTAACATTAATCCTTCATTTAACATCGAAAATCTTGTAACCTTTAAGGAACCAGAGTTTAACCCACTAATCCACTAAATCATAAGCCTTGTGAGTCCATATTTGGTGAGAACCTCAGCCTACCCCGACTCCCAAATATATCCACCTCACCCAATGCGGAAAAGATCGAAGCAATACTTAGCGATGAAATCAACTCCACCAAAGATGGGGAGCACCGAAGGTACTTAGTTCAATGGAAAGAGAAATCAGAGATCGAGAATATGTAGATTGATCGTGTTGAGCTTCAGAGATTGATTCCCGACCTCCTAGAGCTATAAGAGAGCACTCTTAATGCTTACTCGACAGGGTCGAGTAATCTCCCACATGGGGAGAATGATTAGGACATCAGTGGGAGATTCCAGAATGTCTATCATCGGAAGCAGCGCAGAGCGACGACCTTGATTAGAAGTCTTTATTTTTATTTTGTATTTGTGTTTCTTTTATTAGTTATGACGATTGTACCCTTTATCTGTTTGTGTTTGAGTTGTAGCCCCAAGGGAATTCTTGTCTTTCTTTTCTAATTGTTTGGAGGAATATATATAAGGTCCTCATCTTGTATAAGAGGAGATGATGAATATTGAATGAAATTTTATTTTCTTTGCTTGATCTCTAAGTGAGTTCATGAGAGGAGAGACCTTAGGTGGGTGAGAGCAATACCCGTCAACCTTCGGTGGATTCCAAGGTTCGCGGCTCCATTCTTTTCTTTTCTAATTTCGTTCTACTTTCATCTCCCCTCCTAGCCCCTACTCGCCGGCCTTCCAAACCACCCATCCCCTTTCCTCCTCCAAAAAATTGATCCCCACCCAACACCTCACCCTTGTGTTGCCGGCCTCCCCTCACCCGTCCACTACCAACCCCACCCAACCCCTCACCACCGGCCTCCCCAAGCCCTACAAGCCGCCGGCCATCAACCCACCACCCAAGGATTTTGAATTTCAAATTTCAAAGTCTTCCATAATTACTTTCCTTAATTGCGTCTTCATTAATTTGAAAAGTTGCTTCATTTAGATTCAAATTCAAATTTGAATTCTAAAACTTTCCCTATTAATAACGTATATTAAGAGACCTCCTAAAGCCATTAAAATCTTAAATCAATTTCAGATTTAATGACAATCCTCAATTAAATCTTTTCCGGGCCCACATATTAAATGCAAACACCTCAAATTTCCTCTCATGTGGCCGGCCCCCCTCTCTAGCCCTTTCTGTCTCCAATTTTGCCACCTAGACCCTCATTAAATCCCCATTAAACCCTCATTGGCTGCCGCCCAATCAAGCCACCCTTATTGGAATTAATTTGAATTTCAAATTGAAGATTCAAATCCCTCCCAACCCCATGCATGCCGCCGGCCCCTCCATGGGATCTTCCTCCTATCTCCTCATTAATCTCCCTCCACCTGAATTTGATTTTCAAAATTCAAATTCTTAAATCCATTTTCCTATTTTACTAAAATCTGAAACTAATTTTAGATTTTGTATTATTTCCCCTCTCCAAACCCAAATCCTAATCCACCAAAAACAAGCTCCTCTTCCCTTAGCCGTCCCTTCTTCCTTCCCACCTCTTGGAAACCCTCTTGCCTCTTGAAGCTCCACTCCAAGAAAGAAGAAGGCCTCCCTCCATCGACATTCCCCTTGATTTGTGCATGGCCGATCCGGATCGTGATTGTGGATTCCTCTACGACAATCGAAGTTTAGTGAATATTTATCAATCCATCATCTTCGACTTCGATCCATAAGTGGACAACTCCGTAGAAGATCACATCAATCACACCTTATTTACGTTGACGTCATCAATTGAAGAGCATCTACTATCCGGAAGTTGGCGGAATATTTGGTACCCACCCACGTCTTCTCCCTCTTTGGCGAACTTTCGTTGGGCTACTACTCTAGTTGTCTTCTCAACTTTGGTGGCATCATTTGGTTTGCTAAGGTTCTTTCCCGCTAACCCTAGACGAGCTTGAGTGAGGGAAACTCAAGATGACTTTTCTAATTGTTAAGTGTGGGATCACTTGTTTACAATATTTAAGTTTATCTTTATGATTGAGATCATTCTCAAGTGATTGTTATTCTATCTTGTAATCGATTGCCTTTGCATTATTGATGGCCTTAAGTCTAAGCATCTAATCTTGTGAAACATTAGTTTATATTGCAAAGCTTAAATCAATCTCTTTATAATCTCTAATGCAATTCCTATTGGTTTCACATCACTATAGTAGCATGGAAAAGATTTAATCTCAAAATGGGATACAAAGAGAATGTATGCATACAATGAATAGTGTAGTATTTAATTACAACAAACATTGGTTTTTCACCGGAAAGGACCTCATCTCATTATCCTGTGATCAAAACATGTATCTTATCACATCATTGGCATGGGAAAGTATCTTCCCATCCATGGGTTAATTCTTTATACAAAAAAGATATGAAACACCCTTACGTAGTTTGCTAGGAAATATTTTAGCAAGTTGATGACAAAAGTTAACATCAAAGGACTTGCATTTAATCTCCTCTATAACCATGATAATCATACTTCAACACATTACAAAATTATTGGATAGCCCACCATATGAATGTTTGATATGAGGAAATGTACAAGTAACATTTTGAACCAACATTTCTTTTGTATTTCATTGCACGGTAAGTAGGTAGAAAGTCTCTTATACTCAAAGAATGTTCAATTAGAAAGTGGGTGATTTAGGGGACCTTAGGATCTTGGGCAAATGCAACCTAGGATGAGGTGCATAATGAAACTCACAAAAATGCATAATTAGCCAATCAATTTTCAACTTTAGCAAAAATCAGTCATCTTTAACACAAAAATAGCAAACGCCTATTTTATTCCAATAATAATGTTTTAGTTGCCAAAATTTGAAATCTCGTAAGAAAATTGTGAGCAAATATAAAATTAAGCAATGATCATGTTCACACAACAAAAATGGTATCCAAAATGCATCGAACCTGACAAACTTAAAGCATATACAATTATACACATATTAATCACTAAATAAGTTAATAGAAAAAATAAATATTGAAATCATAAAGGTGGAAGTAAAGGCCACACTTTAATACATGAAAACTCATTGCGCTTAAGTAGTCATCAATATTTACAAAGTGGTTGAAAAGTCCGCATCCAAAAACATACATAAAATTATAAAAAAATTTAATTTTTATTTTACTATATATGTAGTAAGTGGACAAAAGAGACACATGTTATTCAGAATAAGGCACATGATTGTTTTTGTTTTTTCAATCCCCTAGGTGGTATGCCTCATTGACAATGGATGAATGTATTCTCCCAAACGCATCTTCTTTATTTCTTAGATATTCATTTAAAAGTATGATGTTCATGTTAGTGCTTGGTCGCATGCATTTTTTTGTGTTTCTTGACAAGAAGTTTTGGTCTACACACCTTAAAAACCTCAAGCTATGATCTTTATCTCAAAGTTAGAGGTGAGGACAAAATAATCAAAAGAGTAGAACATATTAGAACATTTGGTTTTGTACATATTATACTAAGCTCCTCAGTTTTGTAGTTTTTTTAGATCAACCATTACAATCTAGTTGCACTTAATCTCTTTTTAATACATTACTAAATATAATTAACTCTATGCTCTAAGGCATAAACTCTCTCTTTCTTAATTTTATGCCTGCTGTAATTTGTTTTTTTTAAATAGGATTCATGGAGCTTCTATGAATTGTTTACTTGAAATCTTCTTGTAGAATTGTCATTTCTTTCATGTTAATGTTTCATTTTAGAGAACTCTTTTGGCTTACAATAGTGGATAAAGTGTGCCAAACAAGCTTTTTTATTTGCATGTGATGGATAATCTTCAAAAGAATAATGGTGCAGGTACATTGTCAAAGATCTTCTTGGTCAGGGTACATTTGGACAAGTTGCAAAGTGTTGGGTTCCTGAAACTGATAATTATGTCGCTGTTAAGATTATTAAAAATCAACCTGCTTATTATCAGCAGGCGCTTGCTGAGGTTTCTATTTTGTCAATGGTGAGGAAAAATGTGGCAGAGGAATTAGATTGCAGACACTTTGTCAAAAAAAGATTACCCTTTTAACTTTGGATCTCCTTTAAATATTTTGCAGCTAAATAAAAAATTTAATACTGATGAGCTTCGTCACATTGTTCGCATCCTTGATTATTTTGTTTATCAGCATCATCTGTGCATATCTTTTGAGTTGCTTGGCGCAAATCTGTGAGTCTGCTATTGTTGAATGTAATTTTTTCTTGCTTTTTTTCATGGAGAGTCTTATCTGATCTTTCAATTGCATCTTCTTTATGCTGCCCTTTCCAGGTATGAACTGATTAAAATGAACCAATTCAGAGGATTTCCGCTGAACATTGTCCGGCGGTTTTCAATTCAGGTTTGTTGAAGTTATTTCACTTTTTTTTTTCTTTTTTTGCATCTGATATGATCTTCTGATGAACTAGTTAGGATAGTAGGTGCATTAAGACAGGTAAATGTAGATTTAAAAAGTCTTGGTTAAAAATATTAAAAATGATATTTTTTTAATTAGATTTAAATGAGAATTTAAATTTTAATAGGGCACAATGGAGAAAAAAAGATTCATGTGGCCGACTCCATGTAGTGGGATAAATATTTGATGTTGTTGTTTATTATTGTTGTTGTTTGCATCTGATATGATCTTCCCTTATTTTTTCTATTTATTATTTTAATAGATCCTCCATGCATTGGTGGTGATAAAGGATGCTGGCATCATACATTGTGATCTGAAGCCAGAAAATATACTTGTTGCCTCGAGGTCAGCAGTTTGATACTAAAGCTTGAATATCTTGCGATTTCTTTTATTAGTTCAACCTTAAATTTTGGAACTTCATCTTGGCAGTGCTGGGTCAGATATAAAAGTAATTGATTTTGGGTCTGCTTGCTTGGAAGGCCGAACTGTTTACTCATATATTCAGGTTCTTATTTTTCTTCAATGACACGGATTGAAGGGATGTTGCTTTTCTGAGTATTTTATATACCATGCTTTTTGGTTGAAATCACTTAGTTGACAAGTTCAATACATTTCTTGCAGAGCCGTTACTACAGATCCCCCGAAGTTCTTCTAGGTTATCCGTATCCTCTTTTGTAAGTTGAAGTTGCATCTGCTAAATGATATTAAAAGAATTCGCTGCTTGCGTTGGCTTTGTGTTTATTTCTTTGGTCAGTGAGTTAAAGTGCCTTGGTAGGTAATACTTCAGAGCGTGTACTTGATATTTGCCATGCTTCTGGGTCAGATAATATTATATAGTTGTATGTGCTCATATTCTCTTCTTGACAATAATGAATTCTTTTCTTTTTCATTGCTTGTTATTGTTTAGTTACATGTTCTTGGAATTTGTTCCAATGCTTGTATGGCTCGTACTTTTGTGCTTAACCTTTTCTCAGATATACGGCTGCAATTGATATGTGGTCATTTGGATGTATTGTGGCTGAATTATTCTTGGGTTTGCCTTTATTCGCTGGAGCATCAGAGTTTGATCTCCTCCAGCGGATGATAGAGATTCTTGGGTATGCCATTCTGTCTTAATTTTGCCCTTTATTATGAGCTTTCCAAGCTCAGCATCATTCTTATATTTTTATAAATTTTTTAAATTTATGATCGATTTGTTTCTGTGTAATGTGGTAAATTGACGCTGATTATTCAAGTTAGCTAGTGGGAATTAGTTCATACATGTTTTGAAAATCATGCTATGAGCAAGAATATGATTACATCTTCACCATTCTTGAGGTTATCATTTGATGTACCCATGTGGCAAAAGCGCATATTTTTCTCTTTTAGTAAATTTTAATCACGACTTGATTTGCTCTCTTTCTTTTAATACACTGCTGTTTAAGTTCTATTTGGCTTTACCAACACTCTCTTAACTGTTTAGTTTTACATGCTCATAATTTATCGGCTTTTTTCCAGCCTTATAATTAAAGTTGCATGTGTTCTATGTGCTTTCGAATGTACTTATTTCTTATTCATTAACAATCTTTTTACCTTCATTTTGACCACTTAAATTTGTTTTACCCAAGTGGTTTTATAGGCTTGCTGATTCTTTGACTTCTTTTTTATGTATTGATATGTAATTCCTTGCAAGTAGCCAAGCAATTTATCTTGGGAAAGCACCTCGTATGCACATCTTTTACCTTTAACTTGTACTTGCAAGCCTGCATAAAATGATTCTCAAAAAAGTACTTTGAAGTCTGCATAAAATGATTCCAAAAAAAAAAAAAAAAAATCCAAGTACGGAGCAACTGAATCTTTTTTTTTTTTATACCAAATCTGTGCCTATTTATCTTGTTAGATAAACAAATGCTGTTTTGTGCATGATAAGTTGTCAGTGTGATCACCTCTAAGAAATGTATCTAAAGAGACTGCTTCGGAGAGAGTTCTACCGGTGGATGAGATTAATGAAATTCCCATAAAACTGCATCTGTGGAAATAATCCAGTTCACCATTTCTCTAGCCGTGGTCAAATATGGATTACGTTATGCATTCATGCAAATTCAGAAGAAAGGTATCCTGAAGCTAAAGAATCCTAACTGATACATTTGCATTTGCCCACAAAGAAACTTGAAAGCCAATGTAATGTGGAGTAGCGCTCCTACAAGTTTATGTTGAGCAAAATGCAAAAGTTGCATTAAATTGATTGCAACCAGGGATAGAATATGAAGGATGCCATTGAACATTTAAACAAGGGAGCCTTTAAATTTCCTTTTCAGAATTATTTCTTTCAATCTTATTTTTTAGAATATTTTAATCCGCTTTGTTAGAGAGGCCAGCTCTTTTCCTCGTATCTTATTTACTTGTGTACTCGTAAATTGAGGAACTTGTAGTGTTCTGATGGAGCATCAAGCAAAGCATAAATCATTCCAATAACTTCCCTAAGTTGATATTTTCTTTTGTTATACTTGCAGTCAAGTAGAAGCATATATCTAAATCCAGAAAAACAGAGAGGTTTTAGAGCCTTGGTTAATAAATTAGTCAATTGTTCTTCACTAACAATATGAGTAGTGAGCTTCTTTAACAACATATCATTCCAAATAAAGTAATAGCCAACTTTTATATTATTAGCCTTTTTCGGAAGACTGGATTGTTAGCTGCATAAATAGTGGCTTGATTATCAACATTTAAAATCACAGGCCATGTACACCCATGACTGCTTGTGTAGGTACCTTCTCGCAAGTATCTTACAAGTTACATTCGAGTCTCGTGGAAGGAGAATTCCCTCCTCTTTCAGGACAGTCCGTTCGAAGGGCTTGCTCAGGAACTGGGAAAGAGTTTACACTAGAGCATGGCAGATCTCCTCTGGTCACTTCCTCCAAGGAGTTTCCCTCCTCGACGGGGGTGATCTCAGAAGTTCCTCTCTCTCAATCAGACAAGTCTTTGTTCATTTCAGTCAAAATCAAGTCTTCTATGCGAGACCCACCAAGGACCAAGCTAAAGGCATGACATCCCTTCCACAAGGCATCTCTTGTGATCAGACTATCATAGAGCTTAGAGATCAACGTCAAATCATCACTTGACCTCTTTGACTCATACGGGACGACATCAGACTGCTTCCAACATCACTCTGATTTGATCTTTAGATGCTCACATGTACATCTCACCTGTATCATCTCTCATAAGATCGTCACACAAAGCGGCACATCCGACCAAGCTATATCAAAGATTCATATTACAACTCCTATACTCCATACATATTCTACTATAACTCTCCAAACCCTATAAATAAGGGGAGGGAGACAAAAAAAGGAGGAAGAGATCAAAGTACACCAAAACAGACATGATAAGAGTGGAGGATACATCACAAAATTGGGAGAGATACATAGACAAACGTTGTTCTCCCTAGTATAGCTTAAGCTCTGTAGGATAGAATTCTTGCCCCTCTTATTCTTGTATTTTGGCCGGTTTAATAAAGATTTTGTACAAATCCATTCTCTTTCCTTTCCCTCTTTCTTTAGGTCTTTATCATCCTCGCATACAGGTCCCAACTCACAAGTAGATTCATAAAGTACGGTCGAGCATCATCCATCGAACAAATTTGGATTCAACATCCTCTTAGGTGTGATGAGCATGGATTTGATGCCAACAGCCAGAAAACCGCTACCATTCGAGCAACCAGATACCTCAGCGAACACAATAAACCCAGAATATACCACCCACTGCGAATTGCAAGAAATAATAGAATAGCGACTTCAAAAGTCCATATATGCTCTCACAACCGTTAGTAACCAAGCGCAAACCGCTGATGCACCCTCAGAACCATCTAACCTCGGTGCTCATCGCGATCCTCCAAAATAAGCACATGCATATGATCCAAGCATCAAACACACTCGCCCCCAGGAGAGGTGAAAATTCCATCTTACTAGCTAGGAGAGTTAAAGAAAGTGAACCAAGGATGATTAACGCCTTCTCCAAATCAATCGCCTAAGCAAGAGCGCCTCCCAAGTTCAAGGTGCTTCATCTAGAGGCTTATCGAGGTAAAACTGACCCCACAGACCATGCGGTGACCTCTGAGTCCATGACCTCCCTCCTTGACATCGATGAAGCCTTCTGATGTCATATATTCTTCACCACCTTCAAAGACTCGGCACTCATGTGGTTCACTCGCATATATATTCTTCACCTCCTTTGCTGAATTTAAGCTAATGTTTGTCACACAATTCTCCAGGGCCCATAGACCCCCAAAGAGCTTGCAAGTTTTGTTGAAAATCAGATAGGAACCCGAAGAATCATTGAGGAACTTCGTATTGAAGTTCCGGAAGGAAATGCTTGACGTCAATGATCTCGAACTAGCAATTGTCTAAGCAGCTCTGACCCAAGGGCTGAGGGAAGGTCCTTTCAGGTACATGCTTGGGCTGCAACTATCAATGACATTGGTAGAATTGTTGAAACTCTCCAACAACCATGTCAACGTTGAAGAATACAACTGAGTCGCCAAACCCAGCACAACCTCTCCATGTCATGAGATCATTGCAAGAAGAAACTTCCATCTAGGAAGAGATAGAGAGAACCCATCCCCGGGAAAGAAGAAACCAAAGATCAAATTTCCAGAACAACCATCAGCGCCCCGGTCCATATGGGATGCTCGTTCAGCTAAGGCCTCTAAGGATAAGAAGTACCACTAGAACCAAGGATAGAGGAGGAATACAAAAAGGTCGCTTACTGACCCCAAACATATCTGACCTATACTATGTTAAGAGTATCTATGGCCAAGCTTGTGAAGGCTATACAAAGCTAAGAATTCTTCAGACACCCGCCATCTATGAAGATCGACAGTGCTCGGGACACCACAAGATATTGCACATTCCACATAGACCACTGACATATCACCGAAGAGTGCTGCTATCTGCAGAACCTAGTTGAAGAACTCATGAAAGCTGAAAAAATCAAAGAATTCATTCTTGCCAATCTAGAGCGACGACCAAGGAAATCCCTCATAGAATGAAGTGCTAATGACTCCAGACTGGCTCGAGCCATCCACATCATTGTAGTAATGCCCGCCATGATGGGAAATGAACGTGGGGACGCCCCCACAAACGTAAAGAAGCTGAGAGCCGAAGAAGTCAATTCAACATCATTTTTGCTGTCCATCGACGACACACCCGTCACCTTCAGTAACAGCGATGAACCAACCAGAAGAAACCCACACAATGAAGTAATAACACAACCCTAATTGCCAACTATGAGATCAACAACATTCTGATAGATATGGGGAGCTCAACAAACATAATCTTCAAGCCATTTTCGATAAGATGATTTTTCTCTCCTCTTAGCTCGTTCCAACCATGAGACCTCTCTACGGATTCTCTAGCAAACGCCTAGAGATTGAAGGAGCAATTGCCTTGCCTGTCACTCAAAAAATATAACATAAAGTTAACTCTCTTAAATGTAACTTTGGAGCAGGCGCAGGGAAATTCCTAGGGTTCCTTACGGCACAAAATTAGAGTCAACCCTGATAAGGTACAATCTATACTGGAGATGAAGAACCCAAAATTGCCAAGGAAGTCCAACGACTCACCAGGCAAATTGCCAGTCTCAATTATTTCTTCTCTCGACTTGGAGAGATGCTTCCCCTTATTCAAAATCCTCAAAAACGTGAATAAATTTTCTTGGGGAGAAGATTGTGAAATTGCTTTCCAGCAACTGAAGGCCCTCCTCACTTCACTGTTTCTTCTTCAAAGCCATAGGACAGGCGAAGCTTTATTGTTGTATCTTTTAGAGTCGGCGAAGACGCCCTCAATTTTGTACTCGTCAAAGAGGAAGGGAAAAAACAATGGCCCATCTACTAAGTGAATCACACGTTGCGAGGCGCGGAGCAAAGATACCCTATCATGGAGAAACTTGCATGGGCACTCATCAACTCAACCAAACAATTTTGACCTTACTTTCAAGCCCACTACATCCAAGTAGTAACCGACCATTCTTTTATCTGGCATCGTCCCTTTATTCAACGCTTTGTAGTCCACAAAGAATCATCAACTCCTATCCTTCTTTTTTACCAAGAGGACGGGACTAGAGAAAGGACTCACACTCGGTCTAATGATCCCTGCCAATTTTTAAAATTGCGTATTCGGGTATTGAGGCATTTTTCATTCGTGAGGCGAGGCGTAAGCCTCAAGGCGTTTTGAGGCGTAAGCCTCAAAATCAAAAGATTGCGTAAACATAAAATGATAAATTTTTTTATATACTAATGAGTGAATAATATAAAACATAAGATATGAAGTGAAATCAAAATATCCTAATAATTAGACAACATGAAATATAGTTCAACTCAAAATTCTATCTTTCTCAAATCTCAGTATTCTTTTCATTAACATTTAAATCAAATTTCCAAAAATAAATAACAATGACATATCACATAAGAACTCATAAGTCATCAGCACTGTCACACTAAGGCATTCTTCATTTGAATCATCATTATGATGAACTGCTCTCTCCCCTTCCTCCTCTCCTGTAGAGTCCAATGTCAGGCATTTAGTTCAAGATTTATATAAGTTTTAATATATATATATATATATATATATATATATATATATATATATATATATATATATATATATATATAGCGTGAAGCGTAAGCCTCATGCCAGTGAGGCGAGGCTGGCCTCAAGGCGGGCCTCAACCAAGTTGAGGCGCAAGCCTCATAAAAAAAACTCGAAGCGTAAGCATCGAGGCGTTTTTTACTGGAATTGCGTAAATGCGGGCCTCAAGGCAAGCCTCATATTGCGCAATTTTAAACCATGATCCCTGCCTTCAGCATCTCCCGGATCAACCTTTCAATCTCATCTTTCTGTATATGAGGGTAACGATAGGGTCTGACATTGATCGGTATCTCTCCTTCCTTCAAAGTAACGTCATGCTCTGACTCCCTTGGTGGTGGTAGACCCTGAGGAGGTTGGAAAACCTTGCTGAATTGTTGTATGAATGATTGTACTGAAGAGGGAATGTTTCCCTCTTCTTCCAGTATGACCTCCTCCTGTCGATGCAATTCCACCAAGTATCCTCCTCCCACTTCCTCTATGGTTCTGATCAAAGACTTGAGGGATACCCCAGTCTTAGTTAGCCCCGCAACACCCTGAATGATCACCTTCTTTCTCTTATCCATCAGCTCCATCCTCAATATCCCCCAATTCACCTTGGTATCTCCCAAGAATTGTAGTCATTTCATCCCCAGGATGACATCAGTGCTTCCAAGTTCCAAGGGAAGAAAGTACTCCCTCACTTTGATCCCCTGAATCATCAGCATCACTCTCTTACAAACTCCTCTACCCATCTCTACCTCTCCTGTGCCCATCATCACCCCATAGCCTCCTGTATCGACTAATTCCATCCCAAGACGATCAACAATCTGGGTGGAAATGAAATTGTGGGTTACCCCACTATCTATCAACACCACTACCTCTCTATCCGCTATCTCTCCCTTCACTTTCATAGTGTAACTAGGTGTGAATCCCACTACAAAGTTCAGGGATACTTCTGCCAAATCAAGATGCAATTTTTCCTCAAATTCTAGCCCGCTCCCACCTCCCTCTTTAGCTTCCTCGTCATCACAAATGGTGAGAACTTAAAGAGTTCAGTCCTTGCACCTATGCCCCGGCATGTACTTCTCATCACACCTGAAACACAACCCCTTCACCCGCTTCTCTTGTATCTCATTCTTAGTCAATTTCTTAAAATTTTCCCCTCCTCCGGATCTCTCCTTCGGCACCTCCTTCATGTTCCTTGGCGCTGGTCCCCTGGGAGGTAACAAGGTGGTGGTTATCCTATATGACCCCCCTAAGTTGCTTCCCCTAGCCACTCTCTCCATCCTCTTATGTTCTTCCACCAGTTGTGCTAACTCCATGGCTTTCCCTAGGTTCCTTGGCTCCAAGACTCTGACTGTTGCCCGTATCTCCGGTTTGAGCCCTTTCATAAAGTTTCCCTCAAGTGCCGTCTCTGAGATATGATCCAATCTGCTGGCCAAGTACTCAAATCTATCATGGTAGTCCGCTACGGTCCCCTCCTGAGTCAAGGAAAAGAATTGCTTATAGAAGTCTCCTCCCCTCTCGGTTCGGAAACGTTCTAGTAAACATTCTTTGAACTCCCTCCAATTTCGGATGGGATCCCTCCTTTCACACCATTGATACCATGCAAGTGCCTTTCCTTCCAAACATAATCCTGCCGCCGTCAGCTTCTCCTCCTCTGTTAACCCATTGACGGCGAAGTATCGTTATACTTTGTAGATCCAACCATGGCCGTCCTCGCCCTCTAATACGGGCATCTTCAGTTTTCTCACCCTTGGATCACCACCGTTCCCCCGGAATCCTTCATCGTGCTTCCCTCCGTCCTCCAAAATTAGCACCCCGACGATAGACTTCTTCCCTTCTTCCTACACAATCGGTGCCCCTCCTTTCATATCCCATACTCATCTCCTCCCTAGACAACGGTTCTAGCGGAGGCATGCCATCCTCTCCCTCGAGAACCTCCACTTCCGGATATTCCCTCCTCCTGAATGGGTTCAGAATATCTCCCCTTCCCTGGAGGCCGGTGGTCTCCTTCGATTCTAATGTTGCCGGTTTTTGTTTGTCTTCAAGCATCTTATTCATCAAATCTTCCAAGGCAGCGAACCTTCCATCTATCTTTTCATGAACGGTCACAAATTGACTTTGAAAATATGAAATTTTGTCCTCAAAATCTGTCTTCAATTGACCTATTTCTCCCTCCAAGACTTCAATTTTCCGTCCGGCCATAATTCCTCCGATGCGACACCAAAAAGATTCCTTTGTGTGAAAAAAAAAACTGCTGAAATTACAGATTTTCAGCCTCCAATGGTCCCAAGACAGCTCTCTGATACGAATTTGATAGGAAATACTGAGTTCGCAAGTAACCCAAAGATAATACTTGAGTTTGCAAGCAACCCTATCCCAAATTGGAGAGAAAACAACAACAAAACTGCTGTTTACAGCAGTTTAACAACCCCAAACAGTGAAAAAACAACGAGAAATTGAGTAGGAATCTGAAAAAAATCAAGCCAACCACTTGTATTCCACTAGTAGATGAAAGAAAACAATAACCAAACAAGATTCTTCAATTCAAGAGGAAGAGAACTCTCCAAAATCTCTAGCCAAAAAGACTAGAGCCATGCCTAATTCCCCCCTTCTCGCTTTTTAACTCTCATCCCCATACAAAATCTCTAAACAACCCTTCTATTCAAATTCCCCCCCCTCCCCCTACATTCAAATTTTCTCTCCAACACTTGAATTAAACCCCATCATGGGCCCCAAGGCTTTCCCCCCACCAACACTTGAATTAAACCCCTTGTGGGTCCCGCCTAGAGTAAGGATCGGTCCAACCGACCCATGAGGGGCCCGTCTAACACATTGCTGATCGACATCCACTCGAGTGAGTGGGCAGTCACTCAGGAGGACACACACTTGCCCAAAGATTTCTCATGCAAGGATATTTTCGTTCAAATATGAGAAAATATGTAGAAGAATTTTTTAAAAGTTGTGTACAATGCCAAAAGTTTGCTCTAATGCAGCAATAACTCTCTTACAAGCTATACTCGATCACGGGCCCTTGGCCATTCACTATGTAGGGTATGGACCTGCTAGGTCCATTCCCATTGTCAACCAGATAAAGAAGATTCATCTTACTTATGATCGATTACTTCACCAATTAGATCGAAGCTAAAGCATTCACCAGCACAACTTTTACCGTGGTTCAAAATTTCATCTGGACATATATTATCTATCGACACAAAGTACCTTTAACTATTATAATTGACAACGGGCCACAATTCCCTGATCAAAGCCTTTGTTCATCACCCTTAAACTAACAATCATGCTGAATCTACCAACAAGCTCATACTCAACTTCCTCAAAAAGAAGGTCGAAGGCGCCAAGGAAAAATGGCCAGAGCTACTTCCCTCAGTATTATGGGCACTCAGGATAACCCCTTCTCACTCTTGCACAGTACCGAGGCTTTACTCCAGTAGAGCTCGAGTTGCAAAAGATAAAGAATGTTGGCCGTGTCACGACCCAACCCAGATACTCAAATTAACAAGGCGGGAACAAAAAAATCGAACGGTAGTAACATATCATTCCTTTCAATAAGCAAATTAACATAAAACTTCTCAATACAATTGAAGAGTCATTATTACAAAAATAATCCATAAAATCTATAACAATAAAACATGTATAAAGTACAATACATATAACCTTTGATATATATATATTCATTTAACATTTGATATACATTTTCTTTTTTTGTTTCATTTCATTTTATTCATTCATTTATACACATCTTATCATATTCATTTATAATATTTATAACACTTTTAACATGTATTCTTTTTCTAATTTAATTAGTATAAGAATATTATCTAAATGTACTATTTTCATTACCATTTAACGTGCACGGGTACGTTGCTTCCCCAACCAGTACCATATGGGGGCGAACTCCTAAAATTTGCATGCATGTTCTTTTCTCTTTATCATTCATTTAATTATGTTTTTCTTTATAATATAGATCATATTATTCATTTCCTCATTATTTTCTTGTATTTTTATGTATATAACTATATAATATATATTTCAACTTTATATTTTTTTTTACATATACATTTCAACTTCACTTTCTATTTTCTTTACATATACATTTTTTAGGAACATGAATTTATTTAATGTCAAAATTCATCATCACATATGCATTTGAATTATCTCACATAAAAACATGAAAGGATAAGTAATATAAATATTTGAATAAAATTTAAATAGAAGTTCAACAATAAAAATGTCTATACACAATGATAATTTATCCACTTTGAGTCTTTCAAATCCTTGGTCCGTGGCGTAATCTCAAACCTCGATTTTTCTTTCTTGTTGAATCGAACTCCTATAATTTTTTCTCTTCCCTTCTAAAATATCTAAAATCATAAAATATAAATTTTCATAAAAATATAATTTAATAACAAACTTTAATAAAATCTATACAATAAAAAATTACTTACAATTGAGGATTTTTAAATCCAAAATCCTTCTTCTTTCTCTCTCAAAATTCCTTCTTCTCGCTTTCAAATCTCTTTCTTTTTCCTTATGTACCTCTTGTTTTAGATGAAGTAAAATAGGAGGATTTATACAGAGATGGGAAAAAATCAACAAACTATCTTCCTTCTTCCTCTTAGTCGTTCCTCCCATTCATTGTGATTTCTTTTCAATTTTTCACTTCTTTAGCGATAGAAATGAAAAAGTAGTTAAGTGGAATTAATTAATTTTATCCTAGAACACGATCATTCGCTCAAAATAGCGAAACGAATTCTCCAAACCCTTCCGCGCGTGAGTTCGGTCTGCTCTAGGTCGCGGTTCTGTCTCTTGTTCGCTCGTCTGATCGCAGTTTAATATAAGGGCTGGTCAGTTCAATTAAACCGGCTAGTTAAACCGGTCATTACGATCTCACCTCATAAAAATTTCTTCCTCAAAATTTTTTAAAATCAAATATAAGTAAACATACTTTAATTAAATAGACGGGGATATTGAGCTTTCATTTATGCTTCTTTCTCGTAAGCGACATCTTTTTCTAATCCATGCTTCATTAAAATCTTTACAAAAAGTATCTCCCGATTCCTCAATTGTTTCACTTCATATTCCAGTATTCCTTCAAGTTCTTCAACATATTTTAAATCTGACTGCAAGTCTATTAGTTTTGACTGGATTCTCTTTGACTCAGCTAATACGTACTTCCGAAGCATGGATATATGAAACACATTATGAATTTCTTGCATATGCACTGGCATATTTAATCTGTAGGCTATATTTCCAATCCTTTTAAATAATTTTAAATGGATATATGAATCGTGAGCTTAATTTTCCTATTTTTCCAAATCATTGTACATCTTTCATTGGTTTGACTTTAAGGAAAATAAATTCTCCTAATTCAAACTCAACTGGCTTGTGCTTTGCATCATAATACTTTTGTTGGGTATCTTATACTGCCTTTAGTTTATCTCTGATCAATCTGATTTTACTAGTAGCATCATCCACCAGTTTAGTACTAATTATTTTTCGTTCATTTGTTTCTACCCAATACAAGGGTGTTTTGCACTTTCTTTCATAAGGAGCTTCGTATGGTGCCATTTCAATGCTAGATTAGAAACTATTATTTTATGCAAATTTAATTAATGGTATATGAGTTTCTCAATTTCCAGCAAAATATAAAACACACAACTGTAGTAAATCCTCCAAAGTCTGAATTGTTCTTTCTGATTGCCCATCATATTGTATTGAAATTTAATCTGGTACCCATAGATTCCTAAATTTTTTGCTACAATTTAGAAGTGAATCAGACATCTCTATCAGAGAATATAGATTTTGGAATTCCATGCAATCTCACAATATCAATATATATCTTTGTCAATTTTTCACTGAATCTGTCTGTTTGATTGGTAAGAAATGAGCTGACTTGGTTATTCTATTTATAACAACCCATATAGTATCCCGACTTTGTTTTGATCTGGGTAATCCAATCACAAAATTCATTGCAATTTCTTCCCATTTCTACTCAGATATAGGTAAGGTTTGTAGTTGACCACCTGACTTTTGATATTCAGCTTTAATCATCTGGCAAGGAATACATTTAGCCATAAATTCTACAACACTCTTTTTTAATTTTGGCCACCAAAACAATGCTCTCAGTTATTGATACATTTTTGTGCTGTCTAAATGAATTTCATAGTAAGAGAGGTGAACGTCTTGCATTATCTCCTCTTAAATTTTCAACATATGGAATCCACTTTATATTTCAAAAAATTTCCATTCTCCCATATAAAATTTCTCAACTATCCTGTCTTTTTACTTTCTTTAAGATTTCTTGGAACTTTACATCTTGATGCAATGAATTATAAATTCTATCCTTCAAAGTGGATTGAATCACCAGCTGACTTAATAACATATCCTTAGTCTCTTTCTGATAGACTATCAAAATCTCTAGCCTTTTTATATATCTGATTATCTGCTCTTGATGGGTGATTATTCAATTTGCACATTCAAGAGTTTTTCTACTTAGTGCATCTGCCATAACATTTGCCTTTCCATGATGATATTGTATATCCAAGTCATAATCTTTGATAAGCTCTAACCACCTTCTCTATCTCAAATTAAGTTTTTTTTTATTAAAAATATATTTGAGACTCTTAGATTTGTAAACACTTCACATTTAACCCCATATAAATAATGTCTTCATATTTTGAGTGCAAAAATCATAGCTGCTAATTCCAAATCATGGTTGGGATAGTTTCTTTCATAAAATTTCAATTGCTTTGTAGCATAGGCCACCACTCTAACATGCTGCATTAATATACATCTAAGTCCCCTTAATGAAACATCACAAAAAATTTGAAATTCTTCTGAACTTGATGGAATTGTTAAAATCAGGGCAGTCATTAAATAAATTTTTAGCTTCTGAAGAGCTTCTTCACACTGATTATTCTATTCAAATTTTATTGTCTTTTTAGTTAATCTTGATAACAACATTACAATTTGAGAAAATTCTTCTACAAACCTTCTGTCAATGTTTAAAATTGCGTAAATAAATCTCGAGGCGTTTTTCGTCCGTGAGGCAAGGCGTAAGCCTTGAGGCGGTGTGAGGCGTAAGCCTCACGGACGCAGAATTGCGTAAATGAGAATTTAAGGGTTTTAGCAAGTAAATAATAACAAGATTCTATCATACAATAAGTGTTCCTTATGTGAGCCGAATAAGTGTTTCTTCATGCAAGTTACTCCTCCCTTCACCATCTTCTCACAAAAATTGCATTTTAAATACACATACGTCTTCTCAACGCCTCAAACATCAACTTATACATTGTATTTCTAAGAAGGGTCACGCCGCAATGACGTATTTGTCTTTTCGTTTCCCGTAACCATGTTTCCTAATGCACAAATGCGAAAACTTACAAAAAATCTAAAAAAAAAATAAATAGAAAATCATAGATTTTCTATAACTCGAAAAAACTTTTCTTGAACTTAAAAAAAATACCTAAAACCTATAATAGAGTGCTTGTAGAGGGCGGCCGGACCCTTCTTGCTCACCGACGTCAGGTGGCACCGGCGGGAGAGGCAGCAGACAACAAACCGAGCGGAAGTTTTGTGAACGAAAATGGCTTTGCGGGAGGATTTTCGTTCAGTTCACTAGAGCCGAATGGTATAACCGGAGAAACAAGTCATTTTAAGTAGGTGGGACCCGGTTTAAAGAGGCGTGCGCCTCACATGATATTGCGCAATAGCGCCTTAGAGGCGCGCCTCTTAACCCGTGAGGCGTACGTCTCACCTGGAGCCAAAATTGCGTAGGCATTGAGGCGCTTGAGGGCTGAATTGCGCAAAGGCGCGCCTCTAATCGAGCAATTTTAAACTATGCCTCCTGTATCAAATAGATCATCAATTATAGGCAAAAGATATTTGTTCTTAACAGTAAGCTTATTCAATTCCCTATAATCTATACACATTATGAAGCTTCAATCTTTCTTATTTGTATTTACAAATAATACTGGAGCTCCCCATAGCGAGGAACTTGGTCCGATAAACCATTTATCTAACAATTCTTGTAATTGACTCCAACTCCTTGACTTCCATTAAAATAAAACACTAACACCCGTTAACAATTCAATAGTAAAATTTATATCTTTTTCTAGTGGTAATCCTGACAAATCATCCAAAAATACTTATGGATATTATTTGATTATAGGTATATCTTTCAACTATTTAATTTTCTTATATTTATTTTTTTCTTGAGCAATAAAACACTAACACCCTTTGAATATAAACTTGCAAGCTTTCATATAACTGATTATCATTAAAGAAATTCCTCTATCTCCATAAAATTTACATTCTTTTTCTCCCAGAAAATTTAATTTAACAAATTTTCTATTGCAGTCTATGATTCCAAAATAATTTGATAAACAATCCATTTCCAATATCATATGAAACTCTTTCAATGGTAAGACATTAACTATTGCTTCAAACTTTCTTTCATTTATTTTGAAAGTCACTTGATATATACCATTAACATTCATAATAAACCTATTTGGCATCAAAATTTCTAGGGTGATATTTGTTTCATAAACATTCAACCCAACCGATTTAACAAATCTCTGTGAAATGGAGTGTGAAGTTCCTGTATCATAGAGAACTTGTACGGACTTTCCTTGAATCGTTATCATACTTATAAAATTTTTATAGGAGCTAACATAAATATATATCATTCTTCAATTTTTCATATTACTTGCTTATTCATTTTACTTGTTTAATCACATTTAATCACGTCTGGTGAGTCCTTAGCATCCTTCTGAGTTAGTGCATATACTCTAGGCTGAGTATTCTATCGGCCTTTACTTGGTCCTGGAGTAGAAGCAGCTGATTTTATCATTTCTGGTCTTCCAACATTTTTCTGAGGTCTAGATTCATCCTTGATTCTCCTGCTAGTCTTTGCCCCAAAGTAGGTAGTTCTTGGCTATGTGACTTGGTTGATGACATCAGAAGCAAGTGCTTGTACCAGATAAACATTCTTCTTTATGTTGCTTTCCACACTTATTGCAACTGTTCATGCTCATTTGATTGTCACTGCTATTGGGCTTTATCTTCTTCTAGTTAAACTTCCCAACTTGTGAAAGTGATTTGTTATGTGAATCCTAAGAAGCTTCCATAATCTCAACACTTTTCCTTCTTTGAAATTCCTATCTCCTTTGAGTATTTTGCTTGTCCATTTCTACCCTCCTAGTTCTCTCCACCAACACTAAAAAGTCTTCAATCTTCAGTGGAACAAGAGGAGCCTAATTGCATTCTTCAATCCAGATAAGAATTGGTGATTTTTTTCCTCTACAGTATGTATTAAATATTAACTGAGGAGCATATATGGACAATGTGATAAATTCAAACTCATACTGCATATCTAATCTATCTCCTTGCACCAATCTCATAAATTTTTCCTGCATCTTCCTCCTCGCAGAAAGAGGGACGAAACAGTCTCTGAACACTTGAGTAAAGTCATCCCACTTAATTTGTATGTTAGGTATTCCTCCAAATTTGTCTTCCTCATCACATATGCATGTGAAGCATCTCACAATAAACATGAAAGGATAAGTAAAGTAATTATTTAAATAGAAGTTCAACAATAAAAATGTCTATACACAATGGTAATTTACCCACTTTAAGTCTTTCAATTCTCAGTCCTTGGTGCAATCTCAAATCTCAATTTTCCTTTCTTGTTGAATTCTTGTTAAATCGAACTCCTATAAATTTTTATTTCTTCCCTTCTAAAGTCTCTAAAATCATACAATATAAATTTTCATGAAAATATAATTTAATAACAAAATTTAATAAAAACTATAGAATAAAAATTCATTTACTGTTGAGGATTTTCTAAATCCAAAATCCTTCTTCTTTCTCTCTCAAAATCCCTTCTCCTCGCTTTCAAATCTCTTTCTTTTACTATATGAAATATCTCTTGTTTTAGATGAAGTAAAACAGGAGGATTTATACAGAGACGAGAAAAATAAAAATTATCAAACCTTCATTCTTCTTTCGGTCGTTCCTCCCGTTAACTGCGGTTTCCTTCCAACTTTCCAGTTCTTTAGCAATAGAAATGAAAAAGTAGTTAAGAGGAGTTGGTGAATGTTATCCCCAAACGTGATCGTTCGCTCAAAATAGCAAAACGAACTCTCCAAACCTTTCCGCTCTCGAGTTCCGTCCACTCCAGGTCGCAGTTTCGTCTCCTGTTTGCTTGTCTGATCGCGGCTTAATATAAGGGCTGGCCGGTTCAATTGAACCAGCAAGTTAAACTGATTATTATAGGCCACAACCCCGTGGTCAAGACATCGAGTTCTACGAATGGAAACAACCAATCAAGAAGGCCTACAAACAACTATAGACTTATTGGAAGAGTTCAGAATGCAAGCTACACGTCGATAGGAAGAGATCAAGAGAAGAACCGCCCGATACTACAATTCACACATTAGAGATAAAACCTTCCAACGTGGAGAACTCGTTTTAAAAAAGTAGACACAGCCGCTCGTTGCTCTACACTTGGCAAAATAACAATTATTTGGGAATGCCCCTACATTATAAAATGAAAAGTATGTCCGAAAGCCTATCAGCTAAAGAATCACTATGGAAATGAAATACTCCGAACATGGAACGCTGATGATTTGAAGACATTTTATCCATAAAGGATGCACCTATCTTCATTTGCCCTACATTTTTTTACTCTTTTATTAGGAACCGCTTTCCTTTACTCTTTACTAGAAAAACCTCTTATAAAACAAAATACATAAGACACCCACTCGCAACAAGACCATCACTTCAAGACGCTCAGGGAACTCGGAATATCGAAACCGAACGTTTGGACGGTTTCATGAGAACTCGTCAAGAGATTTTTAAGGAGAAACTTGTCGAACTATAATTCCTCGACTATGCAATAATCAAGCACGATCACCTGATTAGCAAGCCAATAGAGTCCCCCTCTAGGTTCAAGCTGAAAGAAAATATTAAACTAATCCCTACGGCGAGTCAAGACCCCTAGGCACTCAAGACCTGTATGTATGTCAGAACCCTCAGTGTGAAGAAAAATCATCTATCTAGCGAGATACCCTCCTTATTCCCTGTTGAGTGACTAGTGGTAAACTACATTTCAAATCCTAAAAAAGGAAAACTTCAAACGAGCTCGCTCACACTTAAATAACGAAAAGAGATAAAAGTCTATTTGTAAATTATTCGCCCTACGCTTAAGGAGCTTAGGCGAAGGCGTAAGATCTTTTGTTATGATATCGATTACATATAAACATATCCACTTCTCTTGCAAGAACAAAGATTCATTAAACTCGCCCTTGAGCAAAACTAACAAAGATGATCGCTAGCATCAAGTAAGAATAAATATCCAAGCATATACACTTCTCAATTATCTCAGCAGAATGGTAAAAACAAACAGAGGTAACAAAAATAATCTTTATTTTATGTATTTATTTACAAACATTTAGACTTACACATTTCACTCTGCTTGTAAGAGATTTATTTTCCAGTGGAATAACCCATGCGGGAGAAATAAAGCTCTTACAAGACGAGTAAAATTGGACGAGAAATCTTGACCCTTATTTCACTCTGCTTGCCACCTGACATCTCTCCTTCATGGTATCCTACTGGAAACACATCATGACACTCGCATGCAACTCTAATTTCTGCAAACAAATTTTTCGATCTGTCAGGCTACTTAGGAGAATAGAATGGTATCCTCGAGTCGCCATATGAGGCAATCAGCTCCTCATCCCTCTTAGTGGCAGAATCAGTCAGGGTCCAATCTCAGACCAACTTCATTGAAGCTGACTGCATTAAAGGATTAATGGGAACAAAAAGGAAAGATGGAAATACTGTGCATGTCACTTTCCCACGACAACCTAGCCATATGTCCTGCTCGCCCTAAAAAGAACGAAGTCACGAGATGCCCCCAATGTAAAAAATATATTTACACCAAAAGGATAATATTAGGAAGGAAGCCACATTTCTTTTCTCTTTCTTTTCCCTCTATATGTCGTAGGAAGAAGCACTACAAAATCGAGGAAAGCTAGCAAGTACACTAGCCATCGAGAGGTAAGCTCGCCCCCGAAAGAACACCAGGGAATGCCACCATCAAAACTGACGCAACCAACATTCCAGTCTATTTGCACTCCAAAAGAACTCACTCGCTCTATTTATTAACGAATGATCACGAAGCATCATGTCAGAAGTCATAAATATCAACAACGAATCAGCAAATAGAAAGAACATAAGAAAGATGTATCATAATAAATGTATCTTTTGCAGTTATGAGGTAACCCGTTTTACCTCTTAAAATATTTATTATTCCGTACAAACAGGATAAACATCGCCCTAGCAAGACAAATATCACATCATCAATAGCAAAATGCCCAAGCCACTATTGCTCATCTCCCTCGTTGTGACATACTCTGTAATGAGTAGCACATGAGTCCCCAACAGATGGTGATTTTAAGTGCCTCTACACTATAGGCCACTATAGGCACCATGCAATTAGCCACTATAGGGTATGCCCCCTCCTTTTTGTGAAAAACTCTGTAAAAAAGTAGCGTAGCACGTGATTTTCCTCTTAGTTGGCGAAGTCTCACACCACAGACGATGGTAGCGAATAGCCTTGACTGGCGACTCCCTCTCACTTTAATGCAAAAAGCTCCACAACAGGGGCAAAGTGCGAGTCCTCTCAACCGGTGACTCTTAATGGATACCCCTGCAAATATCAAGAGTGGGGTAAGGCGTGGTCCATCATAGGTCGCTTTTCATGCCAACAACAAACCCGCTCACCAATGAGTTGGGAAGACCAATTTGTGCTGTTAGAGAAAGAAAAATCCAAAAAGCTCAATGATAGGAAACACTTGAAGATCTCAAGTATTTCCTATCAATCTTCGGAAAACAGCGAGCTTTCTTACCAAAATCCACACAAAAACAGGAAAATAATAGAAAATTTGTAATCTTTGATGAAATGGAAGCAGAAAATAACAAGATACAATTGATCCTCTATTCGAGAGGAGGATCGTTCTCTCCCAATCTCTAGACGCCGCTAGAACCCAAAAGAAATAAAGAGATCTCAAATTTCAGCTAAATTCAAGATGCCCTAACCCTAGAAAAACAATGTATTTAATGCATACAAATCAAAAGAAAATCTCTAAACAATCCCTACATTCAAATTTTCCTCCTAAATCCCTCAAAAATCCTTCCTAAAATGACTCCCGTGGACTTGCGGCTTGTACGACGTCCGGAACAGACGGAGTTTTCTCCGCTGTTTCGGGTCTGGGCCAGTCCTGCGTTGATCGGCTGGACCGGTCTAACAATTCTCCCCTCCCGAAAATCAACCTTGTCCTCAAGGTGGAGATATGCTCATGTTTCGATTGAGGTGGCCATCCTTGAGGTGGTAGAAAATCCTTATCAAATTGCTTAAGGGTTGCCTTGAAAGAGAAACATCCCCTCCCTCCTCCATCATGATCACATCCAACTTGTGTAGTCCCACCCGATAAGCTTCCCCCACCTCTTGTAGGCTCCTAACCGTGGTCTTAAGTGATACTATGGCTGTGGATAGCCCTGCATCTCCCCTTATAACAACCTTTCTCCCATCCATCATTAATTCCATCGTGAGTGCTTCTCAATTGTCCTTGGTTTTCCCAAGGTTGCAACAATTTCATTCCCACGATGACATCAGTATTTTCTAACTCTAGTGGGAGAAAATCCTCCCTTACCTGAATCCCCTGGATGGTCAACACCACTCCTCTACAGATCCCCTAGCCTTTCTCCACCTTCCTTGTACCCATCATCACCCCATAACAACAGATGTCCACCAATTTCACTCCCAGTTGGTTGACGACCTGAGTGGAAATGAAATTATGGGTAGCCCCACTGTCAATCAAAACAACCACCTCCATGCTTGTTATTTCCCCCTTCACCTTCATCGTATGATTCAAGGTGAATCATTCTATAGAATTTAAGGAGACCTCGACCAGATCTAAATGCAACTTCTCCTCCATCTCTTCCTCTATCTCTCCCTCACCTCCCTCTTCAGTTTCCTCATCATCATAAATGGTGAGAACCTGAAGAGATCGGTCCTTGCACCGATGTCCGGGCGTATACTTCTCCTCGTATCTGAAATACAATGCCTTTGCCCTCTCTCCTGCATCTCTTTCTCTATCAACCTCTTGAATTTTCCCCACTCCCTCCTATAGACTTCCCCCTGGTGGTCTCATTAATGTTGTCTAATGCAATCCCCTTGGGTGATAGAAGAGTGGTCGTCGTTCTGTAAGAGCCTCCTGAGCTGTTGCTCTTTGCTCTCTTCTCTAGATTATTCTGATTTACCACCAGCTGGGCCAACTTCATGGCCTCCCCCAAGTCACGAGGCATCAAAACCTTCAATGATGCTCGGATATCTGCCTTCAACCCCTCCATGAAGTTCCCCTCCAATACCGTATTTGATAATCGCTCCACCCTTCTAGCTAGATGCTCAAACTGCTCCCGGTAGTTTGCTACTGATCCCTCATGTGCCAGAGCAAAGAACTGCTCATAGAAATCTCCTCTCCGGTCGGTTTGGAAACGTTCTATTATGCAGTCATTGAATTCCCTCCAGTCCATGATAGGTCTTCTCTGATCTCTCCACTGGTACCATGACAGTGACTTCCCCTCCAAACATAGGCCTGCTGCTGTCAGCATCTCCTCCTCTATTAGCTCATTCATGGCAAAGTACCTCTCCACTTTATAGATCAACCCATATGCATCCTCCCCCTCGAAGATAGATATCTTCAACTTCCTCATCTTCTGATCTCTTCCATTCCCCCTTCTTCCTCCATAACTTCCCCTCTCCCAAGTGCTTGGCCCATCCAACGTCTCCCGGTTTTTCCTTGCCCTGCCATAGCCCAAACCCCCTTCAAATTCCCCTATTCTTCCTTCAAAATTAGCACCTCGGCGACCATAATGTCCCTCCCGGCGTTCCCAATTAGCACCCCTTTGCTCCATCCCTCCATTCTCATGCCTTTCCCCATACCTACCTCCTCTATACTCCCGCTAGAAAGGCTCCAGATAAGGTTTCCTTCTTTCTCCCTCCACGATTTCCACCTCTTCTTTCTCTCTACGAATTTCAAAATTCGTGTTTTTTGTTTCCTCTTTTGCCATGGAAGCTACCGCTTTGTTGTGAATTTCCAACATTTTCTTCATCATGTCCCAGAGATCGGTTACTTGTCCTTCCGTGGAGGAAATCATTTCCTCCACTGTTTTCTTAATTTGGTTCATCTCCTCTTCAAGCCTTTCTTCTAGCGCATCAACTTTCTTGGCCGCCATCTCGATCCGAACTTTTGTAAATCCAAAAATTCCGGATTTGGACTACAAAAACAACACTTCGGCCGTTCCCGACCAAAAATCAACCACTGGAATTCACCAAAATCAGCTCATGAACGGTCCCAAGACTTGCTCTGATATCAATTTGAAAGGAAACACTTGAAGATTTCAAGTATTTCCTATCAATCTTCAAAAAACAGCGAGCTTTCTTACCAAAATCCACACAAAAACCGGAAAACAGTAAAAAATTTGTAATATTTGTTGAAATGGAAGTGGAAAATAGCGAGATACAATTGATCCTCTATTCAAGAGGAGGATCGTTTTCTCCCAATCTCTAGGCGCCGCTGGAGCCCAAAAGAAATCTAAGAGATCTCAAATTTCAGCCAAATTCAAGATGCCCTAACCCTAGAAAACAAAGTATTTAATGCATACAAATCAAAAGGAAATCCCTAAATAGTCCCTACATTCAAATTTTCCTCCCAAATACCTCAAAAATCCTTTCTAAAATGACTCACTTGGACTTGCGGCTCGCACGGCGTCCGCAATAGGCGGAGTTTTCTTCGCTGTTTTGCGTCTAAGCCGGTCCCGCGTGGACCGGTCTAACACTCAACAGGCTTGCACTTAGTACACAAATGCTAACTAACATTTCCACACAAGTATAAGAAGGTACGAAGAACCTGAGTAACAAAAAAATCTCTTTATATCTATACTTGTATTACATTAAAAGTATAGCCAAATTGCAAAATCAGGTTAATGCAACTCATTTATTAGTCACACTTGCGCTTTCGCTATCTTTCTCGCCTTCACTCCCAGGAAATTCTTTAAAGTAACATGAAGGACCCTTGAATCTTTATGCGAGATCTAGTCGTCATTACCTCTCATCATTACAAGATCCAAGGAACCTTATCGCACTCGCTTCCAACCGTTACAACAACAATTCTCAGAATTCATGGCACCCACCGCCTCATCTTATTCGATGAGAAATAAAAAAATAGAAGAATTTTTCTCTTTTTGCAAGTCATTTTAAGAAGCCAAAGATTTTATTTAAAGGGGGTAATCATCCCCGAGTTTGTAGATAAATACTAAATTGGAAAAAAGAAAAATAGAATCAGCCTATACTATACCGCAACTACACCGGATAAGCTCCAACACAAGATCTTTTTCCATACTTGACACTAATCCTCCCATCCTATTATGATACTCTACAATATATTGAGCACCCTGAAGGAACACCTCCTTAGTCTACCCGAGCATTGTACACCACTTGACTTCTATTGAGTTAATATGGCTTAACACGGTCGCCATTTGATCATTCAGTGAATCCACCGCACCTCTTAGATCGACATTGCTCGCAATGGCAGCTCCTTCTCCACCAACATTAGGCTCGCCTGCATCCCTAATCTTGACTGTCGACTCCAAGATTACGAACCTCCCTACAATATCCTTTGATGAAATTCGCCCCGCAGGAAGGGCGAGGTTAGTTTACAAGGTATACGAGAAGCAATGAATGCTCGAGGATCTTCCTCCTAGTCTGCTCCTCAGCGACCTCCTCAGCAATCTTCTCAACAGCGGTGGCAATATCATCAACAACTACATTTCACCCTGGGGCACTCGCCTCCTTCAAAGCAGCCTCTCTTATGCATTCTTGCGTACCATCGAGAGGAAAGGAATGATTCCTCCCTTTATCCAAAAGCCCTTCATGTTCACTAGTCATAACTAGAGCAACATGAGCAACTGTCTCATTCGTTCCCCATCAAGGTTAGATGACCGATTATCATCAATGACAATTAAATCCCCAACATCAGAATCTTCTTCAATAGAATACCAACGGTAAGGTTCGACGAGCCCACGGATACTAGCACCTCCTCTCCAACAACGGTCTTACTTGGCGCGACCTCTTTCAAATTCGAGGCCTCCTTACCAAAAGCAGCTCGCATTATCTTGAAGGCAGCTTTAGAGAGGAAATATCCATCTCGCTAAATTCACGCTAGGCTCACGAGTTGGAAGCAAAAGCAGGTGTCTGCTGGACTCGAAGCTAGTATTTATAGAGAAACCTGGTGACGAGATCATTCGGTCTCATGTGATACACACATGTAATGGAAGATTTAGGGCAATAAATTTGCATATACTCACACTATTTTCTTTGTTTTATGACACATTTATTCGACCTTTTCAACATCTGATGTTCAAAGGGCCAAATAAACCAGTGAACTAAATATACAACCATGACTACTTGTGCAGGTGCCTTCTCACAGGTATCTTATATGGTATGTTCAGCTGCATGGAAGGCGAATTCCCTCCTTTTTCAGGACAATTTGTTCTAAGGACTCTCTCAAGAGCTGGGAAGGAGCTTATCACTAGAGCACGATAGATCTCCTGTGGGCACTTCCTCCAAGGAGTTGTTCTACTCGACGGAGGCGAATTTAGAAGTTCCTTTCTCAGTCGAACAAATCTTTGTTCATCTTAGCCAAAATCAAGTCTTCTATGTGAGACCTACCAAGAACCAAGCTAAAGGCATAATATCTCATTGACCAGATATTTCTCGTGATCGGATCATCACCGAGCTTAGAGATCAATGTCAAATCATCACTCACCCCATCTCACTCCTGCGGGGCAACATTAGATCGGCTTCCTTACTCAGATTCAATCTCCAGACGTCCGCAGTAAATCTCACTTGTATCATCTTTCACAAGATCACCACATTACTCGACACATCCGGCTGAGCTGTATCAAAGATTGATTGTACAACTCCTATACTTTGTACATATTCTACTATAATTCTCCAAGCCTTATAAATAGGGGGAGTAGAGATAGAAAAAAAAGGAGGAAGAGACCAAAGTACACCAAAATAGACAAACAATAAGAGGAGTGGAGGATACTTGACAAAATTTGAAGAGATACACAAAGAAACGTTGATCTCCCTAGTATAGCTTAAGCTCTATAGGATAGAGATCTCACCCCTCTCATTCTCGTATTTTTCGCTGGGATAATAAACATTATGTCCAAATTTATTCTCTCTCATTTCTCTTTCTTTTTCTCTTCATCATCCTTCCCATACAGGTTTGTAGCTCACAGGTAGATTCATAAAGTACGGTTAGGCACCATCCACTGAATAAATCTGAATTCAAAAGGCCAGGCAATAAGAAAATCAAACTTCTCATGAAGGTTTTTGACCCATATCATTTCATAATTAGAGTGAGCCATGGCCCTATATTTTTCTTCGACCCTAGATTTAACCACAACTATTTATTTCTTACTTTGCCATGTCTCAAGTTTTCTGCCACAAAGATATATTGTCAAGTTGAGTTCCCATCTTCAACATACCCAATATAATCAAAATATGCATAAGCTTCAACCCTTAGGTGGCTATTTCTTTTATAGAGCCGCGCTTTCCCAAAAGATTTCTTGACAGCTTTTGGAATTTTCATGACAACCTCGTAATATTTTTTCTTCAAATTTTGCATATGCTGACCAACCACAAAAAAAAAAATGATATTTAGGTTTTGTGATAAGGTAAATAAGCTTACTATCCAAATGCCAATAGCAAGACGCATTCTCAAAGATTTCACCATTCTCATATATTTTAGGTAGAAGAGTCGGTATGTTTGCTTGCAAGAAATATTTCTTAAAGAAGGTTTGTAGTACATTTTATTTAATAGGTAGAGAGAGAGAGGCACCCCTTTACTATTTGCAAAATCATGGCAAGAAAGTACTTTCGATGCCATAGATCATTGGTTACAAACTTTTAAAGATAACGCTTTATTTCAGCAATGGTAGAAGTGTCAATTCCATTCAGAAGAATATTTTAAATCAAGATATTAAAAGGCGAAATCGGGAATCAAGGCATTTTTTCTAAGCGAGGCGAGGCGTAAGCCTCAAAATGATTAAAATAAATTAATTTAAAATTATAATAATGATAAAAATAATAAAATATTTTGTCAACTATGAATTTGAAGATTTGTTTTAAGATAATATTACTGGAATACAATATTTAAAATAAACTCACTTAAAAATAAAACATCCCCTTAGGATTAAGACTCAAAGTAGGCTCATCACCACTTTGATTGTCTTCAGAAGAATCTTCATAATTAATGTCAAAGTCATCCTCCAACTCTTCTTCATCTATAATATTTTTTTCTTTATCTCCTATATAAGTTAATATTTCATGAGCTCTAAAATGAAACAATAGGAACATATAAAATAATTCATTATATTTAAGAATACCTTTAAATTTTTTTTGAAGCTCCAATCTCACTTTGTTTCTTTCTTTTATATACTTGGGTAGTTGCTTCATTGTCTTCTTCATTGACATGACTTTCTCCTTCTGCTTCAACTTTAGATACATCAGCATTCTTAAGAGTAACCCATTCATCATCAGATTGTATCTCATCAACAAGTAAATGGTCAATTTCATTCTCAATATTTCCTTGATTTTGCAATTTGAGATGTACTTGCTCGGTACCGAGCATGTACCGAGCGGTACGAGCATGTATCGAGCTTGTACCTGCTCGGTACCGAGCATGTACTGAGCGGACGAATGAAAGAAAGCCGAATCAGGAATTATTCAAGCTTTCGTTACTGCATGTCAAAGTCAAGACCACAACACCGCGTACCTGCTCTTCCGACTTAACCGATGCCTGAACGTTTCCTGCTTTCACAACTTCGGCTTCGTTTCTTTCCCTGCGTCGTCTCCTTCCGACTTCGTCTCCTACACTCACGACTTCGTCTCCTTCTCTCGCGGCTTCGTCTCATTCCCTCACGGCTTCGTCTCTAGTTCGCCTTTCAATTCTCACAGGAAGCCCTAATCCTATACGCGAATACACGAACACGAATCGGTTGCGTCGTATTTACATATATACCGAAGAAAAAATTTCGAGGCGGTGCCTCATACTGCCTCGAGGCGTTACGCTATAATGCGTACACCTTGTGCGAAAAAATTGTAGGCTTCGCTGGATGGTTCGAGGCGTAAGCCCCGATACGCATGACTTCCGCCTCGACTTGAGGCGCGACTCAATGCGGACACCTCGTCCGCTTTTTTAATGGTTGTTATAAATAAACACTTCAAGAATTGCTATGCCAGAGGTAGTGTATCAAATAAAAGATAGAATGATCAACAATATTACTTCATAGTCTAACATTATTTAGAAACTTATAGAGTTTGTTAAAATACGGGCAAGGATTTTGCTTATCCAATATATAGCTTTCTGAAGCTTGCATGTTTTGGTTTTCTTAAGGGCAACTTACCCAACCAGTTACTCCATAAAAATAACTTTGGTGAGGTTCTCATAGAGAAAGCATTGTTTCATTCACTTGGAGACAGTTTAGACTTGATTAATGGCAATAGAGAAGAAGATAAACATAATTCAGTCGAGCAGTATGGTGAAAGTCTCAAAACATTCTTTGACGTGAACCTATAGAAAAGGGATGGAGGATGGCGTTGGTTGCATGAGATGGTGAGCACATGGGGCATACCTTACAAATCTATTGATGTGTGTGATGGAATAGTTAAAATCATTAATGCATGGGTTCATTAATGTCTTCAACGATCATTCATGTACAATACTTCTTTTGCATTCACCGCAACATATTTTGAGTCTATTTGTAAAGAAAATTGCATTGTACATTATGAAGTTTACAAAAGAAGTTGATATATAGCATGGAAACATGCATATGTTATTTATAACAATCTGAGAGATCGTTTGCATTAAATAGAGATAAATCATTGTGAAGCTGTTAACAATAACAATATGGTAAAAATAGCATCATCGTATGCATCGGAAGGAGCAGTGATCATAAACATCACAATTAAATGCAATTAGGTATTAGAAAATAAATAATGCTCTAATAGAAAAATGGTTTCACGCACCTTAGCTTTAGAAGATTTAGTTCATGAATCAGTACTTGGATGTTGTCCTTCTTAGTTTTAGTACTTGTATAAATATAAAATCACATATAAGATGTTCATATTGAGTAGCTCCTAAATTCTTAATTAATCGTGAAGAAAAAAATTGTTATGTTATTTGGGGAGGTTAATAAAATTCATAATGCTTATAACCTTTCCTTCATTTTTCTATTTGCTAAAAATTATTCTCCTATTGTAGGTTCATGGTACATGTTCTTAACATTATCTATCCTAAATTTATGCAATAAAATTTCAAAATTTCTAATTTACTTAAAATCAAATAATATTAAAATTCCATTTTTCCCTCTTCTTTGTAGCCAATCATCAAACCTCTAAAGATACCTTAATTAATTTTTTCATTATCATCCTTATGCATAAGGACTTGATTTGGGGTTTCAAACTGTGTTCTCGACGTAAAAGGGGAAGAAGATACTAGATTAGGGCTTAAGTTTACCTTGATGTCGGCATAAGTTGCAATGCTTTAAGGCTCTCATGCTCGGGAAATTATTAGGTGCGGACACCGGATTTAGAGATGCGTCCGGATTACTGGATGCACTGCGTACGCTCTGCTTTCACTCTGCTTATACTCTGTGTATGTTCTGCTTACACTTTGCGTATTTGTAGATACATAGCAAATAAGCAGCAAATATTCACAATTAAATATTTGGTGATTATTTACTGCATATCTACAAATACGCATTATATACGTAATAAATACGCAGAGTGTAGTTAGAGCTTAAGTATAAGATACGTAGTATCCGGACGCATCTCTACGTCCGGTGTCTGCACCTAATAATCTCTCGTCATGCTCAGCATCATTCAAAGCCCCTCTCACATTCAACAATTCATGTGTGGCTACGCTTCTTAGCTTTTACGCTCAATAGCATGAGTTCCCGCCTATCGCTTCGCCTCCCCCCTTCCCTTGCTCTGTTCTCGCCTCCTTTGCCCGCTCAATCTAACACTACTTTCACCTCCCTCTTCTCGCTCCTTCGCCTACTCAGTTTCTTCTAAGTTGGAATTGATACAACCTATCTTATAACCAACTCTAATCCCGACCTTTAATGGCCAACTCTCTTTAACTGACTCAAAAGCAAGCTTTCTTTTACTTCTTCTATAAGACAATTTGCTAGCCAGCCTACTTAGTATTTTAGGTATATTTTTTTTATAAGAATATTATGCTGTAAATGAGTTCGATCATTAACCTAAATTAGCTTTCATTGCTTATTAGGTGCACGAGGTTTCTTAATTACCTTCACAGTTTTTTGAATAATTAATGAACCTAACTAATTTGATTAATTAATTGATCAAGCTTAATCAGTCTAATTATTCACATTCAATTATTCTATACTTATCTTGAAGACTTTGGGGGTGCTACACAATGGTCTCTAGCTTAATCACATCAACAAACCCATTGACTCCAACAATAAGCAAAACAAAGGATCAAGCCAAGGATAGGTTTGGTGAGCTCCCATGATGCACGATTACAATCAAATAAGCACATTTTACACACTGAATATAGAAAATTTTTCATTCTCATATATTCTTAAATCTTTGACTTAAGTCATATCTTCAATTGTAATGGCTAGCTCCAACATTCTTTGCAGTGCACAACCCCCTGATGATCTGCTAAGAGATGCACAAAACACAAATAAGTTTTTTAAACAGGTTGGAGGTATTTACCGCTTGGAGGATGAAGTATATAAGGACGTTATACGTGCTTATTGTGCTTTAACTGCAGAAGAATATGAAGCTGTAAGTCATGTCATCATTCTTATTTTTGAAGCAGAAATGGGTGGTACCACCCAAGACTATTATGATTCAAATCTTCTTTATCTTTTTATTTACCACAATTATTTTTATTATTTTCCATCCCATTGCTGCATTTTTCTCAGAAGGAATGCAAAAAACCTGTAATAGGGAAGCGTTATTTCAATTATGTGAATCTTGAAGATGTGAAGCTTGAAGACGTAATTGAAAAATATCCCTATAGAAAGAATTTAGCTGAAGAAGAGGTTACTAAAGGTCAGCTAATGCTAGTACTTCCCTAAGTATGCTTATTTGTTTTAGCTGATTTATTATTTTTCTTTGCTGATGAACATGCAGAAACCTTAGAACGCTTGAAACTGGTTGATTTCTTGAGAGGCCTTGTTGAATTTGATCCAGCAAAAAGATGGTCACCTTTGCAGGTTGTCATACTCAACCGGTAGTAGCTATTTAATAGGATTCTAAAATGGATTACTTGGTGGAACCACCCAACTATCATGAGTTTCTTTATTATTTGAATATTTGAACCATATGTTTCAGGCTTCAAGGCATCCATTTATCACTGGCGAAGCCCTTACATGCCCGTACAACCCTCCACCAGAGACCCAACAAATTGTAAGCAAATCTATTATCTTGATTTTTTCGTGTGATGATCATGAAACAGAGGAATGCTGAGATTCTTGAATGTTTTTATTTATTTATTTGCTGGTGGAAATTTTGTTTTCTTGAGCCTATAAAAAATTATCTTCTCTTTTCATTGTCTGAAAATTTGTGGTGATGATGCATGAGCATGAAACTGGTGTGGGACCTGACATGATATTGATATAAGGTTGACTTTTCTAGAAATCCGACACATGTTTTGGGGCAGGGAAAACAGATTTAAAAGTTAAATATTTTTTAGAAGTAATTTAAAGGTATGAGATTTGGAGGAGATGAAGAGATAGAGGTTTGTAGAACGTAAGAGGTATAATTAATTACACTTGTTGATCTCCGGAACTCGGGCGAGGCCACACCTTGCATTAGGTCTTCCCAGTGATTCATTTAAAATGTTGAGTGCCATGGTATGCCATTTCTGGTGCAATAGGTGCCCTAAGTGAGCATTTTTTTTAATCATAGGTAAAAGGCTAAGACCTATCTCTCACTCCCTTTTATATTTCTTTACCTTCTTGTACTGCATATACTGGATAATCTAGATTAAATGTTACTATACTATATAAATTTTTTTCCCAATTGTCTTCAATCCTCTTTTATTTTTATTTTTTTTTTATTTCCTTTATGATTTGTTAGTTATATAATGTAGGTACATTTTTTGCATTTCATTCTCTTTTTATGGATCGTTTTGTTTTCTATGTTTTTCCTGCACATCTTCTTTCTTATTTTAATTAGAATGGCTTGTATCATGACTAATTAATTTATGTCGTAAGCTATTTGGTGTTATCTTCTCATTTAACTCGCACATTTTATTTGTATGTATATGCTTTATCTAATTTATATTGTTGTTTTCTCATTTTCTGAATAAAGATCATGAAAGAGTTGTTATTTATCTAATGCATTTTATTATAAAACATTGTATAGAGATTCTACTTATTATATATTATTTTCTCAATAAACTTTTATTTGGAAGAAAAATTGTATCAAGATATTTTCATGAAAATGCATTAGGATTGATGTAGCATGGAGATGGGGGGAGGGGGTCATTTGAAATTTGGGATTTCAAATTAAATGGAAAAGAAAATTATTCCTTTAATTAAGGATGAATTAAGGCTCCAAGAGGGGCGGGGGGAGGGGATTAATGGGAATTAAATGAATTGGAGAGAGAGAGAGAGGAGGGGTCGGCGTAGAGAATGAGAGGAGAGAGGGTCTCCAGGTTCATTGAATGTGCTGATTGATTTAAATCTGAATTATTTTCAGATTTGAGAATATTAGGAAAGTTTCCAAATGAAATTGAACTTATTTTAGGAAAGGATTTCAAATTTAAATTGATTTGAATTTGAAATTTGAAAACAATCCTAAATTAAGACGTTGAATAAAAGGAAAGTCTTGAATAGGAATTCGAATTTGGAGGCAAAGGGGGATTGGGGAAAAGAGGCTGGCGGTTAGGCTAAGAATTAGGGTTAGGGTTAGATGGCCAGTGGCTTTAAGAGGGATTAGGTAAGGGATTATATGGCTTGCCTAATCAAAGCTCTTTAATTGATGAGAAGAAATTAAATCAAATCCATTCAGAAATTTAATTGAACCTAATTTAAACAACTTTCTTAAAATAAGAGTCCTAATTTAGGAAACAAATTCAAAATTAATTTGTTTTTTGAATTCGAATTCATTGTCAAATTAAGATATATATAATAGGAAGGTTTTGAATACAAGATGAAATTGTGAGAGCCAATGGAAGAAAGGTGGTCGGCAGCTATGAAGGTATTAGGGTTATGGTTTGTGAGAGCGTTGGCGGTTTGGAGTGGGGGAAAGCTGTCCGGTTAGGCTTAGGATGGGGATGGAGAATTTCGGTGGGGAAGAAGAGTGGATTGTGGGAAGTGGCTGGCGAGTTTGGGTGGTGGATGGGATGAAACTGACAGGATTGAAGGGAGGATGGAGATGGCGATTAGGAAAGAGAAAACAAAGCAAAGAAAAAAAGAAGATATAACCACGAGTCTTGGACTCTTCGGAAGATTGACAGGTGATACGATGCCATTCACCAAGGGAATTTAAGCCACGAGCCCAGACCCATCATGCGGTTGGTGGAAACCACGATTTCCTCCATAAGAATTCTCACTAATGTTCTCTCTTAGAACAAAAGTACCTAACAATTTTTTTTATTAAAACCAAGGTTTAAAATTGCGTAAATAAGCCTTGAGGCGTTTTTCGTCCGTGAGGCGAGGCGTAAGCCTCACCGACGAAGAATTGCGTAAATGAGAATTTAAGGGTTTTAGCAAGTAAAAAATAGTAAGATTCTATCATACAATAAAAACATCTAAATGACAATTAAAATTAGGGGAAAGTAAGAAAATAAATGCAATAAAATCATGTCCCAAAGTACAAAATCACAAAATATTAGTCTATCAAAACTCCCAAAGTACAATTAAGAAAGAACATATATAATCCAATCATGTCCCATCACTAAATGGGTCTTCAAGAGAATCTTCTCACCCCTTCCTCCTCTCCTATAGAGTCCAATGTCTTCCAATCAAAGCATGCACTTATGAACAAGTAAACTAACACTAACAACTATTACTAAAGATGATGAATAGAACAATATGCCGGACTGCCGGGGGTCCAAGGGGGTGCTGCCCCCTGGCGGGGTTCGACCTGTAAGAGTAATTTTGAAGTTCTATTTGTTTTTGAAGTTTGTAAGATGTTTTTATGGGAAGATACCGAATGGTACCGAGCATGTTCCTTAGCAGTACCGAGCATGTACCAAGCGGTACTGAGCAGTACCAAGCATGTACCTAGCAGTACCGAGCAAATACCTAGCTATACCGAGCATATACTGAGCGGTACCGAGCATATACCTAGCAGTACCGAGCAAATACCTAGCTATACCGAGCATATACTGAGCGGTACCGAGCATATACTGAGGGTACTAAGCATATATTTGAGGCGTACGCCTCAGCCAGAATTGCTCCTTTGAGGCGCGCCTCAGTCCAAGTGAGGCGTACGCCTCTGCCAGGAGAGGAATTGCGTAAGCCTCGAGGCGGTTTTGGGTCAAATTGCGTAGAGGCGCGCCTCAAGGTGCGCCTCTTATTGCGCAATTTTAAACAGAGATTAAAACTCCATACCATTATACTAGCAAGGGCCTCTATATATAAGTCTCAAAAATTAAAGAAACTAAAATAAGATGATCATACCCCTAGGGTTACATAAGATTAGACCCTTAAGGGTAAAAACGGAAAATGCTTAATAAAAATAAAAATTTCAAATAAAATTTAAGATAATGTTGGACGATCACGGTTGTCGATCTTCAGCTCCTCGGATAGGCATGGATGGTTAGATGTCTGCGTCATTCTCCTAGGGTGGAAAAGAGCTCGACTCCGTCGAGTTCGCGTCCCGAGTGAGCAACCATGCTTTGATACCAAACTGATGTAGCACCGATATGGGGGGAGGGGGTCATTTAAAATTTGGGATTTCAAATTAAATGGAAAAGAAAATTATTCCTTTAAATAAGGATGAATTAAGGCTCCAAGAGGGCAGAATTAATGGGAATTAAATGATTGGAGAGAGAGAGGAGGGGCCGGCCTAGAGAGGGAGAGGAGAGAGGAGAGAGGAGAGAGGAGAGAGGAGAGAGGGTGTTCAAGTTCGCTGAATTGGTGATTGATTTAAATATGTATTAATTTCCTATTTTAGAATATTAGGTAAGTTTCCAAATGAAATTGAACCTATTTTAGGAAAGGATTCAAATTTAAATTGATTTGAATTTAAAATTTGAAAACTTTCCTAAATTAAGACGTTGAATAAAAGGAAAGTCTTGAATATGAATTTGAATTTGGAGGGAAAGGGGGATTGGGGAAAAGAGGCCGACAATTAGGTTAGGAGTTAGGGTTAGGGTTAGGTGGCCGATGGCTTTAAGAGGGAAAGAGGGATTAGGTAAGGAACTTTATGGCTTGCCTAATCAAAGCTCTTTAATTGATGAGAAGAAATTAAATCAAATCCAATAAAAAATTTAATTGGACATAATTTAAACAACTTTCCTAAAATAAGAATTTAGGAAACAAATTCAAATTGAAATTAATTTGAATTTTGAATTCGAATTCATTACCAAATTAAGATGTATATAATAGGAAGGTTTTGAATACAAGATGAAATTGTGGGAGCCAATGGATGAAAGAAGGTAGCCGGCAGCTATGGAGATATTAGGGTTATGGTTTGTGAGAGCGTTGGCAGTTTGGAGTGGGGGAAAGCTGGCTGGTTAGGCTTAGGATGGGGATGGGGAATTTCGGTGGGGAAGAAGAGCGGATTATGGGAAGAGGCCAGCGGGTTTGGGTGGAAGATTGGATGAAGCCGACGGGATTAGAGGGAGGATGGAGATGGCGATTAGGAAAATAAGGAGAAAACAAAGCAAAGAAAAAAGATATAACCGCGAGCCTTAAACTCTTCCGAAGACTAACGGGTGATACGATGCTCTTCATCATGGGACTTCAAGACACGAGCCCGGACCCATCCTGCGGTTGGTGGAAACCACGATTCCCTCTATAGGGATTCTCACTAACGTTCTCTCCAAGAACAAAAGTGCAAAACAAAACTTTTTATTAAAACTCTATTATATCATTACACTAGCAAGGGCCTTTATATATAGGTATCAGAAATAAAAGAAACTAAAATAAGACGATCATGCCCCTAGGGATTACATAAAATTAGACCCTTAAGTAAGGGTAAAACCGAAATTGCATAATAAAAATAAAAATTACAAATAAAATTTAAGATATCGTAGGACGATCACGGCCGTCGATCTTCAGCTCCTCCTCGAATAGGCATGGACGGTTGGATGTCTGCATCAAGGATAGTTTTTAAAGCCCTTGGATTTGTATTGAAATTAGTGTTAGATATGATATTCTAAATTGTAATAATCTCATTACAAATATAAGGACTTTTATGCCCATCTTGATGTGTTTTGCATTTGGATTTATAGACAAAACTTTTTTTTCTTCTTAGTTTAAAATGCAAGCAAGTTCTCTTAGCATTTGCTCAAGGGATGTTTGAGACTTGGCATGCCTTGCATCTTATCAGGTAGAATGAGAGAGATAAAATTATGCAAAGAGGATTTAAATAAATAGACCTGATGAAACTCTAATAGGAAGAGATGGATGTGTAGTGAAAGGGATGTGAAGAGAAATACAAACGATTTATGGATATGAGAGAAATTTCTTTTATATTTAATGTTGTATGCTATTTCAGGCGTGTTCATATGAGTTTGTGCCCAATAGAGGCATGAGACATATTTATAATTGCCAGTCCATCATATTTTAGTTTGTGGGGATGTTTAATAACCGGATGTGGTAGCATATGAATGAAATGTAATTTCAAAGTAAATGAATAAGATCTACGAAGCACAATGTTTATGGGTATATGAAGGAGATATTAATAGAAGGTGATAAATAGTGAGAAAAAATGTTTAAAATAATGGGATAAGGAGAATGTTATATGATGCGTCCAATTCTTTTTTAAAATGTGTTCATACTTTTACTAAAATACTTCCATGTGCCCAAGGGAAGTGCTCAATAATTGATAGAAATCCTTTTGAAAGAGTAAACCATGGGAGGTGCTAAATTGCGTGTTAGACATAGAATCTCTAAGTATATGCATGGTGCGTGACATGGACACAATACCTTGGTTAGAGTGTTAGTGGCTTAGTGCTTCATATATATGTGGAAAAGAACGGATATATGGTAGCTAAGTGAGAAAATAAAGCATGAAGAATGAAAATTGAGAGGCGGGAAAGTGAGTTGTTGATTGAATAACTAAGGGAGATGGAAGAGCGACATTAAAATTTTGGCACAAAATCTAACAAATTTCTGTGAATATAACTTTGAGTGATTTGCATATGGATATTGGAAGCGTGCAAAGAACCTCAGGAAAAATAAGGTGATCATTGAGAGGAGAGTGATAATTAAGATTCCTTTGTTTTCATTCTAGATCTAAATAAAACCTAATCCGGAAATTAGGAAAATTTTGTTTGAATTAAACATGATCTATCCATAGTTAAAAGGAGGTTTGGTGCTTTTCTTGAGCAAACAACAAAATCTATAAGCAACACTGTCTCATTCTAAACTAGATCGTCAAGCCTGGACAGTTCTTCTAACAAAAGCTCTAATTTAACCTTTGATAACATCTCAACTTTAGACATGTGATGGGACATCAGATCATGGAGAGTATATCAAAGACGTGGCCGCCGATCTACGGCCACGATCGCGTCGATCTATTTTTTAGTCTTCATATGTATTTGTTTTATTTATTTGTTTATGTATTTGTTTTAGTTGCATTTCCCTTTGTACCCTTAAGGGTTTTATCATGTGTAAGCCCTATGGGCTATGTCGTCTTTTATTTTCCCTTTCATTGTATGAGGTTATATATAGCCCACTTATGTTTCTTTTGAGGTTAATGAATGAATTATAATGAAATTTCTGCACATTAAGTTCTTGTGAGAGCTTGAGAGTCTTTGGAGAGAAATCCTTTGGAGAGGGAAGTGGATCACCCGCCAACCTTGGAAGAGTTCGGGTTTGTGGCTAGTTTCTTCTTATTTCTTCCTCATCTTTCTCCCTCCCTTCCCTTCCATCCCACGGCTCACCTAAATCTCTAAACCGTCGATCCCTCCAAATTTCCCACCGCTGGCTACATCCACAACCCCCACCACCGGCCAAGGCCCTTTCCCCCCCACTCCACCTAGCCATCGGCCATCCAAGGTGGTTCCCCTTGATTGGTGTACCCACCCACTTGATCCCTCCACCTCCACCTAACCCAAACCCTAGCCTAGCCGCCGGCCTCCTCCTTTCCTTCCTTTCCTCCAAATTCTCAAATTCAACATCATTACTTTCCTTTCTTACTTAGTCTCTCTTGGGAAAGTTTTTGAATTTCAATCATTCAATTCAAATTTGAAGTTTGAAACATTTCTTAAAATAGAATTCTATTTTTGGAAACAAAGCTTCTAAAATCAAATCCAAATTGAATTTGAATTAGATTGGAATTAAATCTAATTCCTTAATTTGTGAATTCCATTTAAGTAAGTCATAATACACTTGCTTAATTCCCCAACACACCTCCCTATGCCTCCGGCCCCCTCATGGTGCTCCCCATTTGATTACTTTCCAAACTTCAAGCCTCTCTCTTTGGGAAGAATTCAAAGTCTTTCCCTCTCTCTTACCTACCCCCTCCCTCTCACCTATTTTCCTTTTAATCCTTTCCAAACTTAAGGATTAAATAGGGATACAAATTCCCAAACTTCCCTCCATCCTTCCACCCCAAAATGTGAATCAATTTCTTCCCCAAGCTCCTTCCTTTGGCCGGCCACCTCTCACCCTTTCCTCCACTTGAATTCTTGAGAGAAACTTCTTTCTCTCAAGGGTAATCTTTAAGGAGAGCAAAGGACGTTGGCTACAACACTTCAACACAACGAAATCAATGCATGGCCGATCCCGATCTTGACTCAGGTTTCATCTACAACGAACAAGGCCTCGTTGACACCCTCCGGTCGCCTTTCTTCGACGTCAATCTAGAAATAGACAATTTCGCTGATGAGTACTTGGATCTTATCATCTTCACATTGTCTGAAGCCATCGAAGTGCAGCTTTCCACCGTTTAGTGGGAAATCACCACCATCCCATGACGAGGGTGAACTTTTCTTCCTATTCAATTTTCTCCTAATCTTCTTCTCTTGTAGGTTGTGAGTCATGCATAAGGAATCGTGGAAACCTATCTGTCAATGCTTAGTAAACATAGGGCATGAGTTTTTATTTTCTATGCATTCTAACCTCTTTGTTAACCTAAGGATTGATGGGGACATCAGAGCTTGGAAAGTCTATCAGAGACATGGTCGTCGATCTACGGTCACGATCGAGTCGATGTATTTTTGAGTTATATCATGTATTTGTCTTTTATTATTTTATTTGTATCTTATTATTTATGTTGTATTTTTTCCCATTTTTACCCCTTAAGGGAGGTCGTATGTAAGCCCAGAGGGCATTGTCGTCTTTTTATTTTTGAGTCCTTTGTACGAGGCTATATATAGCCCTCTTATTCGCTTTTCATGTTAATGAATGAATGATAAAATTATTTCCATTACTTGAGTTCTTTGTGAGATCTTGAGAGTGTTTGAGAGAGAAATCCCTAGAAGAGGGAAATCGTATCACCCACCAACCTTGGAGACGCCTGGGTTCGTGGTTCTTCTTCTCTATCTCTTTTTCCTCTTCCCTTCGTTTCCTAATCGCCGGCCACCTAAAACCATCTCACCACCCAAGCCGCTGGCCATCACAACCCCACCATCACCCCACCGAAATCCCCCACAAAGCCCCACCTAGCCGCCGACCCTATCTCCTCATCCTCCCTCCACAAATTCAAATCCCCTCTTGAATACTTTCCATAAGTGACCACTCTTAATTTAGGAAGGTTTAATTTCAATTTTCAAAATATTTTGAATTTGAAAATTTTTTCCTAATTAGGAAATCTATTTTTGGAAAGTTCCTAAATTAAATCCTATTCGAATTTCAAATTAATTGCGATTTAATTAAAACTTTCCTAATCTCTAAACCCCAAAATAGCAACTCAAATATCTTCGCACAATCCCCTCCTCTTCCCTTCGTGTCCTAATCGCCGGCCACCTAAAACCATCTCACCACCCAAGCCGCTGGCCATCATAACCCCACCATCACCCCGCCAAAATCCCCAACAAAGCCCCACCTAGCCGCCGGCCCTATCTCCTCATCCTCCCTCCACAAATTCAAAACCGCTCTTGAATACTTTCCATAAGTGACCACTCTTAATTTAGAAAGGTTTAATTTCAATTTTCAAAATATTTTGAATTTGAAAATTCTTTCCTAATTTTGGAAATCTATTTTAGGAAAGTTCCTAAATTAATTCCTATTTGAATTTTAAATTAATTGATATTTAATTAAAAAAACTTTCCTAATCTCTAAACTCCAAAATAGCAACTCAAATATCTTCCCACAATCCCCTCCTAGTCCCATGATGCCCCCCCCCCCCCCCCCCCCCAAATTAAATCCTTTGGGATTTATTTCTAAATCCACTAACCTCCTCTTGGAAATAATTCCTAATTCCCCTCTACCTTCTTTGGCCGAAATTTCCACAAGTCCCGTCTATTTAATTTCTTTCCAATAGTGAACCTCTCATATTAACACTGCCGTTGCCAGGTCCCAAGTCCAGGATGAGAAAAGTGGAGGGTTGCGTTAGGTAGTCGACAACTAGCGTAAAACTTATCGAATAATAATGACATGAATCCTTTAAGAAATTGTGTTAATGCTAGGGCGTCCCCTAGAAGCGACGCGCTATATGGCCTGAATACAGTGACAAATGTGCAAGGGCCGCTGCACCGGCGCCTGGGTGCAGTGTTCAATAGGCAAGGGATCCCACATCAAGGACGGATGTGGGCAAAGAAGCTAGTCCATGAAACTAAAATTAGGATAGGAACTTGGAGTATAGGTTCCCTTATAGGAAAATTAATGGAATTAATAGATATTATGATTCATAGGAAGTTAAATATTTTGTGCATTCAGGAAACTAAATGGGTTGGAGATAAGGCTAAGGAAATTGATAGTTTAGGATTTAAATTTTAGTATTCGGGTAGGAGTCGTACTAGAAATGGTGTAGGTGTTATTATAGATAAGAGTTTAAAGGATATTGTAATAAAAATTAATAGGATTGTAGATAGAATTATAGCTTTAAAGATTGTTGTTGATGATAAGATTGTTAATATTATAAGTGCTTATGCTCCTCAAGTAGGTTTGGATATGAGTTCTAAATTAAATTTTTGGAATGACTTAGAAGAATTAATACAAAAGATACCTATTGAAGAAAGAGTTTTTATTAGAGGAGATTTAAATGGACATGTTGGTAGAGAGGTAGATGATTTTAAAAGCATTCATGGTTGCCATGGATTTGGAACGACGAATGAAGGTGGCATGACCATATTGAATTTTTGTTTAGCTTATGATTTTTCAATTGCTAATACCTTATTTAAAAAAAGGAATGAGCATCTCATCACTTATAAAAATGGATATAGTACAACACAGATTGACTATTTTTTTATTAGAAAATTAAATCGTTTAGATTTCAAGATTGTAAAGTTATTCCGAGTGAAAATTTATGTACCCAACATCGATTATTAGTTTTGGACTTTAAGATAAAGGGGCATAAAATAAAAAATAAAGTAAAACTATTTTATAGGATTAAATGGGGGCATTTAAAGAATATTAACAAAATTATTTTTGGAAATAAGATTTTAGATCTTAAGATTTTTTCTGTACATGAGGATGCTAATATTATATGGGAAAAAATGGCTAGTGATATTAAGAATATTGCAAAAGATGTCCTTGGAGTATCAAAGGGAAAAACTCCTAATAGTAAAAATAGTTGGTGGTGGAATCCTAATGTGCAAGAAAAAATTAAAAATAAGAAGCTTTGTTATAAAAATTGGTTTAATTTTAAAAATTCTGATAATTGAGAAATATATAAAGTGGCTCGTAAGGATGCTAAGAAAGCAATATGCGATGCAAAGGCATTAGCTTTTAGTGATTTATATAATAGATTAGATACTAAAGAGGGAGAAAGATATATGTATAAGTTAGCCAAACAAAGAGATAGAAGTAGTAAGGATTTAGTTCAAGTGAAGTGTATTAAAGATGAAGATAAAAAAATACTTTTCTTAGAAAATGATATTCAACAAAGATGGATGAGATATTTTGCTAAACTTTTTAATGAAGATTGTGAAAATAAGATTGACTATAGTGACCTTAGCACCCTAAATGAAAATAAAGATTTATGCTTTTATCGGCGTATTAGTAAAACTGAAGTTAGAGATGCTTTAAAGAAAATGAAGGGTGGAAAAGCTGTTGGACCTGATGATATTCCAATAGAGGTGTAGAAATGCTTAGGAGATGAAGGAATTTCATGGCTTACTAAACTTTTTAATACTATTTTGAAGACTAAAAAGATGATATTTATTGATTTAGAAAAAGCATATGATAAAGTTCCAAGAGAAGTGCTATGGAGAGTTCTTGAAAAGAAAGGAGTCAATAATGCTTATATTCAAATTATTAAAGATATGTATGCAGGAGCTATTACTTGTGTTCAAACACAAGGCGGATTGACCAAGTATTTCCCTATTTCGGTTGGGTTACATCAAGGATCAGCCTTAAGCCCATATCTTTTTGCTTTAGTCTTGGATGTTCTCACTAGATATTTGCAAGAGGATGTACCTTGGTGTATGCTTTTTGCTGATGATATTCTTCTTGTTGATAAGACTAGAAAGGGAGTTGAAGGTAAACTTGAATTATGGAGGTCAACCTTAGAGTCTAAAGGTTTTCGCTTGAGTAGATATAAAACGGAATATATGGAGTGTAATTTTAGTAGTAATAGACCTAGTGAGGGGATTGTGACTTTGGGCGATCAAGTCATTAATAAGAGTACACGTTTTAGATATCTTGGATCTATTGTTCAGAGTGATGGTGAAATAGATGGGGATATTATCAGCAGAATTCAAGTTGGATGGTTGAAGTGGAGGAATGCATCGGGTTTGTTATGTGATAGAAATGTACCCCTCAAACTTAAGAGAAAATTCTATAAGATGGTAGTGAGGCCTGCAATGCTTTATGGTGCCGAATGTTGGCCATTAAAAGAGAAGCATAATACTAAGTTAAGTGTGGCAGAGATGAGAATGCTCAGGTGGATGAGTGGCTTTACCCTTAGAGATAGGATACGAAATGAGCATATACGTGAAAAGGTTGGAGTAGCTCTAGTAGAAGATAAGATTAGAGAGAGTCGCCTTACTTTATTAGATTTAAACGAGAATTTGACTTTTAATAGGACACAATGGAGAAAAAGGATTCATGTAGCCGACCCCACGTAGTGGGATAAAGGCTTGATGTTGTTGTTGTTGTTGTTGTTGTTGTTGTTGTAGTGAACCTCTCGTATTGGAATTAAATTAATACATTCCCCCTCTTTCATGCACGCCTCCCCCTTGTCTCTTTCTCTTCTTTATTTACTCTCTATCAAGGAGAATCATTAGGAAGTTGTTTGAATTAAATTGCCTCCACTTAAATCTCCTAAAATCTGAACCTAAATTCCCGAAGCCTCTCCCCTTGGCCGGCCACCTCTCCTTACCTTCTCCCACTTGGATTCTTGAGAAAAACCCCTTTCTTTCAAGGGAAAGCGGCAAGGATAGCACAGGAACACCTCCTACAACACTTCAACGCAACAAAGATCGATGCATGGCTGATCCCGATCTTAATTTCGGCCTTGTCTACGACGAGCAAGGTTTCGTTTACATTCTTCACTCCACTTTCTTCGACGCCAATCCGGAGATCGATAACACTGTCGAGGAATACGTGGAGCGCTTTCTAGATACTCTCATCGAAGCCATAGAGGAGCAATTTGGCACCGTTCAATGGTGGATTACATCCAAGACGTGACAAAGGTCTTCCAATCTTCCTACTCTTGTATTTTCGTAGTTCAATTCTCTATTGTGGTTTGACTTGATTCATGAAGGTCTTGCTCACCTATCTCTGCCGAGCTTAGTAATCGTAGGAATTGAGTTTAGCTTTCTATGTTTCTAATCGCATTGTTGCCGTAGGGATTTTGGTTGAAAGCTACTTAATTTGCATGCTATTGAAATTATAAGTTATTTTGATAATCCAAGTGCTTGACATGTGACTTGGCCTAAGCGTAGTCACCCTCTCACGTTTTCTTTTATTATTTTGATTTCTAATAGTTTTATTCAAGAAATTGTGCATGTTCCTATTGCATTCATTTAAAAGCATTGTAGTCCTAGACCAGGGATGTTGTTGAAAATCTACTTAATTTGCATATGTTGAAATTCTAATTGTTTTGGTGATCTTAGCTTTTAGCGTTTGATTTAGCCTAAGCGAAGTCACCTCTTTTTTTTCTATTATTGTTTAGTAGCTAATGTTTTAATTCGTATTGCTCTTATTCAAAACATGCAAGTTCTTTTCGCATTCATTTAAAGCATACATTGTCCTGCATCAACATGTTAGTAAAATTAAGTACTGATAACTTATAATTATGTTGAAGTTCTAATATATAATTAGAAAATAAATGTGTTTAAAATATCTTTATAAAGACTATCATCATAAAGTTCATCATCAATAAGAGGACCATCATCATAAACATAATCATGTTATGAGGGAATAGGTAGTTAAGTTAAGGATGTTTGGTGCAATAACCTATACAAGGTAAGTAGATAGGATTAAAATTATAATATAATAAATATTTATAATTTATTTTATCACATGGTGCAACTTATCGAATGATTTTTTAAGACAAACCTAAAGAAATTTCATTAGATGCATCATAATAAATTTTGTCATAGCATGATTATTAAATTAACTCTTTGCAAGATGTTGTACCCTCATGTATGCTTTTTGCTGATGATATTCCTCTTGTTGATAAGACTGGAGAGTCAGTTGAAGGTAAACTTGAATTATGGAGGTCAACATTATAGTCTAAAGGTTTTCATTTGAGTAGATCTAAAACTGAATATATGGAGTGTAATTTTAGTAGTAATAGATCTAGTGGGGGATTGTGATTAAGTTCCATCAAGTCATTAATAAGAGTACACGTTTTAAATATATTGGGTCTATTATTTAGAGTGGTGGTGAAATAGATGGGGATACTTATTAGTAGCATTCAAGTTGGATGGACGAAGTGGGGGAATACATCAGTCTTGTTGTGTGATAGAAAAGTCCCTCTCAAACTTAAGAAAAATTTCTATAAGATTGTGGTGAGACCTGCAATGCTTTATGGTGCATAATGTTGGCCTTTAAAAGAGAAGTATAATATTAAGTTAAGTGTTGCAGAGTTGAGGATGCTCAGGTAGATGAGTGACTTTGTTCTTAGAGATAGGATACGAAACGAGCATATGTGTAAAAAGGTTGGAGTAGCTCCAGTGGAAGATAAGGATAGAGAGAGTTGCCTTAGATGGTTTGGTCATATAAGACGGAGGCCTTCCGATGACTTGATTAAGAGAGTTGATTTATTAGATTTAGCTTATGTTAAGAAAGGTAGAGGTTGACCTAAGAATACTTGGTTAAAAAATATTAGAAATGATTTTTCTTTATTAGATTTAAATAAGAATTTGACCCTGTACAATGAAGTAAAAGGATTCATGTAGTCGACTCAACATAGTGGGATAAATGCTTGATGTTATTGTTGTTATTGTATTATTAAATAAATGTCTTAAATTTTAGCATATTTTAAGCATGTCTTAGTATTATAAAAATGTTGCATTTTTTTCATTCCGTTCTAGTTATAATGTTTTTTAGATAGTATTTGAGTTCTGAATCTATAGGAGTGCTAGTCTTATATTGGGGATGATTCAGTGGCAGAGTTGGTATTTAAGATTTTATATGGTCTCCCTTCTGGGGATTCTTCCTCTTGTAGAGTTTATATTTATTGCTTCATCTCTACTCTTTCTCTCTCTTTTTTTGTGGCCTTCTTTCATCCAACTTCTTTACGCCATTTATTTGCTCTACCTTACCAATTCTTTTATATTAAATTATTCCAACTTTTGACGCACTTTGTTTTTTTCATTATCAATTTGGTATCACATTTCACCTCAATCCAACCCCCAGCCCATCTATTTTGACTCTATCTTCTATAGTATGCAAGTAGGGTTAAGAATTTAGCTCAATGATTGAATCAATTTTTGGCTTGAGTCAGGAAAAACTGGTCGAGGGGAGAGCCAATTTTTTTGACTCAATAAATCTTCCAAATTATTATGTCCTAGTTCTAGATCAAATCAAGTTAGCTCAAGATCAACTTTAAATATAAATATGAAAAAAGAAGTGTGGTTAGAAAGCTTGCATTATTTATTCATCCCATGGACGTTTATGCACAAATGATGTCCATAGAAACTAGGGAATTATATGATTTCTGAGTAAAAAAATTATACAATAATTACATTGAATGGTTGCCATGCCAACCCCACAGAATAAAATATGTATGCTTACATTCCATTATACCCAGTCTTTGTGTCTTGAATGCACCAAATATCTCTTGAGGTCACCAATCTGTCCTATTAGGCCTTCCGTTCTTTTTGTCACCACATGTAGGAATACAATAATGGAATAAATGAGCAATTATGCTTGAGTTGAATTCATTAGTTCTTTCTTGTCTCCACCAAATCATCAATCCATGGGATTTGTTTTCTTAACATTAAATATTATGCATATATTCTTTAATTCAATACATACATATATTTATGTATGAGTATATAAGTACTATAAATATACATATATGTATATTAAATATTTTTTAAAAATAAAAAACAAAGAAAATTTGTAATTAATTTTGAGCTGATTCAAAATTATATTGGTTCTATCCACGAACCTATTTTTAGCCATGTTATTTATGTTTGAGCCAATTTCATGCATGTGGGCTTCAAAATTTCATGTATGGCTCTTTTGAGAGAGTTTTTATTTAGGTTCAAATTTGGAGCAGACAAACTAGATTCCAAATAAAACACTACCTTGTAATTTCACCCTTATTTTATGATAACTTATGATCTAGTTTTAGGTTTCTCATAGGCGCAAATCCTTATAGTTAATTACTCATTACATTGATGAGAGAATTTTCAATCAAGACTAGTCATTCGGTGCTAAATACTTAATATATAATAACAACAAATTTGGTTTATAATTGAGAAAATTTATCACTTTTAGCTTAGAAAGGTTAATCGGGGGATGATGCTATACTCGATCAGGATCCTATGATTTTATCATCTACTTAATCAATGGAGGTATTTGACACAACTTGATCGAAAGATCTTTGTTGGTAGCTTTGGTTTGCTTCCTCTGAGGGGATCTTGTATACCTGGGGTTGATGTTTATGATGTGAAACCATGTAGGAATTGCAATTAGAATTTAAAATGAAGATTAGTCAAAACATTGTCATCACAAGTTTAATTACCAACAAAAGTTAAGGATTAAATCGTCCAAAGTAATTAACTTGCTTAGGCGAAGATATGCTTTTGAGTTTACCAAATCAATCTAATCATTCACAGATAAAGAAACAATTAAATGCTCATAACGACAATCCCGCAATTAATAATAAAGAAATTCACCTTGAGAACCTCTCTCTCTCTCTTGTTCACTCTTGGGCTTAAGCGGAGAATAAGAACCATGCAAGGATGGAGATCACCACTAGGATGAAGGCGATGGAAGACTTTGTTGCCGGAAAAGTAGTCACCGGAGAAGGTTGTGGTGGATGACGTCCAATGATTGTCCAGGTGTGACCATGAAATTGACGGTCAAAGATACTTGCGAGGATAGGAACGACTCGCTCTAAGTATTCTTCGATTGTGGTTTCGTCTTCAAATCCGACGTCGAAGCAAGGCGAGCGTAGTATATCAATGCTCCCGTCGGCGTGGAAAACTAGCCCCCACTCAAGCTCCGGATCCGCCATTTGACATTGAGGCGACGCGGGAAGGGGGAAACGGAGAGGTCGGCCGAGGGCTAGGAAAGAGCAAGAGAAGAAAATCTGAATTTGAATTTCAGATTTTGCCTTGGGTTGGAGGGAGATTAATTGTTATGAAATTTCCCAAAATTTTGAATTAGGATGGGCGGTTATTATGGGAGAATTAAGAGAGGTATTAATGGTTGCTTATGTGGCAAATAGAGAGAGAATAAGAGGGGTGTTGGGGCCGGCCAAGCAAGGGAAGAGAGAGGGGAATTTTGCTTAATTAGTGGGCCCCATGTCATTAATTAAAATCTGATTTCAAATTTCAGATTTAATTAATTAGGAAGGTTTGAAATTTGCATTCAAAACTGAAAGAATTTTCTTAATTCTCTTCCTAAATGAGAGGCATTACTTTAGGAAAGAATTAATGAAGCAATCAAAGCAGAAATTTCAAAAAAAAAAAAAAAAAAAAATCCCAGGGGAATTGGGCGGCAGATTCCTCCCAGGGAAGGAGGCGGGTTGGCTAGGTGGTTCGGCTGGGGGCTGGAGCGGCTCCCTGGCACAGCGGGTGGAAGGGGCGCGGGTGAGGGGTTCCAGGCGGAGCTGGGAGGGAAATTACGGGATTTTGGCTGCAGGGGGTGGACGGGTGAAGGAAGGGATTGGTAGGGAGTTGCTGGGCCGGCTGCAGGGAGAAATTAGAGAGGGCTGAGGGGTTCGGGTGGGTGGAATTGGATGGGGAGGAAGAGAAAACAGTGAACAAAACAAGATAAAACCAAGAGCTCACCGTGGTGGGCTGTTGGGTACTTCGGGTGGAGCCTCTCCAAGGCCTCCTCTCTTTCTCCCAAGCTCTCAAGCAAGAAGACAAAGAAAACAATCTCAGAATTTTATTAATCCAAACATTAACCTCATACAACAAGAAGAGACCCCTTTATAAAGGTCTCAAAGCATGAAAAAAAAGAAATGACTCATATGCCCCTTAGGCTACAATAGACACTACGCCTACATAAGGGCGAAAACGTCACTAGTACATGAAAATAAAAGATTCATGGAATAAAATAACATGATAACATCAAAAATATAAGCTCCCGATCGTAGCCGTCGATCTACGATTTCTTCGCCGATAAACCTGCCTAAAATGTCTGTCGATGACCTCATCATTCTCCCCGGGTGGGAGAAAACTCGACCCCGTCGAGTGAGCAGCTCTGGAACTCTCGTACAACTCCAAAAGGTCTGGGTCTAGGATCTGTAACTCCTCTCGATCCATCCAAGTGTCCTCCGTCGGTGGTTTCCCTTTCCAGTGCACTAGGTACCTCCGTCGTCCTCCTCCTTTCGTGGAAATGATCTCATCATCCAATATGGTTTCTATTTTCTCCGCAGTGGGTAAAGGGGGCAATTTGGGAAGTGGAGCTGGGCTGGGGATCTCACTAGGTGGGTTCACACAAGGCTCATTTGTAAGTGGATTGTGGGGGTTAAACTCTGGTCCCTCGAAGGCTACTAAATCTTCTATATTAAAAGTAGGATTGAAGTTAAAACCTTCGGGGAGGTCCAGCACGTAAGCGTTGCTATTTATCTTAGAAATGATTTTGAACGGTCCGGCACTTCTCGCATGCAATTTCTTCGCGGATCCGGGAGGAAAACGCTCCGAACGGATTCGCACCATCACAAAGTCTCCGACCTCGAATTCTTTAAACCTTTTCTTTTGATCAGCAATTAATTTGTATTTGGCGTTGCTTTGTTCAATTTTCATTTTGATTTCTTTATGCAATTCCTGTATGTGGGATGCAAATGCAGATGCTGACTCAGACACTCTAACTCTAGGACTCATGGGAAGCAGGTCTACGGGTTGTCGAGGTAGGTATCCATACACGATTTCAGCAGGGCTCAGACCAGTGGTTCTATTGACGGAGTTGTTGTAAGAAAATTCAGCAATAGGAAGCTTGGAATCCCAATCTCGTATATTTTCCCCTACTAAAGTCCTTAGAAGATTTCCTAAGCTTCTATTAACCACTTCTGTTTGTCCATCGGTTTGGGGGTGGAAGGCTGTGGAGAACTGGAGTTTTGTGCCCATTTTGTGCCACAAGGTTTTCCAAAAGTAACTAGTAAACTTGACATCCCTATCGGAAACGATGGTCTTGGGTAAACCGTGGAGTCTAACAATCTCGTCAAAATAGAGTTTAGCAATGCGGGAGGCATCGAAAGTCTTAGTGCAAGGGAGGAAATGGGCCATCTTAGAAAAACGGTCGACAACTACACAAATCGAATCATGCTTCCTTATAGTCTTTGGTAATCCCAGAACAAAATCCATGCTCACGTCCTGCCATGGACAATTGGGTACGGGTAAGGGTGTGTAGAGTCCTGTGTTCTGTTTACGTTGCTTAGCGAGCTGGCAGGTGTGGCATCTCCTAAGAAGTCGACTAACATCACGCTTTAAGCTAGGCCAAAAGAATCGGTTTTCTAGAGCAGCTATGGTCTTGGCTTGTCCGAAGTGACCGGCTAGCCCTCCAGCATGTAGTTCCCAAACAAGGAATTCTCGCAGTGACGTGTTGGGAATGCAGAGTTTTTGTGATTTAAATAAATACCCATCTTCTAACATGAAATCTCCAACGGCTCGCTCATTTCCAGTGGTAAGTGCAGAATAGGTTTCTCTAAAATCAGGGCATTCAGGGTAGTCTTCTTTGAGTCGATCGAAACCTATCACTTCAGTACTCATTTCTCTAGTAATCATTACTCGACGGCTTAAGGCATCAGCAGCCTTATTATCAGATCCTGCTTTGTGTCTAATGGTGTATGTGTACTCTTGCAGGAATTCCACCCAACGGCCATGTCGAGCATTGAGTTTCTTTTGAGAGTTAATGTATCGTAATGCTTCATGGTCCGAAAAGATAACGAATTCTTGGGGTAGAAGGTAGTGTCGCCAATACCTAAGGGACTGAATGATGGCGTAAAATTCCTTGTCATAGGTGGAGTATCGTTGTCGAGTGTCATTCAATTTCTCGCTAAAGTACGCTACTGGATGTCCCTCTTGGGAAAGGACTCCGCCTATACCAATTCCAGACGCATCACAAGTCACCTCAAAAACTTTGGTAAAATCAGGTAATCTCATCACAGGGGCTTCCATCATTCGCTTCTTAATCTCCTCAAAAGCCCTGGTTGCAGCTGGGGTCCAAAGAAACTCTCCTTTCTTGAGGCAGTCCGTTATTGGAGCTACTATGGTGCTAAAGTTTCTAATAAACCTCCGGTAAAATGTGGCCAGTCCGTGATAACTTCTAACGTCTCGAATATTTTTGGGTTCGGGCCACTCATTGATTGCTCGCACCTTTTCAGAGTCCGCGGATATTCCTTGGGAGGATATAATGAAGCCCAGAAAAATTACATGATCGGTTAAAAACGTGCACTTCTTGGGGTTGGCAAACATTTGTTCCCTCCTTAAGGTTTCACAGACTTGTCTTAAATGATTCAGATGTTGACTTTCCGAGGTACTGTAGATTAAAATGTCGTCAAAGTACACAACTACAAATTTCCCTAGGAAAGGCTTGAGGATTTGGGTCATCACTCTCATGAAGGTGCTTGGAGCATTGCTCAAGCCAAAAGGCATCACAGTCCACTCGTATAATCCATCTTTAGTTTTGAACGCAGTTTTCCATTCGTCCCCGGGACGGATCCTAATTTGGTGGTAGCCACTCTTAAGGTCGATCTTAGAAAAGAGTGTGGCTCCGGTCATCATGTACAACATATCATCTAACCGAGGGATTGGAAAACGGTACTTGACGGTGATTTTGTTGATAGCACGGCTATCAACGCACATTCTCCATGTCCCATCCTTCTTGGGGGTAAGAAGGGCAGGGACCGCACACGGACTAAGGCTCTCCTTAATGAACCCTCGCTGTAACAATTCATCCACTTGTCTCTTGAGCTCCTCGTGTTCGGTAGGGTTCATTCGGTAGTGGGGTAGGTTAGGTAAAGAAGCTCCGGGCACTAGGTCGATGGCATGCTGAATGTCCCTTAAAGGTGGCAGTTGGTTGGGCAAATCTTCAGGAAAGACATCAGAAAAAGTCTCCAACAGTGGTTTTACCTTTTCAGGGATTGGTTCGTCTTGATCAACACTTATCTCCCGGGCTACTAGTGCGTAAAGAGGGGCTCCTGACTCCAGTTCCATACCTAAGTCCTTAGCAGTTATCAAGTTCAAGTCTGTGTTGGGTTTCAGCGAGTTGGGTTTAACTCCTTCCTTAGTAGACTTAGGTTGAGTGGGTAACAGTTTAATCTTCTTGCCCTCGTGTTCAAACACACAGGTGTTTGATCGTCCATAAATGTGCACATCGTTGTCGAACAACCAAGGGCGGCCAAGGATGATTTGACCCACATCCATTGTCAAAACATCGCACCAGATTTTCTCCTTGTATCCCACGAACTCAATAGGAACCAGACTCCTATCTTTTACTTCCAAGGTGGTTGAATTTATCCAAGCAACTTTGTAAGGGTTCGGGTGTGGGGCGGTCCTCAATTGCAGCTTCGAAATCATTGCTGACGATACGGCGTTAATGCAACTTCCACTGTCTATTATGACTTTGCAGTTTTTGTCTCCAATCTTGGTGAAAGTGTAGAAAATCGAGGTTCGTCGCCAGTCGTCGCTAGGTTTAGGTTGGGAAAAGGCACACCTAACAACCTGCAGGTCTAAGTAGTCCATCTTTTGAAGGCAGTGTACAACTGCGGTATCATCTTCGTCGAAAGACGCCTCATCGTCGTCCATATGATGGACCAAGTCAGTCTCTGGTTCATTCTCTTCCTCAGTCACTTCCTCAATTATAGTGACCTTAAATGGGCTGGAGCATTGTGAAGCAATGTGTCCGTACCCATGGCATCTAAAACACTTAGTGCCGGCAGTGGTTTTGGGCGTCTCTCGTTCTGGGGTTTTCCCTTTATAGTCAGATCGGGGTTGGGCTTGGCTAGGAGCAGGTCGACTACCAGAGGGTCCAGTGGGTTTGTTGTACGGTTGGCTAGAGGAAGGCTTAAAAGGATTTGGTCTAGAGTCTTGGGTCCTGGTGGTGTGGCTTCTAGATTCTTCCAAGTCTAGTACAAGACTACAGGCAGCTTCGTATGTGGTTATTCCTCGAGCAAAGAGCTCATTCCTAAGGTCTTCTCGTAGTCCGGCTCTAAACATGGACAACAGTTGTGTGGGAGTGGTGGTCTCCTCCCCGTTACAACGGATTAAGAAATCATCAAACATGGAGATGTATTCCTTAACGGGTTTACTCCCTTGGGTTAGCCTATTCCAACGATCTAAGAGTTTTGGGTAGTACGAGGGAGGAAGGTATTTCCTTTTCAGTTCTTGCTTCATCGCTCCCCAGTCAGCTATGGGGTATTCTCCTCGGGTCTCTCTCATGTGCTCCACGTTAGTCCAGTATTGGTTGGCCATACCCGTCAATTTCATTTCGGCGAACCTAACTTTCTTCTCTTCCGAAATGTTATACCATTTAAAGTAACTGTCCATCCCTTTAATCCAGTCGAGGAAGACTTGGGGTTCTAACGTTCCGTCAAAAGTTGGGGCATCTATTTTAATGCTCTTAAGGAGCTGGGCGTCATTGTCTCTCCAAGGCGCGTCACGACTTATCGGTTCTTGGTGGGGTCGGTGGTTGGGTCGGTAGTAATCTCTAGGCGGTCCGTATTCGGTTCGGGCATCTTCGCCATAAGGTGATTGAGGTCTTGATGGCGTGTAGATAGCCGGGTGTCCGATTCGTTCAATGTTGTCAAGTCTCTCTCCAGTATGACGCTTAAGGTCTGCAACACTCGTTTGGGTGTCTCTAATTTGCTGCGACATTGTGCCCAACTGGCCTACAATCATGTCTAAGGTTGCTTGAATGTGAGTGGGATCCATGGTTGGGTTCTAGGGGTCACTATGAAGGTTTCTAAGTCCAAGGCAGCAGCTAAACTCCTTAAAATGCTTGCTGGAATTGCAATTACAGCAGCTGTAAAGTCCAGGGCAGCAAGCACAACGCGGGGTGAAGTTACCTAAGTGTTATGGCAGGGTTCCTAGGTGAAGGCAGCACCTAAACAGTGACCCTAGGTCCACTAACGGGTACTTAACAGCAGCTGAAACAGTGTAGACAGCAGGGATACAGCAAGGTAGAGTTGTCCTACACTCTAAGGAAGGCTATAACTTCAAAGGTAGCAGGATGACGCTTGCTAAAATGACTTAAATGCTCAAGATATGGTGCAGGAAAAGTAAAGACAGCAGCTAAAACAGAGAAAAACAGCTATCTAAATGATAGTATGCATGCAAACGACTAAAGGAAAGCTAAATGAGACTCCTAGGATGCATTCTAGCACGAGCAAAGCATGCTAACCATGCTCTGATACCAAAATATGATGTGAAACCATGTAGGAATTGCAATTAGAATTTAAAATGAAGATTAGTCAAAACATTGTCATCACAAGTTTAATTACCAACAAAAGTTAAGGATTAAATCGTCCAAAGTAATTAACTTGCTTAGGCGAAGATATGCTTTTGAGTTTACCAAATCAATCTAATCATTCACAGATAAAGAAACAATTAAATGCTCATAACGACAATCCCGCAATTAATAATAAAGAAATTCACCTTGAGAACCTCTCTCTCTCTCTTGTTCACTCTTGGGCTTAAGCGGAGAATAAGAACCATGCAAGGATGGAGATCACCACTAGGATGAAGGCGATGGAAGACTTTGTTGCCGGAAAAGTAGTCACCGGAGAAGGTTGTGGTGGATGACGTCCAATGATTGTCCAGGTGTGACCATGAAATTGACGGTCAAAGATACTTGCGAGGATAGGAACGACTCGCTCTAAGTATTCTTCGATTGTGGTTTCGTCTTCAAATCCGACGTCGAAGCAAGGCGAGCGTAGTATATCAATGCTCCCGTCGGCGTGGAAAACTAGCCCCCACTCAAGCTCCGGATCCGCCATTTGACATTGAGGCGAGGCGGGAAGGGGGAAACGGAGAGGTCGGCCGAGGGCTAGGAAAGAGCAAGAGAAGAAAATCTGAATTTGAATTTCAGATTTTGCCTTGGGTTGGAGGGAGATTAATTGTTATGAAACTTCCCAAAATTTTGAATTAGGATGGGCGGTTATTATGGGAGAATTAAGAGAGGTATTAATGGTTGCTTATGTGGCAAATAGAGAGAGAATAAGAGGGGTGTTGGGGCCGGCCAAGCAAGGGAAGAGAGAGGGGAATTTTGCTTAATTAGTGGGCCCCATGTCATTAATTAAAATCTGATTTCAAATTTCAGATTTAATTAATTAGGAAGGTTTGAAATTTGCATTCAAAACTGAAAGAATTTTCTTAATTCTCTTCCTAAATGAGAGGCATTACTTTAGGAAAGAATTAATGAAGCAATCAAAGCAGAAATTTCAAAAAAAAAAAAAAAAAAAAATCCCAGGGGAATTGGGCGGCAGATTCCTCCCAGGGAAGGAGGCGGGTTGGCTAGGTGGTTCGGCTGGGGGCTGGAGCGGCTCCCTGGCACAGCGGGTGGAAGGGGCGCGGGTGAGGGGTTCCAGGCGGAGCTGGGAGGGAAATTACGGGATTTTGGCTGCAGGGGGTGGACGGGTGAAGGAAGGGATTGGTAGGGAGTTGCTGGGCCGGCTGCAGGGAGAAATTAGAGAGGGCTGAGGGGTTCGGGTGGGTGGAATTGGATGGGGAGGAAGAGAAAACAGTGAACAAAACAAGATAAAACCAAGAGCTCACCGTGGTGGGCTGTTGGGTACTTCGGGTGGAGCCTCTCCAAGGCCTCCTCTCTTTCTCCCAAGCTCTCAAGCAAGAAGACAAAGAAAACAATCTCAGAATTTTATTAATCCAAACATTAACCTCATACAACAAGAAGAGACCCCTTTATAAAGGTCTCAAAGCATGAAAAAAAAGAAATGACTCATATGCCCCTTGGGCTACAATAGACACTACGCCTACATAAGGGCGAAAACGTCACTAGTACATGAAAATAAAAGATTCATGGAATAAAATAACATGATAACATCAAAAATATAAGCTCCCGATCGTAGCCGTCGATCTACGATTTCTTCGCCGATAAACCTGCCTAAAATGTCTGTCGATGACCTCATCAGTTTATCTAAGGGGAAAAATTTAAGTTGATCTTAGATAACAGAGGGTTTTATGCCCTATCAAGTGTATCATATGATTCACAACTCAATTTGCTTGGAGAGCATTTGAGCTATAACCATGACTATAATGTAATAGGTCAATTTTATGGAGAAATCATCCGGTCATAGGGGTTAGCCATAATCATTATTTAGTGTTATCATTTGATGACAAAATTATTTGGTAAGACGATATGTGCCACATCATTACTAATATGAGATCTTTTGAGAGTGACTATAGTGATTGTGAAAAGAAGGACAAGGAGGTTTTATGGTTTGGTGGATCGACAACAGCTGTAGTTGCCTCAATATTGCTGGCAAGGAAGTTGTCTTGCAGTGGTCAAGGACATTGTTGGTGAGCTTCCAAGGAGAAATGCTGCAAGTTTTTGATGATGTGCAGAGGAGATAAAGCCTCTAGTGGAGGGTCGTAGGAGCTCCGGGCGCGGGATGTGTAGGTTTGGAATATGTGGAAATTAGAAGGATGAGGTATGCTGCCTTTGTAGTGGAAGGTGGGTGACCATGAATATCATGCTCAAGCGAAGCAGAAGTATCAGGATTAGTTGTTTCAGGAAAAGCGATGAGCAACGCAGATGTTTTTTGTGTGGAAACGAGGAAGTGAATTGGAGAATAAGGTGGATCATGATTCACAGGCGTGAATTGTGTGCTTGGCAAGATGTGCATGAACGAGCATGTGAAGGTAGTGGGTCTACGAGTGGTGTGGGCGCTTATAAAATTTGGAAGAGGGTGACAAAAAGACTTATGTGAGTCATGGTAGATGGAAAATACAAGATTTGAGGTTTTCATGATGTATTTGATGTGAGATCACCGTTGTTTTATGCAGATGGGCTGTAGAATTGAGCAATTTGGCTGAAGAAAGATAATCTTACCATGATTCCAAAGTTAATGGTTGTGGAAGAAGTTTTGCATTCATGATAACTTGGTGCAAATGTACACAACCTGTTTCTCAATAGCACTTAATTGACCTCAAAAATAATATTAGTTCATCAAAAAAACCCATTAATAGTAAATAAAATCTAACCCTATTTAAAAACCAAGTTCAAATTTATTATTCCAAAAGAAGATAATTCAACTTAATTAAATAATTCAAACAAGATATATAAAATATAAATTGGTGTAAAAAGGCATGAAAATTGATCTAATTCAACTCGTGTTCAGCTCATCCCAACCTCTTTTCATTGGTTTATGAAAATCTGAGTTTTTTTGGACTTAATTAGCTGATTTGTATTGTGGTGTGGCCCAAGCATTCATTTTCTTAAAAAACTATACATTTTTAAGTGCATCTGATGATGCATTCTGAAATCACGTATGAAGATGCTTCATTGGATCTAATATGATGATTCTACATGTGTTTTTAATTTATTAGATTTTCTAATTATTTCGTGTTTATCTTGAAAGCGTGCCATTCAAACTATTACAGTGGACCATCACAATCCTGGAGGAGGTCATTGGTTAGCCGCTGGCCTATCTCCACAGGTCGGTTAGCAAGTGCTTTTTATTTTTATTAGGTTCAATTAACTGAATAATTATGGCATAATGGCATACAGTAGAATATTATGCAGTTTTCTTGTAATTGCGAATTTTGTTTTATTTTGATTTGAAAAATTCAACTGACTTTGCAGGTTCAAAATGTGAACAGATGTTTTGGCCAGAACAGTCCTCAATTTCAGATGGTGTCCTTAACCCATGGTGGTAGTTATGGTAGCATGGGAAGTCATGGAAGCTACATTGATAATTTTGGTATTGGAAGTAGCTATGGAAGCTACGGAGATGCTAATAATAATATGCAAACATATTTCTCACCGGTTGGCCCATATGGTATGAATGTTCAAGCTCAAGTTGGTGTACCATTCATAGGTACTAGTCCGGATACTCGGCGTAGACCTCAGAGATGTCATGGAAGTTTATTTGGTGTTCCTCCTACTGGAAATCTTGGGCCAATGTCTGTTGGAGCCAGTCCTTCCCAATTTACACCACCATGTTCCCAAATACAGATTACAACTGTTTCTCCGGGAAAGTATGGCTCTTCTCCTGCACGAGGCAGCCTTCATGGTTCACCCTTGGGAAAGGCCACTGCGGTTGCACAATTTAATCGGAGAAGGGCTAGCGGAAACCCTGGTAGTTCAACTATGCAGTTTCATGAAAGTGCACCTCAGCATTGGCAGGGCTATCACGAGGGAACTGGTAGTAGTCAGCCTGATACTTATTCTCATGTGCAGTTTTCTTCTCGCGGTTCATATCCATCTTCTACTCACTCGTACTGGAGACAACAAATGAGTGCTGGCAGGGGATCAGGCCAACCTATGAACAGTCACATTGCCCATCCTATGCATAGCACTGTCATCTCACCTCCATCACATTCCACTGCAACTTCTGGTGATAAACATGAGAGCAGCTCATTGCTACCTGATCCTGCAGATTGGGATCCCAATTATAGGTATCTAAAACTTTTTTGGTGTTTTAATTTTGGCTAAATTATTTTGCCATGGAAGCTATAACTTGTGAGTTCTTATAGCTGGATTTGTCTATTGTTTATGCAACATAACCATTGGTAAAAATAGAGCTGGCTGTGAGCAACAACCATTCCTCATTTATTGTACTCTTATCTTCAACTGTTTTCGCAAAATTTTGTTTCATTATTTTGGATTGAACTGAAACACGAAGACTTGAGAGTTTTCTGTTGAATTTTCTTCAACTTTTTTTTTCTCTCTTGGAAAATATTCTGTTCTTCCAAACAGTCAAAGTTAGGACTCCTATGACGAAATGATAGTTAAAGCTACATGAACCAAACAACATATTGTTCCTAGATCGTTATTGATAGTAGTATTCATTTTTGACATTACATTTTAAGATAGTATTATTCAAATAATGATATTAATTAGTGCATGTTATTCCTATCAGCAGCACTAATTTTACTACATTTGCTTTATAATACAAGAACGGAGAAATAACATGAAAGCTGAATACCCTCTTTCAATATTGTTGCGTCCAGGAGTATTCGCGGCGGTAGAGAAATATAAAGTTTATCGTCTTAGCGTTGTACAAAAATCCGGCACGCAATCAGATAAGAGAGAGGGTCTAGCATTTATGAGACACCAAGAATTTTACGAGGAAAACCCCTGAAAAGGGGGAAAAACCACGGGGCCTTGCCTAGTTTGAATGAATCCACTAGTATTGCAGTCGATTACAAATGAGGCCCTTCCTTGGGAGAAGGCCTTAGCTTGATGTACATTTTATAGAGTACATTACATGATATGAATACAAAGAATCACTATTAACATGTTCGTTTGGTCGGGAGGACCGTAGTCGGCGGGCGACAGAGGTCGGAGGGCTTGTAGTCGGTGGGCGACATAAGTCAGGAGGACCGTAGTCGGCTGGCGACGGAGGTCGGAAGGACTGTAGTCGGCGGGCGACAGAGGTTGGAAAGACTGTAGTCGATGGGCGACATAAGTCAGGAGGACCGTAGTCGGCGGGCGACGGAGGTCGAAAGAACTGTATTCGGTGGGCGACATAAGTCAGGAGGACTGTAGTCGGCGGGCGATGGAGGTCGGAAAGACTGTAGTCTGACAACGAAGATCAGAAGGACAGCGTTAGGTAGAAGTCCAATAATGGAAAGAAATCCATCTTCGCGTAGACGTCCAGCGAAGTCCGATAACCGGTAGAAATCCAGCGTTGGGTAGAAACTTGGCGAAGAGTGAAGGTCCGACGTCGGGTAGAAGTCCGACGTCTGTTGGTGGCAGAGGAGAACTCCGGCTTCACTTTGGTGGAGTTTCGGCATCAGGAGGGAACTCTGTTGCAAATTGGAAAGAATTTCAGCATCATGTGGAAGTTGGACAGAATTCCTGCGTTCTCCCGAATATCACACAGAATCCCGGCGCGTTCGGGCGGCAGGACGAACTCCGGCGATGGTCGAGGAGGAGAGGATTCTCCATTTCCCCTTTTTCTTCTTATTTCCTTCTTCCTCTCTCTCTTCACTTCTTCTTCTCTCTCTTCACTTGAGTTTCTCTTGTGAAGAATGAGGGCTCTATTTATAGTTTTTCTGAAGTGGCATGGCTTATAAATATGTGTGAGATCAGGGGCGAACAGGGAGTGGTTGAATGGACGGCTGATATTGAATCCTTTGATCATACACCATTCGTCAGCCGTTTGAAGGCCTTAGTGATGTCGGAATCCGGCGATCTTGGGCTCGTTGGATTCGTCTCGTCGAGCCGTTCGATTCGACTATAAGCTCGCCAAAATCAGAGACCGTTTGATAACTCAAATTGTGGTTTGAAACTTCCAACAGCGCTTTAGGTCCTTGATTTGGACTCATTTGGGCTCGGATTGAGTCAAATATGGTGTCGTTGGGTTCGTATTTCCAAGACGCTCAGTTTGACTGTAAGTTTGCTTAAATCAAAGTACATGTGCTTCCGAATTTAATTTTTGAAGTTTCCAACTAGCTTTTTGCCTCGAGATTCGTGTCCGATCAAGATAATTTTTGCATGACGTATCAGTTTCCCCCCTATTTTCGGATGTCGAAGCTCCAGGAGTCCGAAAATATATGCGTCGACAATTTGTTTGAGCCGAAACGTAAAAAATTGCATTCCAAAAATTAAATGCTTGCTCAAACTTGATCGTAGAGGCCTCGTTGAGCTCCGAAAGTGTCGAAATCGAGTCCGGAACGTCGAAAAACTTGTCCGAGGACCCCAAAAATATTGAATTTGGTCCTTCCGGGCCAAAAATTGAAGCCCGGGAACATTTGACGGCCGAACCGGCCGGCCGCCGTCCGCTTGGGCGCGCGGTTTGGCCGGCTGTTGCTGGCCGAAATTCAAAATTTGAATTTTTTTTTAATTGAGCGTGTGGGCCCAAAAAATTGCGAAAAAATCTCAAAAACTCCTAAAAATTCAGAAAAATTCAGAAAAATTTGAAAAATTCAAAAATTCTGGAGAACTCTAAAAACTTCCCCTCTTCTCTCCAATAAAGTATAAATAGGCCCCCTAGGCCTTTAGAAAAATTCTCTTCTCTTCTTTTCTCCCTCTGGCGGTTGAGGCTTCCGCTATTTGCGAGTGGAAAATTTCCCCCGCTCGAATTAGCGCCCCTCCTCTTGTGCAGGAGTTACGAAATTTTTCTTCTTTCCCCCACGTCTTTCTGACGTTTGAGGCTTCCTCTATTTGCGAGTGGGAAATTTCCCCTGCTTGAATTAGCGCCCCTCGTCTCGTGCAGGAGTTACGGGATTTTAATGCCATTTGAGCGGAAGTTTACTGGCGATGGATGATCGAGTTGAAGCCTATTAGCAGTTAACGATCGAGTGTACAGCCAAAGGAGAGAGTTCGAAGGTGCGTTGCAAGTAGCAATTGAGCGAGAAGCCGATGACGAGTAGTAGTCCGCTGACGAGCAGAATGTCCGACGACAGGGAGAAGTCTGACGTCGGGTAGAAGACCGACGAAAGTTCGTCGACGAGCAGAAGTCCGACGACGAGTAGAAGTTCAAAAATATTTGTTCCGACATTTTAGACTGACTGAATTCTTTGTATAAGTGATAGATTTATCAATCACTTGCGTTCTTGGAGTCTTTATAGAGAGAACATTGTTCACTCAGAACATTGTTCGGTGATGTTGACCTTTGTAAATGGGCTCGAGAGAATCCACCAAGGATGTGAGACCTATCCGAGGTTGTATGTCGGAGCCTTTGTTCGACGACGTTAACCTGTGTGGAAGAGGTCGAGAGAATCCACCAAGGATGTGAGACCTTTCTGAGGTTGTATGTCGGAGCCTTTACTCGGTGACGTTAACCTGTGCGGAAGAGGTCGAGAGAATCCACCAAGGATGTGAGACCTTTCCGAGGTTGTATGTCGGAGCTTTTACTCGACGACGTTAACCTGTATGAAAGAGGTCGAGAGAATCCACAAAGGATGTGAGACCTTTCCGAGGTTGTATGTCGGAGCCTTTGCTCGATGACGTTAACCTGTATCGAAGGGGTCAAGAGAATCCACCAAGGATGTGTGACCTTTCCGAGGTTGTATGTCGGAGCCTTTGCTCGACGACGTTAACCTGTGTGGAAGAGGTCGAGAGAATCCACCAAGGATGTGAGACCTATCCGATGTTGTTTGTCGGAGCACTTTGCTCGACGACGTTAACCTGTGTGGAAGAGGTCGAATCGAATCCCCCTGGGATTGATTTTTCTTTGATTGGGAGGGGGCAAACGCCGCGTGTATCCCGAATCAAAGATAAAAAAAGGGTTCATCTTTAGACCGTTACTGCCTTTTTGAGGTCAAGATCAAGACCTTGCCCAAGGAGTAGAAGTCCAGCAAGGGATTGTATAAAACTTGTAATTGATTGGAAGTATCCTTGCTATCGCTGGGATTTTCCTGAAATATCATCTTGATATAGAAAGCATCGGATGATCTTTTTGACCAGAATTGGGGTCGAAGTTGCCCCCCAGTCCGCATCTGATGCAACAATGATTGATGTCAGGAAGTTGATAAGAGCGATCTTTTGAGATTGGAGCAAAGGTTGCACCCAGTCGGGAACCATGTTCCCACAGACGGCGCAAAACTGTTACGTCCAGGAGTATTCGCGGTGATAGAGAAATATAAAGTTTATCGTCTTAGCGTTGTACAAAAATCCGGCACACAATCAGATAAGAGAGAGGGTCTAGCATTTATGAGACACCAAGAATTTTACGTGGAAAACCCCTAAAAAGGGAAAAAAACCACGGGGCCTAGCCCAGTTTGAATGAATCCACTAGTATTGCAATCGATTACAAATGAGGCCCTTCCTTGGGAGAAGGCCTTAGCTTGATGTACATTTTATAGAGTACATTACATGATATGAATACAAAGAATCACTATTGACATATTCGTTTGGTCGGGAGGACCGTAGTCGGCGGGCGACGGAGGTCGGAGGGCTTGTAGTCGGTGGGCGACGTAAGTCAGGAGGACCGTAGTTGGCTGGCGACGGAGGTTGGAAGGACTGTAGTCGGCGGGTGACAGAGGTCGGAAAGACTGTAGTCGACGGGCGACATAAGTCAGGAGGACCGTAGTCGACGGGCGACGGAGGTCGAAAGAACTGTATTCGGTGGGCGACATAAGTCAGGAGGACTGTAGTCGGCGAGCGACGGAGGTCGGAAAGACTGTAGTCTGACAACGAAGATTAGAAGGACAGCGTTAGGTAGAAGTCCAATAATGGAAAGAAATCCATCTTCGCGTAGACGTCCAGCGAAGTTCGATAATCGGTAGAAGTCCGGTGTTGGGTAGAAACTCGACGAAGAGTGAAGGTTCGACGTCGGGTAGAAGTTCGACGTCTGTTGGTGGCAGAGGAGAACTCCGGCTTCACTTTGACGGAGTTTCGGCGTCAGGAGGGAACTCTGTTGCAAATTGGGAAGAATTTCAGCATCACGTGGAAGTTGGGCAGAATTCCTGCATTCTCCCGAATATCACACAGAATCCCGGCGTGTTCGGGCGGCAGGACGAACTCTGGCGATGGTCGAGGAGGAGAGGATTCTCCATTTCCCCTTTTTTTTCTTCTTTCCTTCTTCTTCTCTCTCTTCACTTCTAATCTCTCTTCACTTGAGTTTCTCTTGTGAAGAATGAGAGCTCTATTTATAGTTTTTCTGAAGTGGCATGGCTTGTAAATATGTGTGAGATCAGGGGCGAACAGGGAGTGGTTGAATGGACGGCTGATATTGAATTCTTTGATCATACACCTTTCGTCAGTCATTTGAAGGCCTTAGTGATGTCGGAATCCGGCGATCTTGGGCTCGTTGGATTTGTCTCGTCGAGCAGTTCGATTCGACTATAAGCTCGCCAAAATCAGAGACCGTTTGGTAACTCAAATTGTGGTTTGAACCTTTCAACAGCGCTTTAGGTCCTTGATTTGGACTCATTTGGGCTCGGATTGAGTCAAATATGGTGTCGTTGGGTTCGTATTTCCGAGAAGCTCAGTTTGACTGTAAGTTTGCTTAAATCAGAGTTCAGGTGCTCCCGAATTTAATTTTTGAAGTTTCCAACTAGCTTTTTGCCTCGAGATTCGTGTCCGATCAAGATAAATTTTGCATGACGTATCAAATATATATATTTTATCTTATCTTAAAGAAATATATTGATTTTTTGTGTGTAAACTATGCAAGAGTTATTTTCTCTTAAACACAGCAAATCTGGCTGTGAGTTTGGCTGAGTTCCTTTTTGGTTTATTCCATTTATATTCTCATGACTATGGAGAAGCTGACTGGTTTTTAGCAATAGTTGGATTGCATTTATTTTGACCTAGAGGGCATGCAATTCAAATCTTGGAAACAATCTCTTTGTAATATAGAGGTATGATTACATACATTACCTCTCCCCAAATTCTGCATTGATTGGAGCCTACTAGATACATATTTTTTTTGGGTAGCCTCCAGTTCTTCAAATCAAGTAGAATCTAGCAAAAAAGAAATGTGTTTAAGTAAATTCATTAAACGGCCTTTTAAATTATTTCTTAGGGCCTCAAAATTTTGTCAACTTGCTCTTGATAAAAATATTTGTCCTCTTTCTCTTGATAAAAGCTACTTCCAAGATGCATAATGGGAGAGTCAAATTAGAAGTTCAAAGTTGAATAAAATTCTTTATGGTGTAAAATTGGTAGTTTTATTAAGAAAACTATTGAAGTTTTAGGGGAATATAAAGATAGGTGATAGTGTGGTGCACAAGTATAGAAACTTAATGGTGAATTTAGTGGTCATTTTGTTGGCTAAAAAAGAAATGCAGTGTAAAAGGAATACAATATAAAATGAATACTTTGGAGTTATTTTAATGTGTAAAGTAAATTCAGTTGAATAATTTTTTATTTGGTTTGAAGTAAAATAAATATAGCGTAAAGTTTAAAGATGGTGGTGACTGATAGATGGTGGTGGCCGATGGCAGTGGTGGCTGACGGTGGTGGTCAGAGGGTGGCGACAACCACAGTTGAGACCTGCGGCCGGCGACGGGTAGTGGTGGTGGTGTTCAGCGATGGGTGGCGGCGGCGGTGACCGACGACGATCAAACGAGTTTGCTTGCGATGTAAATTTGGTTTACCTAAAAAATGAACTACAATGATTTACACTATTTTTGATTCGAAACCAGGAATTATTTTCTTAGAGATTAATAAAGTTTGTTGGAGCAATAATAAAAAAAATTTTAAAGCTTCTCAAAATTGAAAACTCAAGAAAGATCTTAGAAGTAAACAATGCTTAGGCAATCCATCACAACTAAATTTGCAAGTTCTTTAAAATAACAACTTAAACAAAAGTAATGAAATGATTAGTCAACTATAATCCGACTGTTAACAAAGCGATCGTCTCACCTTGAGGCTCAAATTCATTCTTCTACGTCTAGGGTTGTCGGAGGAAGAAGAATCATACAAGAAACGAAATCACTCCAAGGTAGACGGCGCCGACGATCTGTAGTGATGGCGAGGGAGGTGGCGGCGGTGGAGGTGGGGAAGCGGGTGGATGTCCGTTGATGGTCCAACCGTAGTCTTGGAATTGCTCGTCTATGACTTCTACGAGAGTGGGAAGGATGCAGTTCAAATAGTCTTCAACAGTGTCGTCGAATCCAAACCCAACGTCGAAGAATGGTGAACGGGTGATGTGGATGTCTCCGTAGACGTCGAATACCAATCCGCTATCAATCTCGGGATCCGCCATGCATAATCATCGGAGATTTTGGCGTCGAGGTGATGTAAAGGCGGAGGAGAAGTCACCTTGGAGAGGTGCGGCCAAGAGAAAGAGAGGGGAAGGGGAGGAGCTCGGGTGGGAGGAAGGAGGGAGGTCGGCTATGATGGAAGATTCCCAAGGCAATGTAGGAAATCTGAAATTCTTTCAGATTTTTGTGGATTGTGGAGGGATTTAATTTGAAAATCAAATTAATCCAAAAAGGGGAATAGGGGTGGTAATGGGAGAGGGATTTGGGGCTGATTTTGTGGGGAATAGGAATTAATTAGGGAGAGAGAAGGAGCCCATGAAGGGGCCGGCCAAATTAGAGAGTAGGGAGGGGAATAGGATTTAATTAAGTGGGGCCCACATGTTTAATTGACATATTTTAACAAAAGGAAAGTTTCTTTATTTGAATGTAGACAATAGGCAATGTTTTGAATTTCAAATTGGCTTTGAAATTCAATTATGACAATTGCCTAAATTCTAGAATTCATTTTAGGAAAGTAATCAAAGTCTTATGAGAATTTTGAATTTCAAATTCAAATTCCCAAGAGGGGGCCGGCGGGTGGAGAGGTGGGGAAGGGAAATTGAGGGAAGGAGGCCGGCGGCTTGGAAGGAATTTTGAGCGGTGGTGGCCAATGGCTTGGGCGGCCCAAGGTGGCTGGCGGCAAGGGGATTTTGGGGGAGAGGAAAGCTAAGGCTAGAAAATCATGGGAAAAGCTTGGAGTATATCGAAGAAGCTTCAAACCTCATGCATCTCCTCCCATGGAACTCACAAAGAGATCCACAAGCACCACCTCGTTAAAAACTCACAAAGAGATCTTAAAATATCACGAACTCACAAAGAGATCAAGTGATAAAATTTCATTCATCCAAAACTACTTCAAATACAATGACTAAGCCTATATATAGGCCATCCGAAAATAAAAACCATAAAGACGACATTGCCCTTGGGCTACAATATGCAATAACTTCCTCATAGGGGTACAAATGAAAAACATAAAATATAAATGACATGAATAAAATAAAACATCAAAAATAAAGACTATGAATCATGGCCGTCGCTCGACGACCCCTCCGATGCTAGGTGTGTCGAAATCTCCTATGAATGTCCCCATCAATTTTATTTTGTATTCCTTTTTCATCCAGCCAAACAACAAAATTTTCAGAACTCCCGCATTTATAATACTTTACTCCCTTATGTAATCCAACCAAATAATCCCTTAGTAAGAAAAAACGCTACTAAAGAAAACAAATGTTCTTGTAAAGAATAGAAATGACTTGTTGAAGCATTGCAAATACGAGTACTATAAAATATAAAAATTAAAAGGAAGCTAAATGGTTTTCAATGAGTTATGGTTAAAATTAGATGCATCAAAAGTGAAGATAGTAGGATGTCAATTAAAGATGAAGCCATGAAGACTTCCAAGAAAGTTTGCAATGATATATTGAGAAGTTATTTAATAAGAGAAATCTATGGAATCTTATCTTAGCTTTGAGGATTATTGAAATTATTACCTCTAGTCCACTTACATAGAAGAATGCTCGAGCTATTTTAATTACAGGATATCTTGGTCTACTCTGCAAATGCTAGAAACAGTTACAATGTTAAATTACGAATGAATTCAAGATGATCTTTCTTCTGTTAATTTTGTTGTTTTGATATTTAATATGTTATGCTCATTTGCTTAATGCTTCATTGTTAAGAGCACTGCATGTAAACTTTTTACATCATATTCTGGAATAGAATAAGTAGGGATATCAGAACTTGATATTTTTATTTTCCATGCAGTGATGATCTTCTTTTGCAAGAGGATAATTATGATGTGAGTTCGTTATCTTTGGGAATGTCTAATGGCTTGCGGTTGGGTAACATAATGGATCCTGCAACCTTAACAAGTGGAGTAATCAGATTAGGCCACATTTCTAATCAAGCATCTACAAGTTCTAGTTCAAGATTATCGAACCAAAGGTACGTGACAACCTTTTCTAGAAATCTGGCATTACGGTGGTATATGAATTCAGTAGTTTCACCAACCTTCAGAATGATGTCATGATATATGTTAAATGTTTAAAACTTTTACTAATTATAGGTTAAAAGGTTAACTTTGAATGGTATGTTTGTAACATAAATAGCTATACTAACATGGATGAGCTATAAACTGTGATGAACAAATGTACCTGTTCATGCTAAAGAGTGTAGTAATAGCATTGAAGGTTAAAGCAAAGTATTCAATGCTCTGAGATGGAATTTCACAGAAAAATTAGAATGAGATGCGGTGGTGATTTAGCGAAGTGCTCTATTTAACATGAAATAGCCATGGAGTCAAGGCGTAGATGGCCCATGATATGGTTTGAATTTATTAAGAGGCTCTTTTTAGTTGCTCAACTCTCAGCAAATGCTACTCTTCGTTGAAATAGATGAATAAGAAGAATCCACAAGTCTAGTTTAATTGGTTTGGATGTAGTTCCGGTAGTACTTGGCAGTGATTGTTCTTTATGGTTGGCACCAAGAGATAGTACGACAATAATTTATTAGTAAATGTTTGCAGATCTTGTCCTTCAGGAGCCCTAAAACTATCTAACAACTAGAGGAATTTTAAAGAAAAATTACAAGAAATTGTTAACATCAATGACTTCACAGCGGCAAATAATCTTTGCAGGCTGGAATTATTTCTGACAGCGGAAGGTGGTTGACTGACCCAGTTACAGGCCAGAATTCCCTGTTGCCAGCCCTCTATCCTTTCCAAGGAAGTTAATCCCCAGTTACCTAGCAGTTGAGCTTATCCCAATTATTTCCAACCCCTTCCGACCCCTGACCTTAGGTTTCAAAGCCCTTGAGTTTGTACAGCCAGTTTTCTAGTTGCCTTGCAGCGATTCTGAATTTGCTAGAATTTACAGCTGCTAAAAAATTTTGCCCAAAGGGAAAAACCAGTAGATCAACCGTTCAAAAAGAAACATGATTGCTAAAAGAAAAAAAAAAGAGGAAAACATAAAGCTTGGTGCGGAATGTTTCTAGGCTCAAAAGATGGCAGACCAAGCCTCAGAGAGTTTACTGTTGCTTGAAACTTTGCTATGGTTGAATAGAATGTTCAGGAAGCCAAGATTGCTGTAATGCTAAACTGTTTTCTCTGCCCCACTCTTACTGTGAACCCCAGACTTGCAAGAACAACTCGTTTCCATTTCCACACTTCTATTTATTCTCCCTTGTCTTGGCAAAATATTAACTAGAAATGCGAGAAGAAAGTTGTTGGTCAACTTCTTCCGTGGAAGAATTTTTTAATTTTCTTGGACAGCCGCCAAGAAGCCCGACTTTGCTCAGCAGCTACCACTAAATCCTTAGTTGTTGGAAACTGTTGCTTCCAATCTTAGACAGCCGTGAAAGATGGCTTTTGGAATTCTGGTGTTTGATGGTGGTGGCGTCTCGGACTCAACTACAATCGCATTCCCTCTCCACCTCTCCAACAAAAAGAAAATTCTTCCCCAAAATCAGGATAACCTAAAACTCCACAAAAAACCTAGAAAACATAAGAAAATGTGGTTTTAAATAGAAGTCCAAGCTTCCCCAAAACAATAAATGCAAAATTATGAAAATATCATACAAAAAGAAACATATAGCAATCCCCAAAGATGAAAAATGACATAAATAAACAGATTAACTATCCTTATTACTTGCATCATTTATTAAATTATATCATTCTCCTTGGGTTGGAGGAGATTCATCCTCGAAGTTTTGAATAATTTCTTACTTATAATAGAGTGAAATATTCGCGACATTGAAGGTTGCAGACATGCTTGTATCTCTCGAAAAGTCAATCTATTGGGCATTTTCTCCAATCTGTTTGATTGATAGGATCATTAGCCTTGGTTTAAGTTTTGCAAATGGGCCCAATTTTTAAGCTGGATATGTTAAAAGGTATCATCTTAAGTTGTTTCCATTTCTCACAAAATCTCTATTATTGGGATATAGTTCCTTTGATCATCTCAAGCCCAATCAACTTCAATTGGACAACACTGAGGAGAGACTATTTTGGCTAAGGGCATCATTGGTTCCGTCTTTGATAAACTTGCATGGGAAGGTTTAATTTTTTCACCATCATAGGTGAAATGATGCTCTCATAGCTTCCTCCATCAATGTTCATATCGCACACTTTCCCTTAGGTGATGCACTTTGTATGGAATATGTTGTGGTATATTCACTTTGGGTCATTTTCAATAACGACAATCAACAGTTTTGGGACACTAAGCATCTCTCCTTCATCTTCATGCAACAATTGCTCGTCTTGTGGTTTTTGCACTTCTTCTTCTTCGTCATCGTTTTTTTTTTATGTACTCCTTCAAATAAGTGAAATGACTCGTCGATTATGTTAATCTTAAGTGATGTGGATAAACCTCAGACAGTTATATAAGTTAATGAGTGTTGACCTCTAACCTACAACCAAGGAAAATAAACAAAAAAAAAATCAAATCAAATATGAAATACCAGTGAAGTTGGCTGCCCATTCGCAAATCCTGCAAAAATCCAGTCGCCAGCTACATTGTGTCATCCTACGACTCTGCAAATGGCGCCGAATCCAGCAACCATCCCTCGCACGTGTAAGTCGCTTTGATTGCCGCCCGTTTGCGTCCATAAAAGGGGATGAACTCAAGCCTTCGGGCTACTACTTCCCTTCCCACTCGTGAAAGCTCTGACCCCCAGCAGCCCCGATTCCACTCGAGACCCAAGCCAACATCCTCTACTTCACGACCCAAACCAGCGACCGAACTCCTCCATCCGACCTTCGGTCCTAGTCCTGATCAAAGCCGACCACTGCATTCTCCGATTGCATCTCACACCTCTAATTCCCTCTAAGCCCGACATTAACCTCAAGCCGACGATCGACCCTTCCACTGTCGAACTCTCTGACTTGCTCTGACCTCACCCGACCTCCTTTCTCCATGCCGAAACTAAACTTCCAGTCCGACCCTTGCTAAACCTCCTGATCCTTTTAATCCACATAGAGAGAGAGAGAGAGAGAGGAAACTTTCTCCCTACCTCTACTCGAGGCCTCATCTGCCGATCCCTCCCTAGTCGAAGCCACCTCCTTCAACGACATCCCCTTCTATTGGATCAGAAGCCACAATCAGAGCTTGCTGCTTGCGAAGGTAGCCATCTATCTTGCTTTTGCGCGCTTCTTTCATCAAATCCCATAAGGGATTTATGATAAAAGAGGGCAACCGAGGATTTAACTCACTGTGAGATTAAACGGTTGCCTAAACCCTCTCAAATCCCGCTTGAATCCTGTGTCAGATCTTGCATAAATCCTATTTGACGGGATTTATCTCAAAACCTGCCCGGATCTAGCATAAATCCATCTTTTATTATTATTATTATTAATTATAATTGATTTAGTTAATTATGGTTAATTTTTTAACTATAATTAATTACTACTAATTATAATTTCTATCATTTAATTATAATTAATCTCTATTAATTATAGTTATTTTTATTAATTATAATTAATTTTAGTTAATTCTAATTATATTTTTTTATTAATTATAATTAATCATAATTTAATTGTTGATGAATTATTGTTAAATATAATTAATTTTAAATTAATTATGATTAATTTTGGTTAACTACAATTAATTTTAGTTAATAATAATAATAATTTTTTAATTAATTATTATTAATTATAATATTTTCTCATTAATTATAGTTAATTCTAATTAATTATAATTAAATCTTCATTAATTATAATTACTTATTATTAATTATGCATTAATTACAGTTAAATTTATTAATTATAATTAATTTTCATTAATTATAATTAAATTCTTTTAATTGTAATTATTTTCCAATAAGCTATGTTGCACCGATACAGATATGGCGACTTGGATACGACATGATACGGATACGAGACACATTAAGTCTTAAAAATATAGGATACGGGTACGACCCGGACACGGCATTATAGTTTATAAATCATACATAAAAATTAAGGAAACAATCAAAGCATAATATTTGAAATTACAAAAAAAATGACACCAACATCATTTGTAGCCTTGTAGTTTATCATATCAAAATATAAGTATTAAATGTCTAGTACAACAATAAAAGCATAAACATAAATTTTCTAGCACATGAAGTTTCAACTATTCAATAGAAGGAATGATATGATTAGCTTCTTCAGTGGTTTGTCTTTGAACTTCTATATCATCTTCAATAAATATCATAGCTTCTAATTAAGGCTCATCAAGTGAAAGATTAGTAATTTCTAATATTCTCATATCATCAAGAGACTCAAATTCATCTCTAAAATGAGAGAACCTTGCTCACAGCCACGGAAGTAAATACAACGCATCTTTTTTTTCAGATTTCTTTTTGTTTTTCAACAGACACGTGTATCGGATACGCGTGTCCTTTTGAAATTAAATAATATTTTAATTGGATACAGTTTTGGCGTATGCGAGACGTATCGGTGGCGTATCGGAGGTGTATCCGTGTATCGGTCTATCGGATACAACATGCCTTCATAAATAGGAGTATCAGTGCAACGTGAGCCAATAAGAGAAATGCAAAAGATCTTTTCTTGCCTTGATCCACGAGCCGACACCACCTTGATGGTCGCCAGGTATAATCTTCTAAACTCAAAACTCCAAGAGCCTACTTTCGTCTTTTGTAGCTGACCAGAAAACTGCCCATACATGCCTTTATTGTGCGTGGTGGGATGGGACCCCGGTGCGGCCCCTACGACGAAGCGGGTAATCACCTAAAAGCCCCATTTCGAAGTTCGTGGCGCACCGAAAAATCGCCTATACATGCTTTTATTGCGCGTGTGGGATAGGAACTCGGTGCAACGCTTACGATGGGGCGGGGTCACTTATAAGTATCCTTGAGCGGGAGGAAAACCAATGGATTTTTAAAACAGGTACTCTCGAAGACCCCATACATGCCTTTATTGCGCGTGGTTGGAATGAAATTCATGGCCGCGGTGTCTAAGGACACCTACCATACACGTCTTTATTGCGCTTGGTGGGAATGCCCAGTTTCTCGTAGTTTTCCCTAAACGGGGGAGATATCGGGAGGCTGCCGAAATTTCGGGTGAACAAGGGATCGCACTTGGACTTAAATGAACAAGTTGAGGATCAAAGTTTCAACTTGCACATTGAACTCAAATTCAGAAGCTTAAGCTTGGACTCAAACTCCTGAACTTGAACTTGATTGAACACAGGGGACTTATTTGAAATCAAATGATTAATAATTCAAACTTAAACTTGAATCAAATAAGCTAAGTGCAAGGAGCTCTAACAAAACTTGGACTTGAAATCAACAAGATTATTTGGGACTTGAACTTGCAAGCATTTGACTCAAATCCGAGCGAACTCAATGTGAGTACAGGGTACATAGAACTTGAACTTGATGCAGGAAACATGAAGGACTTGAATCAAGTTTGATTGCTAGGAATCTAAATTCAACATCGAACAAATGAAAGTGAATGAGCATCATAAAATATAATTTAAAGTCTAAGAAAAGACTTATAAGGTGGCACAATAATAATGTTAAGGCAATGCAAAATCTCCAATTGTCACTTCAACTAGACAATAAATGTTTATGATCCAGTTCACCATGTATTTGTACACATTGCAACCCCTCTTTTGTGACAAGAGATTTATGAGTACAACTTGTTCGTTAGCAACGAGAAAGTCATAATAGATGTGGCTTGGGCACCTGATCAAATTAATCTTTAAATGAGATTAAATGATGGTCATATCACTTATGAAATAAATGTGGTGATATCCCTACAATCTACTAGAGATCAAGATGCTTCTAAAACCAACAAATCAAACTGCTAGCAAATATCTCGATCTCCTACAAGCATTAAAGATTAATGCATAACGAATGTCAATTAATGAGAGAAAGGCAAGTGTAAGTGATGGCTCTGCCAACCAACTTGTATGTAAGGAGGGATGAATGCAATACCTAAAACAATACTTTCAACACCAATGTGACATTAAGAACACAATAACTCACTGGTTGATGTGAAAGAGATAGTTGATGAATCTAAGTCATCCAAAGAAGCATTAACTAACAGAACAAGAGACTTATGTTGAAGCTTCAGATGAATGTTTACAAACAAATGCAAATGATGAACGATGAAATTCAGATGGCTAGGAGTTTTCAAGAGAAGGTAATATCTATCTATCATGCAATCAAATGCTACTAGTGTCACGACCCGGCCCGGTGAGCTCGTGTAGACGAGGCAGGAACGAAATCAGTAAAACATGCATTGAATTAATCTAAAACACTTCACAAGAAATTAAAAGCGCCTCTCTAAAAATTCTCCAAATATACAAAATATTTCATATCATTTCAAGAGAGGATTCTCATGTACAAAGGTGGTTACAAAAACTATCAAGCATGCCAAACCACCCAAAAAGGTGTAAACTACAACTAAGAAAAACATAAGAATAACCTGTCAGCCGGTCCTCTACGACTATAGGTGAACCAATGGGTGTCAGCCATTCTTTGCAGCTGGTTCTCCTGAAAAGTATCCCAACACGAGGGTAGGAAACACTAACCCTACGGTCCTCTACAACTGTAGGAAGCACTAACCCTACATCTTCACATGCCTTTTTTAAAAGAAAATTTACATATATGCTAGAAGTAAAGTGTCTTGATTGTTTTGCTACCCATGCTAGTTCATATGTTTTATGTATGTCATATGCCTTATGAATGTCATATGCCTTATGAATGTCATGTGTCTTATGTATGTCATATGCTTACTCATGCTTTATCTTACACAACCGTACCGGAGTACCAGGAGTGTACTGATCAGGTACACAAACATCTTTTTGATCATTCATTTCCTTTCCTCTTTTGGCTCAAAGGGCCATATTATTCTGTATTGCTCATAAGAGCCATATTTATGCTTTCGCACCATATTTGATACTACGCCTTCAACATGCACAATTATTTATATAATCTTTCCGTAGAAACATAGGTATGAAATGTAGCATTTTAATGACAATCATATGCCTTGAGCATGAAGTACATGAAAGAAACTTTTATGAAATGCTTAGAATTTTAAACATAAACTATATATTGATTCATAAAAATATTTCAACATTTCTATCAATTAATAAAGACATTTCATATGCATTTGTTATGTATTAAATCAACTAAAGATATGCATTTGCTATATATCAAATCAACTAAAGATCAAAACATAATGGAACAATAAAAAAAACATAGATGAACATGAATATATAAAATAAGATGTTACTACCTCAATTGCCCTTTAAAAGTCTTCACTTCACACCAATCTCTCATTAATTCCCATTTTCAAAACCTAAGGGAAACATTACAACATAAGTCTCTTATATCAATTAAATTTACTATAACTCATTAACCCTTCTCGAGTCATAGCTAATCACTTCCCTTAAGCTCACTTAATACACATTCACCTACCCATATCCTAAAACATTTGGTTAATCACATATGCATGTTTATCACATATAACATACATCTTAAATAAATCATAAATCGATCCTAATTGGTAATTACTTTATTATAAACTTATATTATCACATCCCTTCATTTAAATACATAGAATTTAAATGAAATTTTCGGATTAATTCATAAAAAATTAGAAAAAAATATTTTTTTTCTCAAAAAGTTCAATTTCTCTTAATTAGATATCTCCCATAACCCTTAGGAACAAGTTTAGTTAACATGCAAGCTTAGAAATGCAAAATTAGGAAAAGCCCTAATTTAAAAGTCCAAAATTTCTTAAGGAAAATTTTAAATTTCAAGGTAATAATGTTTCTACATCCTTCCTAACATCATTCTTAAACAAAATCTCATGTTTAAAAGAAACCCTAATTTTGGAATCTAAGTTTTCCTTAAACAAACCTCATGATTATGACTTAGAAACATAGGCATAACCAAGCCTAACACTTTTCTAAGCGGACAGAAGGCGTTTACAAATATTTCAAAATTCCTCTACACATGCACTGTAATATGTATACACATGGGTACACAATAAGGGGGAAGTACAATTATACAACCCGCATGGGCTCCGGCAAGCGTGTTATCAGTATATACGTGACGTTTAGGGATGCTGCGCGCGAACCTGATCCTTCTATGCGGATCAATAGCAGTTGACAGGGTTCGAATCATCAAATAAATATACGGTTGTGGCGACCGGTATATTTGTTTTAATACATTCATATTAGACATTCAAGACCTATAATCAAGATAATTCACTAATAAATGCATAAATCCTATGAAATTCGATCATCTGTCAGCAACTCAGCCGAGTCGATAAGGTTCAATCAACAAATAGAAATGATCCCAAACACCCCGATGATGACCGTGTTGAACGAAGATCTCAACCGTTGGGGTTCACAAATATTTTCAAATGCCACTCAAATATTTCAAAATCTTAAATTTCAAGATATTTAAAATTTGAAAATTAACCATCCAACTAGTTAAATCAAAATTCATCTACTCTCCGTAACAATTTGTTGAAGGGGACAAAATTAAAATTTACTTCAGCTCACATAACGCTAATGCCTAGTCGAATATATCATTAGGATCCATTCTCAAACAATCTCCTGCCAATAAGGATGTGGTACGTATCCTCTGACCGACGGTTTTGCTGTCAAATGGCACTGCAGGATAAACGGTTATGACCCAGGGCCCTCTGAACCAAGTGGTTTTACCGCCAAAATGGCACCACAAATACCGGTTATGGCCAAAGCCAATACGTTCTTTAGTGGCATCAAATCCTTGAGATATGAATCAATATGATATGATCTATAAGGCACAAAGCCCTCTGTTAGCTAAGGTGGATTCAAATTTGTCCCATTGACAAATGCCCACCGCAAGTCTACAAGGTTCCCCTTGGACAAAGCAACCCATGGCTGCCGACAATTATCCTTCTGTCAGGTTGGGTCGACTATCTCCCATGACTAATACACCAAGGACCATGATGGCCCGGGACGACGGAACCATGAGATCTTGATCGGGTCCATCATCCATTCCCCACCATCTGCTTTAAGTGCAAGACGGTGAAAATTTTCAATTTTAATATCAAGCTTCTCAAATATTTCAACCCAAATTTTCAAACATCCAAACTTTTCAAATACTTATGCCCATGTTGCTACTATATGCCAGATAACACGTATTTCTACGTATCTGATGGATGAGTAGCCTTAATCGAAAGTTCTCTCTCGTTATCGGGAGGGGTAATTAACTATAGGGGCTTGCACCTATAGGAAACTAGAACTCATATCATTAAGTCCTCATAAAATGAGGGTGAAATCTCTAGGTAGTGTTTGATCTACAAACTCATCTGTCTTCCAAAATTTACCTCAAAACTTAAATTCGTCAAAATGCCCCCGAAGAAAGAAGAAAATCAAAACGGGCGGAGGCTGGGCCGAATTTTTGGAGCCCACAATGAGTTGAATTTTGTTTGTGGGGAGTTACTTACATTGCTATTATTTTTAGTTTTAAACTGGTTGGATGGAACATGTCGGTATGAAAAATGATTGGTCCCTTCCGGAGATTCATTATTAGCTTTGTTCGGTTCTTGCATAGATCTTGTGGAAACCTCTTTGAGATTTTTCTCTAGTTTTCATCTTTTTTTACTAGCTTGGTGACGTCTGAAAGAGCCCTATATTGTTTAAATTGCAACAGACTAGTGGTTTCAGGCCTCAGGTTGCTCAAGAATCTTGTATTGGTAGGCTACTTCGGTTCTGAGATGCCATACTTCAGCATAAGCTGCTGAAATTTAACAATGTACTCCTCCATCATAGACCCATTCTATTAAAAATTATGGAGTTTGAGAAGCATTTGATAGAACACAATCACCTCCAAGCAGTAAATTGCTGTTTTCAAAAGCAAAACATCAATAATATGCAGAAAATTGGGGAAAAAAAACTGTAGAGAAATTGAGAGAAAACAGTGGATTTCACTAACGAAAGAGAAAAATCAGCACACAATACAAGTTTCTTTAATTCAAGAGGAAGAAATATCTCTCCAAATCTCTAGCCAAGTGACTAGAGCGCAAGCACACCAAGGAGATCCCAAATTCAGAGTCAAATTCAAGATGAAACCCTAACCCTTCAAAGAGAAACTAATTAAAGTCAAAAGGATAGTTACAAATTCCCTAAACAGCCTCTAGTTCAAATATTTCTCTCTAAAGCAATATTTAATTAAGATGTGGTCCCCACAGGACCAACCAGCCCTCTCTCTCTCTCTCTCTCTCTCTCCCTTCCCTGGTTCCGCTCAGCTCCCTGGGTCGGCGCCTGTAGCAAAAACCAGTCCACTAGGGACCAGTTTAATGGATTCAGTTGGCCCCTCTTGGGCCGGCCTAAGAGCATCTTGATAGAAATGAGAGGGAGATACGACTTGAACACCAAAAATCAGCGAACAAAAGTAAATTTTAGCAAACCAACAAAGTTTCTATTGATAGCAAAAGAAATACAAACAATCAAGATACAATGGTCCTCTTTCGAGAGGATGAACTTCTCTCCCAAACTCTAGACGTCGCAAGGATCTCTCACGCAATGAAAACTACAGCACTCAAAACAAAATATGCATAAACCTAAATTAAACCCTACTATGGACTTAAATAAGCTTCCTCCCTCCTCCAAAATAAGCCTCCTTCCTCATATGTTCCGTTGTTAATCTGAAAAATAATTCAATTAGAAAAGATTCAATGAGGAAAGAAAATAAATTAGGAAAGGATTTCCTGATTGATTTTCTCCTAATATAATTTAGGAAACATTCCTAAACAATTAAACATGATTTAGGAAACCTTCATAAATAACTAAACCTAATTTTGAAAATATTCCTAAACAATTAAATACTTCTTAAATAGTATAAACATAATTTAGGAAACATTCCTAAACAATTAAATATGATTTAGGAAGCCTTCCTAAACAATTAATACTTCCTAAATAGTATAAGCATAATTTAAAAAACATTTCTAAACAGTTCCCCCTTAATTAAGAACCTTCCTAAAAAACTCCTCTTGGTTAGGAACCTTCTAAATATCTTCCCTTGGGCCCCACAAGGTGGGCCCCTGACATATCAATACTCCCCTCCCAAAGAGCCACATTGTCCTCAAGGTGTAAAGAAGGGAATTGTCTCATGGGCATTTGTTTTAAAAACAAAATCTGCTTCCTGTTAAGAACCACTTAGCACGTGATCTAGTTTTATATCATTCATTATTTGCTCGTGCTTTACTCTAGAGAATATACCATCTTTCAATAGTTTAGCATCTTTGCCAATACCTTCACTTTTTATCCACTTGCTCGAGTCATCCCAATCATCAACTATTTTTTTCCACTCTAAGCCATAAATACAACAACAACAACAACATCAAGCCTTTATCCCACTACGTGGGGTCGGCTACATGAATCCTTTTTCTCCATTGTGTCCTATTAAAAGTCAAATTCTCGTTTAAATCTAATAAAGAAAGGTCATTCCTAATATTTTCTAACCAAGTCTTTTTAGGTCTACCCCTACCTTTCTTAACATAAGTCAAATCTAATACCTCTACTCTCCTAACCGAGTCATCGGAAGGCCGCCGTTTTATGTGACCAAACCATCTAAGGCGACTCTCTCTAATCTTATCTTCTACTGGAGCTACTCCAACCTTTTCACGTATATGCTCATTTCGTATCCTATCTGTAAGGGTAAAGCCACTCATCCACCTAAGCATCCTCATCTCTGCCACACTTAACTTAGTATTATGCTTCTCTTTTAATGGCCAACATTCGACACCATAAAGCATTGCAGGCCTCACTACCATCTTATAGAATTTTCCCTTGAGTTTGAGGAGTACATTTCTATCACATAACAAGCCCGATGCATTCCTCCACTTCAACATCCAACTTGAATTCTGCAGATAATATCCTCATCTATTTCACCATCACTCTGAACAATAGATCCAAGATATCTAAAACGTGTACTCTTATTAATGACTTGATCGCCCAAAGTCACAATCCCCTCACTAGGTCTATTACTACTAAAATTACACTCCATATATTCCGTTTTAGATCTACTCAAGCGAAAACCTTTAGACTCTAAGGTTGACCTCCATAATTCAAGTTTACCTTCAACTCCCTCTCTAATCTTATCAACAAGAAGAATATCATCAGCAAAAAGCATACACCAAGGTACATCCTCTTGCAAATGTCTAGTGAGAACATCCATGACTAAAGCAAAAAGATATGGGCTTAAGGCTGATCCTTGATGTAACCCAACCGAAATAGGAAAATACTTGGTCAATCCACCTAGTGTTTGAACACAAGTAATAGCTTTTGCATACATATCTTTAATGATTTGAATATAAGCATTTTTTACTCCTTTCTTTTAAAGAACTCTCCATAGCACTTCTCTTGGAATTTTATCATATGCTTTTTCTAAATCAATAAACATCATATGTAGATCCTCCTTATTTTCTCTATATTTCTCCATCAAACTGATAGGAAATACTTGAGTTCGCAAGTAACCCTAAGGTAATACTTGAGTTCGCAAGCAAGCCTAACCCAAATCGGCACACAAATAGCGCAAAAACAGCGGAAATAGTGAAGAAACTTGTAGGAAAACAATTGCAAACGATTGTATTCCACTAGTAGGCAATCAAAATCAAAGCTCGATACAATGTTCTTCAATTCGAGAGGAAGAACAACTCTCCTACAATCTCCGGCGACGCCGAGAGCCAAAGCAAGAAGACCTAGAACTCAAACTCTTTTCAAAAGCAAGATGAAAACCTAATCCCCTCATAACTCCCTATTAATACAATCAAATTCAAAATAAAAGTAAAAGGACTACACTACCCTTCCTTTTCCCTCCAAAAGCACTTAACCCAAGTTTGAATTGCAAGTGGACCCCACTCCTTGGCTCCCTCTCTCTTCCGCCCGGCGGTTTGCCCGTCTCCGATAGAACTGGACCGGCTGGGCCGGTCCAGGTTGAGCCGGTCCAAAGTGGACCGGCATAACATTACCCCCCTCCCAAAGTACCACCTTGTCCTCAAGGTGGAAGGCAGGGAACTGTACTGCAATCCTCTCCAATGGCTCCCATGTGGCCTCATAATCTGGGAGGCCGTTCCACCTAATCTTCACTTCCTTTTCCCCCTTTTTATTGATGCGTACTCCTTCTACCGCTAGAGGCTCCAGTGTCACTTCCATGTCTTCTCTCAATGTGCTGGGCAGTTCTGGGCTTACTGCATGTTCCCCCACCACTTTTCTCAACTGTGATACATGAAAAACGGGGTGTATTCTGGCTGTTGAAGGAAGCCTCAATCTGTATGCTACCTCCCCGATTTTCTCCTCCACTTCGAAAGGGCCAAAATATCTGGCTGCTAGCTTCTCATTTCTCCTCTGGGATACAGTCCTCTGCCTGTATGGTCGGAGCTTCAAGTAGACCTTGTCTCCAACTCCAAATTGTACATCCCTCCTTTTACTGTCCGCCTGTTTCTTCATAATCTGTTGGGCTCTGAGAAGATGCCTCTTGAGCTCGTCCAACACTTGATCTCTTTCCTTCAGATGCTGATCCACTGCCGATACTGGAGTACTCCTATGACTGTAGTGTACCAGGTGTGGGGGGTCTCTTCCATATAACACCTTAAAAGGTGTCATCTTGGTAGCCGAGTGAGAAGAGGTGTTGTACCAGTATTCTGCCCAGGACAGCCATTTGGCCCACTGCTTCGGTGTCTCAGATACGAAGCATCTCAAGTATGTCTCTAAGCTTCTATTCACCACCTCTGTCTGCCCATCAGTCTGTGGGTGATATGCTGTGCTCCTCTTCAATACTGTGCCCTGCATCCTAAATAATTCCCTCCAAAAATGGCTCAGGAATACCTTGTCCCTATCCGACACAATAGACTCCGGTACCCCATGCAGGCGGACTATCTCCCTCACAAATGCTGCTGCTACAGACACCGCTGTGTACGGGTGTCTTAAGGGAATGAAATGAGCATATTTGCTCAGCCTGTCGACCACTACAAATATAACCGTATATCCCTCTGATTTTGGAAGCCCATCAATGAAATCCATAGTGATCTCCTCCCAAACCTTCTCTGGTAAGGCCAGGGGCTGTAGTAATCCCCCTGGTGCCATCGTCATGTACTTGTTCCGTTGGCAGGTATCACACTTAGCCACCATTTCTTCTATGTCTTTCCTCATCCCCTTCCAGTACAATTCAGCAGCTAACCGGCTATAGGTTTTCTGCACTCCTGAATGCCCCCCTATGGCACTCCCATGAAATTCCTGTAGCAGTTGGGGAATATGAATGGAAGATCTAGGGATCACACTCCTTCCCTGATAGTACAGTCTTTCTCCCACCACTGAGTAGCCTGGGTGGCTGTTTTCATCTGACAGTACCTCTTCTTTGATTCTCCTCAGCTCCTCATTCTGGATGCTCTCCTCTTTGATGGCTCCCCAATCAATCAGAACCGGTACTGATACAGCAATTCCTTGGAGCTCCCCCATACAGCGTGATAAGGCATCTGCTGCCTTATTTTCTAATCCTGGCCGATAGTGGATCTCAAAATCATATCCGAGCAGCTTGGACAACCACCTCTGATGCTCTTCTGTGACCATCCTCTGCTCTAGCAAGTATTTCAGGCTCCTTTGATCAGTCCTGACAATAAAATGTCTGCCCAATAAATAGGGTCTCCACTTTTGGATGGCCAGCACAATCGCCATTAGCTCTCTCTCATAGACCGACTTCAGCCTAGCTCGGGACGACAGTATCTGACTAAAGTAAGCTATGGCTCTATGGTTCTGCATCAACACTGCCCCCAATCCATAGCCTGAGGCATCTGTCTCCAACACAAACACCTGATTGAAATCTGGCAGAGCAAGTACGGGCACCGTCGTCATGGCCTTCTTCAGCTTCTCAAAAGCCTCAGAAGCTGCTTCCCCCCATACAAAATTATCCTTCTTCAGCAGCTCTGTCAGTGGTCCGGCTATGGTGCTGTATCCTCTCACGAACCTCCTGTAGTAGCCAGTCAGTCCCAAAAATCCTCGGAGCCCCTTCAATGTCTTGGGTTGAGGCCAGGCTAACATTGCCTCTATTTTGGACTGATCCGCAGCCACTCCCTCCTGAGATATCACATGCCCCAGGTACTCCACTTGTGCCTGAGCGAAGTCACACTTCTTAAAATTGGCCTTCAGCTGATGCTCCCTCAGCACCCCCAACACCACTCTCAGGTGCTCTAGGTGTTCCTTCTCAGTCCTGCTATAGATGAGAATGTCATCAAAGAACACCAACACAAACCTGCGAAGGTGTGGCTTGAAGATTTGGTTCATCAATGCCTGGAATGTGGCTGGTGCATTGGTGAGGCCAAAAGGCATCACCAGGAACTCGTAGTGGCCCTCATGAGTCCTGAAGGCTGTCTTCTGCACATCTTCCTTCCTCATCCTGATCTGATGATAGCCTGACTTTAGATCAATCTTGGTGAATAACACAGCTCCATGTAGCTCATCCATCAACTCATCAATCACGGGGATGGGAAACTTGTCAGGCACTGTCTCCTTGTTGAGGGCTCTGTAATCAACACAGAACCTCCAACTCCCATCCTTTTTCTTTACCAGCAAAACTGGGCTAGAGAAAGGACTCACACTGGGCTGAATGATCCCTCCTTCTAGCATTTCTCCCACCAGCTTCTCAATCTCATCTTTCTGCATCTGAGGGTATCTGTAAGGTCTCACACTGATAGGGGATACCCCCTCTTTTAGGATAATCTGGTGCTCCCGTTCTCTGTCAGGTGGTAGTCCCACCGGAGGTTGGAACACATCCTCAAATTCCTTCAGAAAGGGTTGAACTAACACAGGAATGTGTTTGTCTTCCTCCTGCTGATGATCTTCCAAGCTCTGCAACTCCACAAGGAACCCTCCTCCTTCCTCATGGATCATCTTCACCATCGACCTGAGAGACACTCCAGCTCTGGACAATCCTGGTTCCCCTTTCAGCTTCACCCTCTTTCCCCCTACCATTAGTTCCATCACCATTGTCCCCCAATTTACCTTGGTTTCACCCAAGGTCTGTAGCCACTTCATGCCCAAAATGACGTCTGTGCTACCCAACCTCAGGGGTAGGAAGTCCTCCACCACACTTATCTCCTGTAGTCTCATCTCCACCCCCTTGCAGATCCCAGTGCTGGACTCAATCTTCCCTGTCCCCATCATCACCCCATAATTGCCTGTCTCAGTAGGCTCCATTCCCAGCTCCTCCGCCAACTGAGCTGATATGAAATTGTGGGTGGCTCCACTGTCGATCAACACTACTACCTCCCTCCCAAGGATCTTCCCTTTCACCTTCATCGTATGGCTAGGAGTGAATCCCATCACAGAATTTAGGGATACCTCGGCTACCTCCAACTGGGGATCATTCTGCTCCTCATCTGAAGCATCACCCCCCTCAGGCGCCTCGTCTATATAGACGGTGAGAGCCCGAAGAGCGCGATCCTTGCACCTATGCCCTGGAACAAACTTCTCCTCACATCTGAAACAAAGACCCTTGGCCCTCTTCTCCTGCATCTCCTCCTCGGTCAACCTCTTGAAACTCCCCGCTGATCTAGTCACCCCGCTCTTCTCTTTCCCACTTTCTTTAAGGACACTGGGGGTTGGCCCTTTTGGAGCCAAGTAAGTGGTAGTTGTCCTGGTAGGACCCCCTGAGTGGTTGTTCCGCCAGCTTCGGGCGTTGGTCTTCTGGTTCTCCACCAGTTGGGCCAACTCCATGGCCTCCCTCAAGTCCCTCGGCCTCATTACCTTCACCGCATCTCTAATTTCTGGCTTAAGGCCCTTCATAAAGTTTCCCCCCAGAGTGTTGTTTGATAATCCCTCCATGTCACCCACCAGACTCTCAAATTTCTTCCGGTACTCTTCCACTGTTCCTTCTTGAGTGAGGGCGTAGAACTGTTCTGATATCTCCCATGGGCTGCCCCCCCTGAATCTCTCCCTGATCGCCTCCTTGAAGTCCCTCCAAGTCCTCACCGGGTCCCACTTCTCCATGTATTTGAACCATGAAAAAGCCGCCCCTTCCAAGCACATGCTAGCCGCCAACAATCTCTCCTCCTCCATCAGGCCATTTACTGCAAAATACCTCTCTACCTTGTGGATCCATTCATCCACATTTCCTTCTTCGAACACTGGCATTTTCAGCTTTCTGGCTCTCGTGTCCCCCCCGTATGCCCTATTCCCCCCATGGCCTCCTCTGTCCCATGCAATGGGGTCTTCCCAAGTTCCCCTCTCTCCATATCGGGGCTCATCATCCCTCCTCGGCCGCCGATAGCCATCTTCCCCTCGCGCTCCGCCATGGTGATTCTGGATTCCCCATGGCCGGTCCACTGGATCGGGCCGCCGGCGACGCCAATCATCCTCTCTTTCTTCTCTGAAGTCTCTCCTTCTTTCATGCTCTTCTCGCCTGATGGACTCCCGAGGTGGCATCCTCCCGCTGCTGTTAAACAGTCCCACCTCCTCTTCCTCGTCTGGATTCACCTTCTCCTTCCCTCTGCTCCCACTCCCTTCTCCTCTTTCCTCCCCCGGCACAGCCCTTGCTTGCCCTTCCAACAACTTCTTCATCATCTCTTCCAACGCCACGAATTTCCCTTCCACATTCTCGCTCAATGTGGCCATCTTCTCCTCCAGATCCGCTTTAAGTTGCCCCATCTCGGTCTCCAAGACTTCTACTCGCTTAGATGCCATGGGAAATGACGAGATGCCTCCGTATCCTCCCCAAAATCAGTAAAATCTGCAGCGAATAATGGATAGAAAACACCCTCCACCGCCCGGATCTCGCTCTGATACCAATTTGATAGGAAATACTTGAGTTCGCAAGTAACCCTAAGGTAATACTTGAGTTCGCAAGCAAGCCTAACCCAAATCGGCACACAAATAGCGCAAAAACAGCGGAAATAGTGAAGAAACTTGTAGGAAAACAATTGCAAACGATTGTATTCCACTAGTAGGCAATCAAAATCAAAGCTCGATACAATGTTCTTCAATTCGAGAGGAAGAACAACTCTCCTACAATCTCCGGCGACGCCGAGAGCCAAAGCAAGAAGACCTAGAACTCAAACTCTTTTCAAAAGCAAGATGAAAACCTAATCCCCTCATAACTCCCTATTAATACAATCAAATTCAAAATAAAAGTAAAAGGACTACACTACCCTTCCTTTTCCCTCCAAAAGCACTTAACCCAAGTTTGAATTGCAAGTGGACCCCACTCCTTGGCTCCCTCTCTCTTCCGCCCGGCGGTTTGCCCGTCTCCGATAGAACTGGACCGGCTGGGCCGGTCCAGGTTGAGCCGGTCCAAAGTGGACCGGCATAACACAAACCTCTTAATAAATGTATGGATTCCATAGTCGACCTACCCGGCATGAATCCAAATTGATTTTGAGAAACATTAGTATCACACTGCAACCTATGCTCCATAACTCGCTCCCAAAGTTTTAAAGTATGACACATTAACTTAATACCTCTATAATTCGCACAATCTTGTGCATCACCTTTATTCTTAAAAATAGGAATTAACACACTCATTCTCCACTCATCTGGCATCTTTTTAGTCTTCAAAATAGTATTAAAAAGTTTAGTAAGCCATGAAATTCCTTCATCTCCTAAGCATTTCCACACCTCTATTGGAATATCATCAGGTTCAACAGCTTTTCCACCCTTCATTTTCTTTAAAGCCTCTCTAACTTCAATTTTACTAATACGTCGATAAAAACAGAAATCTTTATTTTCATTTAGGGTGCTAAGGTCATTATAGTCAATCTTATTTTCACAATCTACATTAAAGAGTTTAGCAAAATATCTCATCCATCTTTGTTGAATATCATCTTCTAAGAAAAGTATTTTTTGATCTTCATCTTTAATACACTTCACTTGAACTAAATCTTTACTACTCATATCTCTTTGTTTGGCTAACTTATACATATATCTTTCTCCCTCTTTAGTATCTAATCTATTATATAAATCACTAAAAGCTAATGTCTTTGCATCGCATATTGCTTTCTTAGCATCCTTACGAGCCACTTTATATATTTCCCAATTATCAGAATTTTTAAAATTAAACCAATTTTTATAACAAAGCTTCTTTTTTTTAATATTTTCTTGCACATTTGGATTCCATCTACTTTTACTATTAGGAGCTTTTCCCTTTGATACTTCAAGGATGTCTTTTGCAATATTATTAATATCACTAGCCACTTTTTCCCACATAATATTAGCATTCTCATGCACAGACAAAATCTTAAGATCTAAAATCTTATTTCCAAAAATATTTTTGTTAATATTCTTTAAATGCCCCCATCTAATCCTAGAAAATCGTTTTACTTTATTTTTTATTTTATGTCTTTTTATCTTAAAGTCCAAAACTAATAATCGATGTTGGGTACATAAATTTTCACTCGGAATAACTTTACAATCTTTGCAATCTAAACGATTTAGTTTTCTAATAAGAAAATAGTCAATCTGTGTTGTACTATATCCATTTTTATAAGTGATGAGATGTTCATTTCTTTTCTTAAAAAAGTATTAGCAATTGAAAAATCATAAGCTAAACAAAAATTTAATATGGTCTTGCCACCTTCATTCGTCGTTCCAAATCCATGGCCACCATGAATGCTTTTAAAATCATCTACCTCTCTACCAACATGTCCATTTAAATCTCCTCCAATAAAAACTCTTTCTTCAAGAGGTATCTTTTGTATTAATTCTTCTAAGTCATTCCAAAAATTTAATTTAGAACTCATATCCAAACCTACTTGAGGAGCATAAGCACTTATAATATTAACAATCTTATCATCAACAACAATCTTTAAAGCTATAATTCTATCTCCAATCCACTCTAAGCCATAAATGTTAAAAAGAAATGGCGTAAAAAACCAAGTGACAACAATGAATCACATGGATGCAGTGAGAAATTTTCCCTTCCCCAGGTGTGGTCCTCTCCAAGTATCCCGATCCTTCCTTCCACGCTACTCATACCCATCCTAACCTTATCCCCTCCTTCAAAATCAGCAACCCTCCTACCATAATTCTCATCTTTGTTTTCCCAATCAGCACCCCTTGATTCATGCCTCTTATAACCACGCCTCTCTCCATACCTTCCATCCCTCTCCTCTACAATCTCCACATCATTTTCTCTCCAACGAATTTCAGAATACATATTTCTCCCTACTGTACCTCTTGCCTCCGATGCCCCCAGTTGATTTTGATTGTCCAGTATCTTCTTCACCATCTCATGAAGATCTGAAACTTTGTATTCCATGGATGATATTCGATCTTCCACAGTTGCTTTCATTTGTCTCATCTCCTCTCAAGGCGTTCTTCTAATGCATCTACTTTCTTGGCCGCCATCAATACCCAGATTTTTGTTAGACTCAAAAATCTGGATCTCGACTTCAAAAACAGAATAATAGCCCATCTTCGAATAAAATTCAGCCGCCATAATTCACAAAAATAGCCTAAAAATAGTCCAAAAAACTGCTCTGATATCAATTGATATAAAAAATAGTGAAAAACAAATATTAATCTATGAAATTAGAATTTCAGCGGTTTAACCAAGCAGATTTTTAGGTTTTTATGAATGAAAACACAAGAAAAATACTATTGTTTGTCAGAAGATGAAATAAAATAGCGAGATACAAGCGATCCTCTATTCGAGAGGAGGATCAATCTCTCCAAAACTTTCTAGACGTCACTAGAGCCCAAGAACACCAAAGAGCATTTAGAAATTAGCCGCCAAAAAGATGTCCTAGCCCTAATACAAACTCCTACTTAAAGCAAACACAAAAATAAAACCGGACTAAATAGTCCTCAAGCAAATAGCTCTAGATAGTGGACCCCATCTGATGCAGGAAATAAATGCAAAAATGATTTGATTAAGGAATTTGCACGCCTAAATTTTTAGAGAACAATAGTAATTAAATACTTGTAGTGATTTAAACGATAAAATAAAACTAAGAAGCGATGAAACAAGCTTTTAGGTTAAATCACATGCATAGAAGTTAAGATCTTAAATCAATCAATTACTCTAATGTTGCATGCATGGAAGGTTTTCAACGAAAATTCCTATGTTAACATTAAGACTAGTCACTATGCAATGATCCCTCACTCAACTCTCTAGATCCCTAAACTTTAGCGGAGGATAATTAGTATGATCTTCATGAATCAAAGTATAATCATAATTGAGAAAAAAATTATGAAGAGAAAAGAATTGGAGGAAGAGTTTACCCAAAGAAAGAAGTTATACGAAGCTCCGGTGGTGGTTTGAGGGTTTGAGAGGAAGTAGACAGCAAGTGGTGGCTTCTTGGACGGCTGGACAGCAACAAATTCAGGCTTGAACCCTTGGACAGCAAGCAGGAAATCTGGGACAGCAATTCCTGAAGGTTTTGGACAGCAACGGTGGCTTCTGAGGGGCTGGACAACAACAAATTCCTGCTAGAGTCTTCGGACAGCAAGCAGAAAGCCTGGGACATCAACTTTCTTGGCCACGGAAGAGAGAACAGCACACTAGCTTTGTCCAGAATCCCTGGACAGCAAAGAAACTGGGGAAAAGTAGTCTTCTCGCAACAATAGGGAAAGAGAATCCAAAATCTGAAGTTAGGTTTAGGAGTTGTGTTGAGGAGAGTGGGAAGGGAGGAGGAGGTAATAGGGGCCGACGGCTAATAGGGGAAAGGGGACGGGTTTCCTAAAATCTGAAAATAAATTCAGATTTGGAATTGGAGGGATTTGGGTATGTTTGAAATTTGAATTTCAAGCAAGATGAGAGAGAGAGAGAGGGTGGGCCGGCGGCATTAAGAGGGGAAGAGAAGGGTAGGCCGGTGGCATTAGGAGGGAAACAAGGATTTGGAAAGGGAGTTTAAAGCTTGCGTAATCAAGAATCTCTAATTGAGGGAAAGAGATCAAATCAAATCCAATTTGATTTGATTTAGATTTGACTTAAAGAACTTTCCAAAAATAGATTGGGTAATCTAGGAAATAATTTGAATTCAAGTTCTTTCCAAATTAATACCAACCTAATTGTAGGAAGTAGGTAAATTATGGAAAGAGGGGGGGAAAGGGAGCTAGGGCCGGTGGCATTGTGAGGGAAGGGTAATTAGGAAGGTGAGTTATGGCTTGCCTAATTGAGGATATCCTATTTAGGGATAGGATTTAATTCCAATCCTATTCAAATCTAATTTGGATTTGATTTAGAAACTTTTCTAAAATAGGATTCTATTTTATGAAATATTTCAAAATTCAAATTTGATTGAATAATTGAAATTCAAAACTTTCCCAAAGAGATTATGTAGGAAAGTATTGATGGGGATTTTGAAATTTGGAGGCAATGAAGGGGGAATAGGCCTATGGCTGGCGGCTAGGTTAGGTTAGGGTTTGGAGATGTGGTGGTATGGAGGTAGGGGGTAGCCAAGTAGGAGAGGTGGTGGGGTATAGAGTTGGCCGGGAGTTAGCGAGGTGGAGCTAAGTTGGTTGGCGGTTTGAAGGGGTGGAAGGTTGTTTGACCGTGAGAGAAGGGAGGGCCTCTTGGCCGGTGATGGAGGGGAAGGGAGGGAGGAAGAGAAAGAAAGGTAGGGAGGAAATAGCCACGAACTCGGACTCTTCCAAGTTTGGTGGGTGATCTGTTTACCCTCTCCTAGGGGTTTCTCTCTAAAGCTCTCAAGCTCTCACACAAACACAAGATTGCATGAATTTTTATTATCATTCATTCATTAACTTCAAAAGAAATATAAGGGGCCTATATATAGCCTCATATAATGAAAGGCAGCTAAAAGACGACATTGCCCCTAGGGCTTACATATGACAAAACCCTTAAGTAAGGGTAAAACGGGAAATGCTAATTAAACAAATACATATGAAGACTCCAAAATAGATCGGCGCCATTGTGGCCGTAGATCGTCGGCCACGTCTCCGATATACTTTTCATGATCTGATGTCCTCATCACCATCCCAAGGGGGGCAGGATTAAAAGCCTGTGAACTAGCAGACTTGCGCCTACTGTATTGCAAGAGCCAGCCCCACAAGTTGGGCCAGCTAGATAGATCCCTCCTGGACCAGTCCAAGCTATCAAAATCCTCCCATCTGTCGGAAAGTGCTTCTGCCAATCTTGAACGCGTTGCTAAATATGGATTTCCAATGTCAATGGTGGAGTCTTGAACTCCATTGAGATCAGCTTTCCCTTCTGCCTTTTCGATACAAGAATATTCTTCCCCATGATCAAAGATAACCTGAAACCAGCTTCAAAGTAAATTTGAGAAAATAAAAGAGGAGATGGATTAAAATAAAATTAAGCCTCCCCAAAACAAAAAAAAAACAAATTTACAAAAAATACTTTACAAAATAATTTAAAACAATCTCTATGAAAAATATGACAAATAATCCTATTAACTATCATTATTAATTATCTCATCTATTAAACTATGTCAATGGTAGTGCTCTGTTGTGTTCCTAGAGAAATTGCGCTACTGAACATAAAAAAAGCAAGCTTCGAGATTGGTTAGGCTGATTAAATTATATCATGGTTGTTGAATCACATAATTAACCTTTTTTTGCTAATGTAAGACTCCATAAATTAACCACGCTTCAGTTCCCTGTATAAAAGCCTCGTGCACCGAGTGGGTTTTTTTTATCAAATTAAAGATCTGTTATTTAACTAATTCATAATGATTATGATCTGAAGATGAAAATAGTGTAGAAACATCTTTATCTGGGTTGTCAATAGATAATTCCGATGTTTTTTTGTTTGAATATATTAGATAAATGCGCTTTCCTATTGGAACCTTTTTATGTCCAAAGTCCAACAATGGAATCAATCTTTTCAAAGTGCCAAGTGCATTGCATAGCACATAAGGTCTTCAGTGTATCAATGCACATAGCACAAAAATGAAGTGGTTCTTCTGTTAACTATAATGCTTACGATTATTTATTTTTTTTTATAATGCTTACGACTTGTTTATCCCATGTATCAAAGTTTTCAAAGCTCATTGTATAAAGCTAAGTGTAAAGGGCAGTTTTGTTTTTAAACATGTAGGAAAAGTAAAGCTTCAACTTAAATAATTGATGGACGTTTCATTTATAGTTGCACTTACTATGCTTGTAGGAAAATTTTAAGAAAAAATTTCTACCTAATCAATTAATTTTGTATAATATCAAGCTATATTTTAGAGGTTGGAGTACCTCCAGTGGCAGATAAGATTAGAAAGAGTTGCCTTAGATGGTTTGGTCACATTAAACATCGACCTTCTGATGACCTTATTATGATAGATATATTAAATCCAGTCTATTTTAAGAAAGATAGAGGAAGACTCAAAATGACTTGGTTAGAAAGTATTAAAAAAATATTTTTTATTAGATTTAAATGAGAATTTAACTTTTAATAGCACACAATGGTGAAAAATAATCCATATAGTTGACCCCACATAGTGGGATAAAGGTTTATTGTTGTTGTTGTAATATCAAGCTACTTTTTAAACTAAATAAGGCAGAATAATAATATTATTGTGACATAAACACTAAATAATATGAAGGATAAATTTCATACCACTTCAAAGTTTTAAACTTAGCAGAAAATAATATCATTTCTTATTAAAAACATGTAGAAATATGAATACATACTAGCTACAAATGATCATAAAATTATCATTAATGAATAAATTGATATCTATATTTTAAGTTTGATACATCAGGAAAGACAGGTAAGTCTGGTCTATTAAGAGATCTAGAGATTTTGATTAAGTTAATGTATTAAAAATGAAGATAATAGGATTTTATTTAAAGATAAAACCATCAAGTAAAAATAGATTTTTTTTTTTTTTTGAATTGAAAAAGATGCATAAGATTGCGGATTTAGGTACATATGAGATATTTATTGAGATATTGGACAGTAATGCGGGATAATATAGTGGTTTTGTTAGCATATTTTTTAATAGAATTATGGTGACTAAGAGGATATAAAATGATTAGGGAAGTATTTTGGCCCAAATTTTTAAGAATAAAAGAGATGTTCAATATTATTCCAATTATAAAAGAATAAAACTTAGAGTCATATAATGTAGTTATGGAAAGAGTAATATATATATATATATATATATATATATATATATATATATATATATATATATATATATATATATATATATATATATATATATATATATATATGAAAGTGATTTTTGTGTCAAGGAAATTAATGAAAAATTATAAATAATAGAAAAGTATCAGCATATGGATTTTATTAAACTTTAAAAGGCATATAATCAAATACAATGAGAATTGATTTTGTTGCATGCTAAAGTAGAAACTTGTGTCAAAGATATATTGCAATTATTAAAGATATGTATGCTGAATTGTTTATTATTATTAGTAGTTGGAGAGTAACAAAACAAATCCAATTACAATTAGATTTTGCATCAAGGATTATTAGCATAGCCCAATTTTTTAAAATATATTTTTAGATGCTTTCAAATGATATTCAAAGTGGAGTATCTTGATTTATGCTTTTTACAAATGACAATTCTAATTAATGACACATGCACTGACATAAGTGAACAAAGGACGAAGTATTTAGGAGATAGAGGTTAAAATTAGTATAACAAAATTTTGAGTATATGATATGCAATTTTGATGGGTGTATTATTAGCAATTATCAATCAATATTATTAGAAGATAAATTGATACTTATGTGTGATATGTTTAAATATCTTTGATCGATTATATATAATAATGGTCAATTATACAGAAGAATGGGGATAAAGATGAGGATTCTAGAGTTAAGATTGAGTTAAAATGAAGAAATGCAGCAGGAGTATTATGCAATAAAAAGAAATTATGGAGACTTAAAAGTAAATTTTATAAAATTGTAGTTAGGTTGTTGATGTTGTATGGACTCAAATATTGAGCAATAAAATTCTTTGATATCTAAATTGATTGTGTTAGAATGAGAATTGAGATGGATGTTTGAAAAAAAAATTGAAATAGTTTGTGAAGAATGGGTTTAAAACCTAGAACAAAACTTAGTAGGAATGAATGAAAAATGAGGATTCATAAATCTGAACACAAATAGTTGTAAAAAGGCTAATGATGATGATATTTCAAAATTAATTTTCAGTTTCATTTAAAAAATATGCGGAGATTGTTCTATTATGAAGAAATGTACTAATCAATGGTAATCATATTTGTAAAAAGAGAAACTATCATGAAGAGAACCAAGCAAATCACAAATATATAAAATTAGAAACTATTTGCTCCCAGTACATGCTGGATATAAATCTAATATATGGCTGGGCTCAAAACATGCTTAATATAGGACTAATATACCTGATAAGGTAAGGAACTGTCCAATCACTTTAAGGTTATGGGCTGTTAGTCTTTAATTCATACTGTATCTTTTTCTCTAGCTTATAAGTAATTTCAGTGCTCTGATTCCCTGACAGTGCATTTTAAGTTGATCATAATCCAGTTAACGATGTTGGGTTCATTTGTAGAGAATAGTTGACCAGATATGCTAAACCTCCTTTTAACCAAAAGATTGATGCTTGATTTGTATCCCCTATTTATATCTGGATCCTATTTTCAAGGTTATTGGAATAACTTTATTGAAATAATATTATCTTACTGTTGCTTCATGGACTTGGCATGTTTAGGCAGATAACCTGGGATGCATATTATTTTCATGTTGAAAAACTGCTATTGCCTTGCCATCCATGTTCATGCCGCATGCTTCTCATTAAAATTCAATGATGTTTCAACCAAGTACTAGTGCAATCACTGTATAAAAGTTTTTATTGTGCTGCTGGTTTAGTGTATCTGAGCCGCCTTTTGTCTATCAGAAATAAGGTAGTTCTAATAGTTGATTTAATGGCATGTCAGCTGGCTTAAACCTTGAACTTGTTGATTTGTCTTATTTTGAATCATGTCTTTTATAAAGATGTATGATAGATGGTTATTTTAGGTTATGATATGTAATTTGCTCTGTAGTTCATAATTGATGATTGTCAACTTCCTTTTTCCATAATTTTCTTTGCTGCTCTCTTGTTCTTCAAAACTTGTCAAGCTTCTATTCTGCAATCCCCTTATGGGTGTTCTGCTATCTTCACAACCAAATACATTATCTCATTTACTTTTTATTGACCTTTTTCCTGCTCGCTACAGAACAGATGGGCAATTTCAGACATACCCACTTGATGAGAGCATCCCGCACCTGGCAAATGATCTGCATACAGGTTTCAACCGCCTACCCAATGTGGCACAAAACTCTCCCAGCCGTTTTAGTCAGCAATCACAACAATCGATTAATCGGTACAATAATTATGTGCAATCTACAGCAATGCATGGTTTGAGGACACATCAGAAAATTCAACCATCCCGATCCAATTATAATATGGTTGATTCACATCCTTCCACTAATAATATGTTCAACAATAGCATGCAATGGGGTAATCTTCACAACTATTTGGCTTTGGATTATTTATTAGATTTCATTTTAGGCTGAGTTTTTTTTTTTTTAATGTTTTCACCTTTGCTTTTGTTATGAAGTGATAAGGATTCTAAATATTTTGTGGGTTGTAATTTTGAGGTATTATGAGTGTATTGCACTTGAAATTCATGGGTTTTAAATTTTCAAGTGTTTGATATAAAGTAAAAAAAATCTTAAGTATATCTCTAAGGAATTCATAATACATTCAATAGTTCATTTTTTTGGCGAATTTGGACTTTGCCCAAATTGTGTAAATTCCAAATTCACCGTTCACATCTTCATCCCATAGAATTCCAGTAATTTCCCTCTTTAGTGCTCACCTTCCTCAACTCCTTACATATATGATCCCACTCGCCCTTTGTTTCTATCCTAGATCAATTTACACCTTAGGCCCACACGTCACCGTAGTTGGCTCTCACAAAAAGCTGATGCTAGGACTCCCACAAATTCTACACCACATGAAGACTCTAATACCTGACATCTCTTGGTTTCTTTTTTACATACGCTTACACATAGCTCTCCTGTCATTTGCACACAACCCTGCAAGCTTACGTGACTTGTGACGACCTCATCTATGACTATGACGACCTTGTTGCAACCTTGCTAGCATTTGTCCCCTATCATCATCCTAATCCTTCCCTAAATTGAATTAAATTTGCAGCCAACCAAACACAAAAAGTGAATTTCGTGGTTTCTCTTACAATCAACCAAACAACTATTAAGAAATCAAACCAAACTGCATTTGAAATTTTCTTAAATACTAAATACTTGCAACCAAGTAACCCCTTCGAGTTGTTTCAGAGAGTGAGCTAGAGTAATGGTAGATTTCCTCTTTTGTGATCTAAATGGTATGCGTTTGAATCATGGAAACAATATTTTCGCAATGTAGGTTTAGCTGAGTTCATCAACCTCTCCCTATACCTTGCATTGATGAGTATTTCAATATTGTCAAACCTATTTGGAATATCCTTGTTAAGAATTGTCCTAGATTCATTAGATGTTTGAATTAATTCAATTCCTTGACCAATCTCACAAATAAAGTACATGATTACTTTCATTGTTGTTTCTTTTATTTTTTTGCTTATGCTTTTCACAATAAAGTGCATGATCATTTTCATTGGTATTGCTTTTATTTTTCTACTTAAGCTTTTCAAGATTGTATTCAAATAATTTTATGGAGAATTGAGTTCCCTAGATCTACGAATTAATTGCAAATGGGCACTTTTTTTAGGTAAGCAATTAGTTCCTTCATTTTGGTTTCCATATCATGTAGAAGATTTTTTATGATTTCTATTAATAATGTAGTTTGCTAATATTCAAAGTGATGCAGGGTATATAAGATCTTTATGGTGAAAGTGGTAAATTGATTGGTGTCCTCTTGGGGTGGTGCTGGAAGAATTATTTGGGTGGTGCTGAAATGGGTATTTATAGTTTAGACATATTTGGTGCTAAAATTTTTAGGCTATCAAAGGGTAAGGAGAAAAAGGGGAAATTCTAAATCAAAGGATTAGGATGTTGGAGAACTAATGTTGATGTTTTTTATGGATTTTAGATTAGTAGGCAATGAGTTGTGATATTTTTAATCTGGTTGCTTAGAGCAAGAAATCTTCTCTTTATATTAGGCTTTTTGTTTAGTCTATATTAGAATTGGGGAGTTGGGGCTTCAGGAGATATGAGGGAATTGGGGAAATGTTTGGGAGAGTGTTAAAGAGGTTCGATGTATTTTGGGGTTGAGGGAAATTAATTTTATTCAATTAATCCAAAAGTTCTAAAGAATGTCTTATTTTTAAGTACTTTCCAAGCCTAGACAACTTTGGAAAGCGTTATGAGCCAATAAAATGTTATTAAATTGATTAATCACTTATCCTAATATAAATAAAAAAATAAAGAGAATCTAAACTTGCCAAAAATATGAAATTTCGGGTTGGCTGTATAAGGCAAGTAGAGGGTTTCTGAAACCAAATAATTTTTGAAGATTATTACTTTCTTGACATGTATGGCCCACCTACTCATCAAGAGACTTTAAATTAAGCTTCTTAATTTTTCTCCAATAATTTTTGAGATATTATGGATTTTCCATTTGCTATACATTGAGAGTTGTGTTTGATGAAAAGCTTAAATATTGATGTAGTACATTGATTTGTGAAATCATTTTTAGCCTTTGCCTTGGTGTTATATTATAACAAAACACAAGTTTATACCAAAGTATACTTAAGGTACTCTCCATGAAGTTGCTGGCAATTATTTTTTATATTATTTAATAAAGGGGCTTGGTTTGTTGAAAAAGGAATGCAAAGTAAAAGAATGTAGTATATTTAAAATATTTGAAGTTGTTTGGATGAGCATAAAAGGAATGCATGAGATTATTTTTTTTGTTTAGCTTAAAGTAAAATGAATGCAGTTTAAAGTTCAAATATGGTGGCGGTCAGTGGTCGATAGTGGCAATGGTGACCGGTGATGGCGGCGACGGTTGGTGGCGATGGGTCATTGACGACGATGATGGCCTATTGAGGCAGGTGACTATGGTGGTGGTAGCCCCACAACGGTGGTGGCACTGGTCGATGGCAGGAGATGAGGGGGTGGCGGTGGTGAATGGAGGTCAGCAGCGATAAGGTAGCTTGGTTGTAGTGAAAAATATTTTCACTCAAAACCGCACAAGTTTATTTTTCCTCAGATAATGAACTAGAATATGTTACACTGCATGTGGAATACTTTACATTGAATTCCTTTTTTATTCAACCAAACACCAATATCCTTGCATAAGGAATATTTTACATGCACTTTACCTCAAACCAAATAGCCCCTAAGAGAAATGCTATATTGCCTTATCCATAGGCCCAAAAATATTTGAAGTTGTTGGCACTTAATGATAAATAGAGAGTGGGGGTGGGGGGGAAGGAGAGAGAGAGGGGGGGAGAGAGAGAGAGAGAGTACTTTAGATTCTTCTGCAAAATAATTTAGATGAAATCTTTTAAGATTTAAAAATATGTTATTGTTTTTTCACCAATCATGTTGAAATTTGATTTCTGGACAACTTTTAATCCTTTCCCTTCCCAGTTTATTATTTTCTTACAAAAGTTCTGTGATTTAGAAACTACAAGATATGTAGTCTAAGGCTTCGTTTGGGACAGCTTTCTTACTACTTCTTAAAGCCGTTTTCTAGTACAAAAATTATACTAAAAAATTACTTTAATAAGCAGTAAGAAAGCCGTTCCAAACGAAGCCTAAATAAAAGCCCCATTGTTTGTCTCTGCAGTATTAAGAAGAAGGATTATTAGGTGCAAAAGTGCTTGTTTTAGAGTGAAGAGCTTGGTCATAGCTCAATTTTTACCTATAAAAATATAATCTTTGTTATGCTCGCTCCACCCTGCTTGCAAAGCTTTGCCCCATCAAAAAACTCTAACCCGCATGCTTGCTCTACCAAGTTAGTTCCGCCTCCCCACATGGGGCTGCGCATCGGTCCAACCTTCAACACACATGAGCAAGCTTTGCTCCAACATACACAACCCAACATCACAACTACCTGCAAGTCTAGGTCATGTATTTTATGCGCTCACTTAGCCATGAGCATCCATGATTGCAAGCTCCATGTTGCAAACTTGTTCGGACTCCATTCCACTAGTTCGCAACCCGTCACCCATTTCTCCGACTTACAGCCAATTGTATGCCTCTTAATTCCAATCAAAGGCCTCTTTTCTTTAAATTCCCACAAGGAAAAGAGGAGGCGAGACAATATAGAGATAATTGAGAAGATATATAATATATAGAAGAGGAGAAAGTATAACTTGCTTCAAAACTCAAGGAGAAGAATCCTGCATTTTGTTGATGGTTAGATTTGACCTTGAAGAAGATTTTAACTTTTATGTTCCATTTATCTTGGATCTTAGTAGAGTTATCCTCCCTCCATTGATTGTTGATCATGGTTAAGGGAGTGAACACCTCTTTGTCAATGATTGCTCATGGCTTATGGTTACGTTCAACAATGGCTTCCAAGCAGTTATGAGTGACTACTTTATGAATTATGGTTTTGATGATATTTGATAAGAGTTGGAGAAAATTGGATTTCATTTTAACATGTACAAAGTTTATACAATCCAAGGATAGCATCTAGTAGGAAGAATATGAAATCAGAGAATATAATTTGTATACTCATATGTCCATGTAGGTATTCTACAAGTGCTCCACAGGTCACCACTAAGGGACTTAGCCCAAACAATCATTTCTCTGAGGAGGAGAACTCTCCGTTAGAACGGTTGATTGACCAACAGATTGTTCGACACTGCTCTGTAAAAATGTGACCACTTTCCCACTGAGTTCGTAACATGAGGACTCGCCTAGGCAGGCAACATTGAGGAGTCTTCATCTTTAGTAGGCCTCACATATCTGCAAAATAATTTAGATGAAATCTTTTAAAATTTAAAAATATGTTATTGTTTATTCACCAATCATGTTGCAATTTGTTCATTGGACAACTTTTAATCCTTCACCTTCACAGTTTATTATTTTCTTACAAAAGTTCTGTGATTTAGAAACTACAAAATACGTAGTCTAAGGTTTCGTTTGGAATGGCTTTTTTACTACTTCTTAAAGCCACTTTCTAGTACAAAAATTAAATTTTTTGTACTAGAAAGCTGCTTTAAGAAGTAGTAAGAAAGTCGTCCCAAACGAAGCCTAAATGAAAGCCCCATTGTTTGTGTATGCAGTGTGAAGAATAAGGTTTATTAGGCACAAAAGTGCTTGTTTTAGAGTGTATTATTGAAAATATATAGTGAAGAGCTTGGTCATAGCTCAATTTTTACCTTAAAAAATAATAATCTTTGTTATGCTCACTCCACCTTGCTTGCAAAGCTTTTCCCCCTTGCAAAGCTCTAACCCGCATGCTTGCTCTGCCAAGTTAGTTCCACCTCCCCACATGAGGCTGCGCACGAGTCCAACCTTTAGCATGCATGAGCAAGCTTTGCTCCAGCATGCACGACCCCACATCACAATTCCCTGCAAGTCTAGGTCATGTATTTTATGCACTCACTTAGCCACGAGCATCCATGATAGCAAACTCCATGTTGCAAACTTGTTCGGACTCCATTCCACTAGTTCGCAACCCATGTCACCCATTTCTCCCACTTGCAGCCAACTGTACACCTCTTAACTCCAATCAAAGACCTCTTCTCTTTAAATTCCCACAAGGAGAAGATGGGGCAAGCAACCTACACAAGATAGAGATAATTAAGAAGATATATAATAAATAGAAAAGGAGAAAGTATAAATTGCTTTAGAACTGAAGGAGAAGAAACCTACATTTTGTTAATAGTTACATTTGATCTAGAAGAAGATTTTACCTTTTATTTTCCATTTATCTTAGATCTTGACAGAGTTATTGTGCCTTCATTGATTGTTGATCATAGTTAATGGAGTGAGCACCTCTTTGTCAATGATTGCTCATGGCTTATGGCTTACGTTCAACTATGGCTTCCAAGCTATCATCGAGTAACTACTTTTATGAATTATGGTTTTGATGATATTTGATAAGAGTTGGAGAGAATTGGTTAATTGTATTTCATTTCAACATGTACAAAATTTATACAATCCTAGGATAGCATCTAATAGGAAGAATATGAAATCAGATAATATAATTTGTATACTCTTATATGCTCATATAGGTATTCCATAAGTGCTTCACAGGTCACCATTAAGGGACTTTGATGCGGACATCCAACTGTGGACGTTAATCAAAGGAAGAGACGAATATCGACGGCTGATATCCCTCCATTTTATCTCAGTTTATTAATTGTATTTTTGAGTTAATTATGCATTTTCCATTGTTACCCTTACTTAAGGGTCTTGTCTTATATAATCCCAAGGGGAAAATTTGTCTTTTAGTTTCTTTTAAGGACTATATACAGAGGCTCCTGTTCTTGTATTAGACTATGATGGATTATTAATAAAAAAAAATTCTGCACTCTTGTTCTTTGGCAAGAACTTTGGTGAGATTCCTATGGGAGGGAATCGTAGCATCCACCAGCCGCAGGATGGGCCCGGGCTCGTGGCTTGAAGTCCCTTGGTGAAGGGTAACGTATCACCCGTCAGTCGTAGGAAGCGTCCAGGCTCATGGTTTTATCTTTCTTTCCCTAAACTCCTTTTCTCCTTCCCCCTTGACCGTAGGCCTTTTGTTAGGCCAACACCTCATGGGTTGACTGGACAGGTCCAACATGGACCAGTCCTTACTCCAGGTGGGCCCCACATGGGGTTTAATTCAAGTGTTGGAGGGGGGAAAGCCTTGGGGCTCATGATGGGGTTTAATTCAAGTGTTGGAGGAAAAAATTGAATGGAAGGGGAGGGAAATTTGAATAGAAGGGTTATTTAGGGACAATGTTTAAAATTGCGCATTCGGGTATTGAGGCGTTTTTCATTCGTGAGGCGAGGCGTAAGCCTCAAGGCGTTTTGAGGCGTAAGCCTCAAAATCAAAAGATTGCATAAATATTAAACCTCAAAATCAAAAGATTGCGTAAATATAAAATGATAATTTTTTTATATACTAATGAGTGAATAATATAAAACATAAAAAAACATAAGATATGAAGTGAAATCAAAATATCCCAATAATAAAACAACATGAAATATAGTTCAACTCAAAATTCTTATCTTTCCCAAATCCTAGTATTCTTTTCATTAACATATAATTCAAATTTTCAAAAATAAATAGCAATAACATATCACATAAGAACTCATAAGTCATCAGCACTGTCATCACTAAGGGGTTTTTCATTTGAATCATCATTATGATGAACTGCTTTCTCCCATTCCTCCTCTCCTATAGAGTCCAATGTCGGGCATTTACTTCAAGATTTATGTAAGTTTTAATATATATAGCGTGAGGCGTAAGCCTCATGCCGGTGAGGCGAGGCGGGCCTCAACCAAGTTGAGGCGCAAGCCTCATAAACAAAACTCGAGGCGTAAGCATCGAGACGTTTTTTACTGGAATTGCGCAAAGGCGAGCCTCATATTGCGCAATTTTAAACCATGTTTAGGGATTTTGTATGGGCATTGGAGTTAAAGAGGGGGAAAGGGGGGATTTAGGTTTTCAACTTGAATTTGAGCTTATTTTTGGGATCTTCTTGGAGGCTTGGGCTCTAGTCTTCTTGGCTAGAGATTTTGGAGCGTTCTCTTCCTCTTGAATTGAAGAATCTTGTATGGTTATTGTTTTATTTCATCTACTAGTGGAATACAAGTGGTTGGCTTGATATTCTTTAGATTCCTACCCAATTTCTTGTTGTTTTTTCACTATTTGGGGCTGTTAAACTACTGGCTGTTTTCTCTCCAATTTGGAATAGGGTTGCTTGCGAACTCCAGTATTACCTTAGGGTTATTTGCGAACTCAAGTATTTCCTATCACCATCCCCCCTCCATAGCCGCCGACCAACCTTCCATCTTCCCCTCCTCCACCCGTCGGCCACTCCACCACCACCTCCTTACCGGCAACCCCATCCCCTCCATTAAACAAACGCCGGTCCCTTCCCCACTGAAATCCCTCTTCCCTTGGCTCCACCCATTTAAATCTTGCATTCAAAACTTTCCAATTTGAGCCCTTCTTATTTTGGGAACAATTTAATTTCATATTCAAATAAATTTAAATTTTGAATTTGTTTCCTAAAATGAAAATCCATATTTTAGGAAAGTTCCTAAATTTATGCCCATTTAAATTTTAAATAAGCTTGGAATTAAATCAATCCTTCTAAAATTCTAATTCAAACAAGCATTAATTTCTCTCTCTTAAACCCCTCCCCTCCTTGAAGCCGCCGGCCCCCTTCCTCTTTCTCCCTCCATTCAATTAATTTTCTTCCCCTTATTGCTCTCCAATTAACTCCCATTCCAAGGTGTCGTCCCTACCTTACCCTATTTCCCTTCAAAATCCCATCTCTTAATTTTGAATTTTAAATTTTGTGAGGTCTTTAATCCCTTTCATAATTTAAGATTTTAATTAAATAATCATTCAATTACGCCATTATCATCTTCCTAATTTAACCCTATCTTATTTGGAAAGATTTCGTAATTCAAATTCAAATGAATTGAATTTTAAAATCTTTCTTAAATATCCTACACCTATTTTAGGAAATTTTCCTCAATTAGTGCAAATCTGTATTAAATGATTGGGTTTGAATTTAATTCCTCATATTCAATATACGTGAACACATACATCGAATGTGAACAATTCTCCCTCTCCCCTCTCTCTTTGGCCGGCCCCCATCCCTCCCTTATCCAATAAATTAGGAAATTTAAAAATTCACATGACCCCCTGCCTCCATTCTACATTAGACTTAGCCCAAACAATCATTTCTCTTAGGAGGAGAACTCTCCATTAGAAAAGTTGATTGACCAACTGATTGTTCAACACTGCTCTGTAAAATTGCGACCACTTTCCCACTGAGGTTGTGACGTGATGATTCGCCTAGGCAGGCGGCATCGAGGAGTCTTCATCTTTAGTAGGCTCACAGAAGGACTTGTATAGATTTACCTGGGTCACATATATCACTCATCTCAATAGCTACCTTGCATCCATGGTCATTCTTCAAAATCAAGACCACTAGCTACCGCTGATATTCCCAATCTTGTTACAAGAACCACATGCACCTCGAGAGTTGCAACTCTGATTTCCTAGGTTTAAGCAGTTGTTAATCCGCCATCACTTCCACCCATGTGGACTAGCACTTTTGTTTCTATGAGTTTGAATCCTGTCCTAATGGACTTTCAATCATGACCAAAGGATTCACTTTCACATACTAGCTTATGAAGACTCGCATAGGGGACTCTCCTTGAACCTGGGCCATGCTATAAGCAGAAGCCTATGTGGAGGTCAATTAGCTCAACTACATGTCTATGATATCATGTAATAAGTCGCATCATATGTTGTACTTCATACTATTTTTTGCTTTTAAGGTGTTGATTTCGTTAGCCCTATAAATAAAAGGTGAAAAAGGCATACTTCAGATCTTTTGGATCTTTTTAAATATTTTTAAGATTTAAATATTTTGGCATTTCTCACTCTATAGATTGTATATTGCCCACTTACAGAATACACAGAACCCCCACTCTCCACAGTCAAATCTACTATTCCGTAAATATTACACGCTTTAAAGGTCTGGTTGGGTGTCATCCATGAAAAAATTTAGATCCAATAGAATTAGTTATAAAATAATTATAATAATTCATAGGTTGATAAATAGATAGTGGGGATACCATGGATTTATAAGTTGGCAACAAAAGATAAAGTAAAGAGTATGAAAGTCCCCCTAAAGTGAATGAATGGATGTCATCCATTCTATGATTACCTTATATTTTTTTAAGGATTGCCCTTAGTAATCCTTTGTTAATACTATTAGCAGTTTAGCATATTTTTCACAACTGGTCAGGAATGGATTAAATATTGTATGGGATTATGTTGCATGATGTACAGATTAAATCACTATCAAGTTTCTCTTTTATAAAGCATCTATCAATTTTAATATGCTTTATACAGTATTATTGCATGGGATTTTATGCAATATTAATGGTTAGTTTGTTATCACAATAGAGTCACATAGAACATTTCCATTCACTGTTAAATCTTCCATAATACTCTAGAACCAACTTTAGCATTAGATATTGCTATCATATTTTATGTTTTACTTATCCGAATTATGAGGTCGCCTCTTTAAAAAGTACAATATCATTGAGTTTACCCCTTGTCAACCATAAAACCTACATAATATACATCTATGTAAGCTTCAAGAATTAATTCTTCCCTCTTTTTTAATAGAATTATTTTACCTAGAGTTCCCTTCAAATATTTTAGAATTTTATACACTATCCTGAGTTGCGATTTTTAAAGATTATGCATGAATGTTACAACATCAGCAACATAGGCAATATAAAGTTTAATAAGCAATAAGTAAATAATTCTTTATCACTCTCTGATAAAAGATTTTATCTAGTGTTGTGTATTCCATAGCATCTCCAAGTTTTGATTAAATTCCATGGGGTTCGCAACAAGCTTGCATCCCAATATATAAATTTAATATTGATCCTAAATATAATTTTATTATGATTATAAATTCTTCTCTTTTATGCCCACAAAATCTAATGTTATGATATTTGATCTTGTTTTTTATAAGATCAATAAAAATTATATATATATATATATATAAAGAGAGAGAGAGAGAGAGAGAGAGAGAGAGAGAGAGAGAGAGAGTCTAATTCCAGACCTCCCCATGTAGAAGGGGGGTAAAAGCACTAGGAAGCAAAAGCTTTTTATATGGAAATACTTTTGTTGCTCTTTATAACTTTTCTATCAACTATCTTACCATGAAATTTGTGTTCATAATATTTGTCATAAAATGAAAATAATTCTTACTATTGATTTGATTTTTTATGCCTATATTTCATTATCCTCTCCTTTAATTTTATTTTTTGAAAGTCGTAGGTTCCTCTTATTTTTATTGATTTTGTTGAAGTCACTAGCTTGATTCCCTATACACCGCAACTTTTTTATTCTTAATAAGGGTATGAAAATGCCTCTTTTATAATCACTAGTCATTTTTAATAAGTCGTGGAAATTGTCTTATTGCATGTTATATTATGTTTTTTTGTGTTTTTTAGATAAAGCTCTTTCTTACATATATGAGATTATGTTACTTTTGTAGGGCAAAGAGCTGGACATCCCATCATAACCCTCCAGCCATCTTCGCATGCAAGGAAAGACTATGGTAGTATCTCATAGTGTTGTAGAATTGTTTTTAATGTTGCGTTTTTTATGGATATCAGATTCATGGCTGGCAGTGAAAAAATATGTACTGCAAAATCCCATTGCTTGCTTATAGGTTCTCTGGCAGTTTCAATCTGTTAGTCAATTGCGCTTGATAAAAACATATCTGATTGTTGGTCATCTATCGATCCTCTTTATTAAGTGTCTATAGCCAGATGATGTTAGCATTTGTTCAGTTTCCACGTCATTTAACTACATATATGTCTTTGCTCGTTTGACTTTACCCCAGTGGGATATTATGATCTAAGGCAAAGACGTGCCTCGTGCTAGGAGTTTCTTTTTGTTAATTTTATTTTTTATTTTGTGTTTATCTGTCATTGAATCTTATTGAATAAGCAATCATAATATTTAACTTAGTGGCATTTGATGATTGCGTCAGACCATTGAAGTGCTGACTAGCTTTTCCTTTTGAGTAGTCACCAATGCTGTATTTGGTCTTCTTCGCTGTCAGAAGAGCTCTTTCATCATTTAAGTGTTTGGATACCGTATTGTAAAGAGCTGCACCTTTTTATTTCGTTTAGGGTTTGTGCTCCAACTATGAGCTGTAATACAGATTTCTTGCCCACAGTGCTTTTCTTATGGCTGATACCTCTGTTTGGCATTTTCATCTTTCTGAAAAATGTATATGCCTCTGCTTGTTTGGGGTTATTGTTTCTTTGATTTTTCCCTTAGATGCATAAGCAAATGTTTCATAACTTCCCCCCCGCCCGGAGGGCTTTTGTATAATTTATCGATAATATTTTCTCTTGTCCCGGGATTCCGTCCAGCATTTAGCTTTGCAGATGTTCTGTATCCATGCAGATAGGATATTTGAAGCTTGAAGACTGAGCTGTCAGAGAGGAGAGGAGGCTTCCTTCTCCCTGGGTTCGTAAAGAAAAACAGTAGAAAGGTAGGCCCTATTTGTGTTTTATTGATGGCATTTCGATTTTATTCTTCCCCTTTTTTTACATTATTTTGATTCGTGCAATTTATAAGTAATCGCATTTCATTAGTTGTTTAGGAGTTTAGCAATTTTAAAGATATATTTTTTAAAATATAAAAATTAAAATTTTATTTGTTGATCTGTACTCTATCAAATATTTTTATTCGAAATTTTCATATTAATATTTTGATATAATCTTAAACTCAGTAAACTAAAATTGAATAAATCTAATAGAAATATGAAAATACATTAAAATGATTTATGCGATAATTACAGAACCAATACATCACGAAAAGTCCCCTTATTAGGAACGATTGAACTAGAGTATAGCACAAAATATTGGGTTCCAAACGATGTTTATTATTAAATTATATCACATATTAACGGCTCAATTGATAAATATATTCTATATTGATATTTACATAACCTATATAATGACTTATGAAATTAACCATGGATATTTTTTAATTATGTTAAATATAGTTTTTGTACTAGCGGTTGGTTTTGCAATTATAAGTTTTGTTACTAATTATGTAGATTAAGTGTATGTGATTTCTTTATCTTTTTAAGTGAAATGTATCAGCTCAATCATGATTGGACGAGGTGGTTAAGCTCGATGATACGGGTTTTCTCGATCCCTTTTCTTCGTTGCCCACCAACTAAAGTCCCTCCAACCATTGTCGCCCGTCAACTATAGTCCATCCAATCACCGTCGCCCATCGAGTAAGGTCCCTACAACCTTCGTTGTCCACCAACAATGATTCCTTTGATCATTGTTTCCCAATTATGATTCTTTTAACCTTTGTTTTCCGACTACGATCCCTCCGACAATCGTTGTCTAACTATGATCTCTCTGTCCATCATCACCAGACTTAGACCTCCATCGTCCGTAGACTGTACTCTTTTCAACCTCCTCTAACCACTATCACCAGCCGACTACGGCCCCTTTGATCATTGTCATCCAACTACAGTCCCTTTGACCATTGTTACCCGACTATGGTCTCTTTGACCACTGTTGTCATACTACCGTCTCTCCGACTTACATTGCTTGTGGATTACGACCCCTCCAACCACCGTCGCTCGTTGACTAAGGTCCCTCTAAACTTCGACGTCCACCAACAACGGTCCCTCCAACCACCGTTGTCCATTGACTACAGTCCCTCCAACCAAATGAATAGACCAACATTCTCTATAGAATATCTCTTATATCATTGTCTATTTATGTTTTTTTTTTTTTTTTTTTTTTTTTTTTTTTTTTTTTTTTTTTTTGAGAGAGAGCTATTTTGAAAATTTTGATCAAAATTCTTTAATAGTCTATTAAACAATCCATATTACTTGTTTTTATAATTTATCATTTAAATCTATACTACTATTATAAAAGTCACTTGAATTTTTTCCCAAACAAAATCTTAGCATTTCATTTTAATTATTTGAATAGAATCATGACCTTTTATTTTATTTTCTAATTATGATTAATTGATAATTTAGGAAATAATTAATAAATAGTTACTTTTCATTTAAGCAAATAAATGAAAAAAAAAATCTTTTGAATTCCCTAATGCTTTGCCAACGATTACCACCAGCCACCACCATTATATAATTATCATCATCTAGCATTCGTAGCTTGATTATCATTGTTTGAACACTACTGTATGGATGTCATTGTTCATTTACCATTGTCTGATATTTATTGTCCAACTCTTATCACCTGACCACCCCAACCTTCATGCAACTGTCGTTGTTTGATTATTATCATGTGACAATTATTTTCCAACTAACATCATCTAATTATCATCATCACCGCTCCACTTATTCTCTAGCAAGCTTTACTATAATTATATAAGACTAAGCTCAAGTACATTATTTAATAATCTTGTATTCCCTAGTTGGAGAGAAGAATGAATCTATGTAATTTTAATTGTGGATATTTCATCTAGATCAAGTTCCATGAATTTTGTCTTTTCTCAAAATTTTCATGTGGAATGTCAGCCTTCCGATGACCAGATTATGAGAGTAGATGTATTAAAATTGACCTATGTTAAAAAAAGATAAAAATAGATTTAAAAATGACTTAATTAGAAAATATTAACAATGATCTTTATTTACTAAATTAAAATGAGAATTTAATTCTTAATAGAATAAAATAGAGATAATAATACACAAAACTAACCCTAGGGTAGTGGAATAAGGGTTTTGATGTTGTTGTTATTGTTATTGTTATGGTGTTTTAATTAAAGCGTCCGACTTGGTATAATTTCTTCTTCCATCAAATATGAAAAGAGAACGACAGTTATAGCTGTAAAACTTATCCTTATTAAACTTCCTGCTATCCCTCTCTTCTCCTTTCAAGCTGGAAAACTTCTTTTCCAGATCGGAACCAGCCCTGATGCTCTGTGTTCCTTTGCTTCAAGTTAATGTGGAGAGCCGAATCCGCTTCTCTCTCGGATATCCAAACCTTTCTCAGTAGCCCCAACGCTAATGACTCTTCAGTCTTCACTTTGTTAGATCTCTTATCTGATGCGGAGCATTATAACATCAAGACTTATCATCTTGTTCAGGCAGAACAAGTTATCCAAATGCTGCTTTAGTTAGTTAGAGGAGTGCCACCTCCACTTGCATTCTATTTTTATTACCATAGCACATGTTTTTACTTTTTAGTTGCCTTACCGTTTTTAGCCCTCTGTTTTGGTGCTAGCTTGATATTCCGTCTTCTTGTAGGGAGATCCTTAGTTTTCCAGTTTTCATATACAAGTTGAACTCTGCAAGTATTGCAAGTTCTTAATGTTTCATTGGTTCTCTGTTTGCTTGTGCCTCTATCAATCGATCCTACATCAGTATTGGTATCAGAGCAAGATGGCCGAGAGCAGCAGGCGGGTGGCTCTCGGTGGTGATAACAGCATAGAGGCTCTTTGGGCGGCGAACAAAGGATTGGGGCGTCGAACGGAGGAAATGGAAAATGACGTGAATTGGTTCTACGAAGAAATACGCCAGAAGCTAAGGGAAATTACCATCCGTTTGGATCGGATGATTCCCAACCGAAATGTGCCGGTAGCAAAGCAAGGAGTAAAAGCTGAGCGGGTTTATCAACGAGAATCCCAGGTGATAGAATCTGCTGATTCAGACTTAGAAGCTGGGGAAATTTAAAATTCAGAACTCTCTGAATCTGATGAAGGGTTGCCAAACCATCGACGAATGCGTCCGATAGATGTAAATTGTTCTCACAACAAATTTCATGTCAAATTGGATATAATGTATTTTGATGGAAAATTGCACATAGAAGACTACTTGGATTGGGAGAGGTCGGTTGAAACCTTTTCCGAGTATATGGAAATTGAACTAACTAAACAGGTGAACGATGTGGCCTATCGACTCAAAGCCGGAGCTAGTGCGTAGTGGCAACAGGTTTTGTAACCACGGTGGAGGGAAGGTCGCAGACCGGTGAGGAACTTGCGGAGGATGAAACAGTTATTGCGGGGGCATTATCTTCTGACTGACTACAAACAAATGTTGTACAATATTACCAACATTGCCGCCAAGGTAATTATTCTGCCAATGATTACACTGAGGAGTTCTACTGTTTGAGTGCTAGAAATAATCTGAATGAAATAGCTAATCAACTAGTGGCACAATACATCGGTGGTTTAAAAGAGGCAAACCAAGATAAGTTGGAACTGAATATTGTATGTTCGTTATCACAAGCTATTAATTATGCTTTGAAAGTTAAAATGTGCTGGATCAACACACTTACAATAACAAAAATTTAAGTTATGGCCTGTCTCAAATTGGAAAACAACAAGCCTCAACTATAGAGTCCGCCGGAGCATCGAATTCAATGGGTCGTGCTGTTGACACTAGGATGGCGGGACGGGGCAAGACAGTTGTCAAGGAGAACCCTTATGCTAAGCCCTCAAACATTAAGTGTTTTTTATGCTTCTAACAAGGGCACAAGTCCAATGAATGCCCTTCGCGACCGCAATTGCAACTGATGGATGCCGAAAGAGAGGAAGATGCGGGCGAACAAAGCTCAGAACCAGAACAATACCAAGAAGTGTGGAAGCTGATGTCGGGGAGCCATTAGTTTGTGTGCTTGAGAAGTTGTTGTTAGCTCCAAAATAGCCCTGCACGTCCCAAAGAAATGCTTTATTTAAAAGCAAGTGCACGATTGGCGGAAAGGAGTGCGATTTATTGGTAGACAGTGGTTGCACAGAGAACATGGTTTTATGTGCCATGGTGTAGGCCCTGAAGCTTAAAACCACAAAGAATTCCAATCCATATAAGATTAGTTGGGTCAAGAAAGGTGTTGAAATGTCAGTTACAGAGTTATGCAAGGTGATATTCTCCATCGGTAAACATTATGTTAGTGAAGTATTATCTGACGTCCTGGATATGGACGTATGCCACATCATCTTGGGCAGGCCGTAGCAATATGATATGGGACCTATATATGATTGTCAGGCTAACACTTACTTATTTGGCTAGAAAGGTCGCCGGCTGTGCTTAGTTCCACACAATTCTAGTCCAGAGACTGCAGCTTCCAAGAAAGGTAATGCTCTGTTTGGTGTGTCCGGCTCTGCCTTTTTGAATGCTTGGAGGGAGTTTTCCAATATAATGGCCTTAATAGTGAAAGAAGTCTCACCCCTTACTTCTAAGGGGGAATTATCAGCAGCTATAACCGATTTGTTGAGTAGATTTTTGGATATCTGTACTGATAAGTTGCCCAAGGAGCTGCCACCTATGAGGGAAATTCAGCATCAGATCGATTTTGTTCCAGGTGCCACTTTGTCGAATCTGCCGCACTACCGGCTTAGCCCAAATGAAAATATGGCTCTGCAACAGATCGTCGATGAGCTATTGGACAAGTAGCTAATACAGTACAGTTTAAGTCCTTGCGTAGTACCGGCATTATTGGTCCCAAAAAAGATGGGCCATGGAGGATGTGCGTCAACAATAAAGCAATAAATAAAATTACCGTGAAATTTCATTTTCTGATGCCACGGATGGAAGAAATGATGGAAAAATTGGCAGGTGCAAAAATATTTTATAAGTTTGATTTACGTAGTGGGTATCACAAGATCTGAATACAGCTAGGTGATGAATGGAAGATAGCGTTTAAAATGCGAGAAGGTCTGTACGAATGGAGGGTGATGCCATTTGGGATGTGCAATGCCCCGTCCACATTTATAAGGTTAATGAATGAAGTATTGAGGCCTTTCCCCAATCGTTGTTGTGTGGCGTATTTCGACGATATTTTGGTTTATAGTAGCACATTAGAGGAACACTTGATTCATCTAGAAAGTGTTCATGAAACTCTGAGGAAGCACAAATTATTTTTGAATATGATTAAATGTGAATTCGCTGCTGCATCAGTTTCTTTTTTGGGATTCATAATTACGGATAAAGGTATGAGTGCTAATCCCCGCAAAATAACAACTATAAGAGACTGGCCGGTTCCAAAATCTCTCACAGAAATAAGGAGTTTTCATGGCTTGACTAATTTTTACAGGAGATTCATAAAAGGCTTTAGCCTCATCACCGCCCCTATAACGGATGTACTCAAATCGATAGTCTTCTTTTGGGCTAGCAAGCAGCAATAGAGTTTTCATAAAATTAAAGCTGCACTGACTACAGCTCCTGTATTGGCCCTACCTGACTTCAGTAAACAATTTTCTGTGGAAACGGATGCTTCTGTAATTGGAATTGGGGCGGTGTTGTTGCAAGATAACAAACCCATAGAGTTTTTTAGTGAGAAATTAAGCTCTACTCGACAACGGTGGTCCGTGTATCAGCAAGAACTGTATGCTATCGTCAGAGCTTTTAAGCAGTGGGAACCATATTTACTTCAATAGGATTTTGTCCTATGCAGTGATCATAAGGCTCTACAATATATTAACACTCAAAAAGATATTAATCAAATGTACGGCTGGTGGCTCATGTTCCTACAGAAGTTTACATTTGTGCTCAAGAACAAAAGTGGCGTGCAAAATAGGGTGGCGGACGCATTAAGCCGAAGGGAAGCATTGGTCACACAATTGCAAACAGGATTCATTGGTCTTGAGTCACTACAAGACCTATATCCTGAAGATGCTGATTTTGGAGAGGTGTGGAAGAAGTGTCTGAGAGCTGAACCAACAACAGATTATTCAATTCGCCATGGATTTCTCTTTAAAGGAAATCTTTTATATATTCCTAATTCGTCGTGGAGGCAGCAGATCATTAAAGAAGTTCATATAGGTGGATTGGGAGCTCACGCTGGACGGGACAACACAGCTGGACGGGACAACACAGTGATTCAACTCCAAGCCAAGTTCTTTTGTCCTCATTTATGTCGTGATGTAGCTCTATTTGTCGAGCAATGTTCGATCTGTCAGAATTATAAGGGAGGAGGTCAGAACATTGGCCTCTATATGCCATTACCAATTCTCGACTCAATTTGGGAAGATCTCAGTATGGATTTCGTCTTAGGCCTACCTCGCATGCATTGAGGTAATGATTCTATCATGGTCGTATATAGTTGATCGATTTTCAAAAATGTCTCACTTCGTACCATGTAAAAAGACTTTCAATGCCCTCAATATTGTCAAATTATTCTTTCGGGAAATTGTAAGATTACACGATCTTCTATGATCGCAGACTTCCGACCGCGACGTTAAGTTCATAAGTCATTTCTAGTGTGAGTTATGGAAGCGTATGAATACTAATATTCAGCTTAGTTCTTCCTATCATCCCCAAACTGACGGTCAAACGGAGGTGGTGAATCGGACCTTGGGCAACCTCCTGTGATGTTTGGTGCAAGACAATCCTAAGCTTCGGGACTAGGTATTGGGGCAAGCAGAATTTGCATTCAACTCCATGTCGAATCGATCCACCAGTAAATGTTCATTTAGTATTGTTTATACTAAACTTCCCAAGACTATTATTGATATTGCATTGATTCCTAAGTGCAACAACAAAGTTGCCGCAATACTAGCGGATCAATTTTTCAAGATGCTGACAAAGGTTCATTCGAAACTGTAAGAATCCAATATGAATTATAAGCGGCATGCTGATTTACACCGCCGAGAGAAGATTTACAATTCTGAAGATTTAGTTTTAGTGTGACTGAGAAAAGAATGTCAATCACCTGGAACATATTGAAAACTTGGCCGCCGCAAGTATGGTCTGTTCTCCATTAGGCACCGAATAAATGACAACGCCTATGTTATTGACTTGCCGCCAGAATTTAGTACTTCACATACCTTCAATGTGGCAGATATCTACACTTATTCAGCGCTGGACGACGGTAATGTTACTATTGATTCATGTGTAATCAATATTTCTCTTGGTCGAGGCGAATGATGCGGAGCATTTTAACATCAAGGCTTATCACCTTGTTCAGGCGGAACAAGTTATCCAAATGCTTCTTTAGTTAGTTAGAGGAGTGTCACCTCCACTTGCATTCTATTTTTATTACCATAGCACTTTTTTTTTACTTTTTAGTTGCCTTACCATTTTTAGCCCTCTGTTTTGGTGCTAGCTTGATATTCCGTCTTCCTGTATGAAGTGTTAGAATAATTAAATATACTAATTATGCGAGACGTCGTAATAATTATTTAAAAATATATATTTAATTATATAAATCATTATGTGGCCCATATATTTAAATTATTGAAATTTAATTATTTAATTATTTATGTTTAAATCATATTGGTTAAGAAGAGATGATTTGATCATTCGTTTATAGACCGTTTGATTAAATAACACCTATGAGCGGTTATTATAATCAATCCGCAGGAAATAACTCCTATGAGCGGTTATTGTAACCAATCTGTAGGAAATAACTACCAGTCCTCTCTCTCTCTCTCTCTCATTATAAGAGGAGTTACTTTGCTCCATAGAGAATTAACTCATGATAGAAGAAAGTGAAGGGAGAAGAGAGAGAAATCGTAGTTTAGAATTCGACGAATTCAAAATGAATCAAGGTGTGTTTTTGTTACGATTAAAGATTGTGAAAATCATCTTGTTTAAGATCTTGAGGATTTAAGACTTATGTAAATTCAAGTTTTCCGTTTCGATTTCTTTTACATAAATTATGATGCGAGTTCTTGTAAATAATTAGAGAACTCATAATGCATGTTATGAGTTCTTGTAAAAGTTAAAGAATTTAATCATAAAGAAAGTGCTTGTACGAATTCGAGAACTTGAATCGTATTTGCGAGTAAGTTCTCGCAAGATATTTAAGAACTCCATTAATTCTTACATGTGGTGTCAGAGCATGGTTGAAAACTTGCGATTTTCCATTGAAGTTTTTGCCAATTTCTTTGACGTTTCTTTCTAATAAAATCGAAATCAAATAATTTGTTATTAATTTCAATTAATGCATCAATTATCGAAATCATATTTTGTCACGATTTATTCATGGAAAAATAATTATGTTTCTTTTTTTATTTTCATAATAATTTATGTTATTTATTTAATTATGAATGGATTTGTCATCTTAAAGTTAAAGTTGTAAATCCGATTTTGGTTTTAATGAGATTTTGTTCGTATATGTAATTATATACATTAAGTGTTTTCTTTATGTTTTTCATTTATTTGAAATAATCATCGTCATAATTATTTAATTTGATATTTATATCAAACATAGTTTGTTAATCACCAAAGTGGTCAAACAAGAAAGTTTTCATAAATATCAATTAGATAATATTTAATTATTCGTGAGTATGCGATGCTATTAACATAATGATATAATGTTTTATAAAAAATTTTATAATGAGTAATTAACATTCAAATTGCTACAAAATATTTAAGAATCGCCCAAAGGTTGATTAGTCATTTTGTAATATTGGATATAAATGTGATAAATTATCATACTTAATTAAATATATTTAGTATATCCAAAGATAGCAAATATATTTAATTAGAGTATGTATAATTATCAATTATGAAAATTTTAATTTGAGTATCAATTATGATTATCAATGTATATTGTAGTATCACCTAAAGGAGAACTTCAGTATACATTTTATTGATTAACTAAATGTTATCCGAATCTATTTTATATTTTGAATTTAATTTTCAAATCATCGATATGTGAGAGTCTTGTATTTTATTTTGCAGCATCTAATTCTGTAATTCTTCATTCGTAAGCTTCATCTATTATAAAGTTCAATGGGCTTAATTATTCTGAATGGAGTGAACAAATCTAGTTTCATTTAGGAGTTTTGGATCTGGATTTTGCACTACTTAATTATAAGCCTACTGGTCTTACTGATACAAGCAATGCTGAAGAAAGATATTTTCATGAAGCTTGGGAAAGATCAAATAGATTAAGCATAATGTTTATGTGAATGACTGTAGCAGACATTATTAAGCCAACACTTCCAATAACAGATAATGCTAAAGAATTTATGAAGTCTGTAGAAAATGTATCTCAATCTAAGACTGCTGATAAGTCACATGCTGGGACTTTAATGGGTATGTTAACCACCATGAAATTTGATGGTTCTCGTACTATTTATGAGCACATTACTGAAATGACTTATATAGCAGCAAGATTGAATATTATGGGAATGAAAGTGAGTGAAAGCTTCCTTGTACAGTTTATTATAAACTCATTGCCTCCTGAATATGGTCTATTCCAAATTAATTATAATACTATTAAAGATAAATGAAATGTGACCGAATTATAGAGTATGTTTATTCAGAAGGAATCAAGGCTTAAGAAATAAGGAATTCACTCAATTAATCTCATAGATCAATTAGATTTTAAAAGAAAATCATGAAAGAAGAATCTAAAGGGCAATAAAGGACACCTAAAGTTTAATGTGTCATCTGTCCAAATTCAAAAGAAGGAACTAAAGAATGATAGATGTCATTTCTGTCATAAGCGTGGACACTATCAAAAAGATTGTCTAAAACCTAAGGCTTGGTTTGAAAAGAAAGGAAAGGCTAGTGCTTTTGTATGTTTCGAATCAAATGTGAATGAGGCTCTTTATAATACTTTGTGGATTGATTCTGATTATACCACTCATGTTTCAAATGTGATGCATGGATTTCTTACGACCCAAACCAAAAAGTCAAATGAAAAGTTTGTCTTCGTGGGAAATAGAGTCAAAGCTCAAGTTAAAGCCATTGGAATATATCGTTTGATTTACTAGACATCATTTAGATCTTTTTCAAACTCTTTATGTACATTTTGTTTCTAGAACTTTAGTTTCTTTATCGAAACTTGAAACAGCTAGTTTTTGTTTTAAGTTTGAAATTGGATGTTTCAGTTTATTTAAGTATAATCAACTTATTGGTTCTTGTGTGCTTTGTGATGGTTTACATAAATTAAGACTTGATAATTTATTTGTTAAGATTTTATTAACCTTGCATCATAATGTTGGAACAAAACGTGATTTAATCAATAAAAATTCTGCTTACTTGTGGCATAAATATTTGTGTCATATATCCAAAGAAAGAATACAAAGATTAGTGAGAAATAAAATCCTTCCTGATTTGGATTTCACTGTTCATAGTATTTGTGTGGATTATATTAAAGGAAAATTTACTAAACATACGATTAAGAAGGCAGCCACAAGAAGTACACAACTTCTTGAAGTCATATATACTGACATATGTGAACCTTTTGATGTGTCTTCCTTTAGTGGTGAAAAATATTTTATTATCTTTATTGATGATTTTTCACGTTATGGTTATATATATTTATTGCATGAAAAATCTCAATCAGTAGACATCTTTGAGATGTTTATTAATGAGGTTGAGAGGCAATTATATAGAAAAGTGAAAAATCATAAGGTCTAATAGAGGTGGTGAATTTTATGAAAGGTATGATGAATCTGAATAATGATCTGGTCCATTTGCTAAATTCCTTGAAAGTGATGGCATTTGTGCTCAATACACAATGTCTGGCGCACCACAACAAAATGGTGTTGCAGAAAGACACAATCGTACTTTAATGGATATGGTTAGATTTATGTTAAGTTATTCTTCTTTACCCTTATCTTTGTGGATGCATGCTTTAAAAATTGCTATGTATTTGTTAAACAGGGTTCCTAGTAAGGCAATTTTAAAGAATCCTTTTAAACTGTGAACATGAAGAAATCCTAGTTTAAAGCTCATGCATGTTTGGGGTTGCCCAGCAGAAATAAAAATTTATAATCCACATGAAAGAAAACTGGATTCAAGAACAACCAGTGGCCTTTTCATTAGTTATCCAGAAAAATCTAAAGGGTATAGATTTTATTGTCCTGATCATAGTACGAAAATTGTTGAAACTGAAAATGCTATGTTCATTGAGAATGGTGAAATTAGTGGGAGTATAGAACCTCGTAATGTAGAGGTTAAAGAAGTTGGGATGAAAATTCCTTTGTCCATCACTTCTAATAAAGTTATTATTTTTACTGTTGTTGAAAAGTTTGATAATATACAGGATGAGCAAATGAATGATTATACATCCCAAAATGAAGTTGTTGCCAATGAACCTATAATTGATGAACCACAAGAAGTAGCATTAAGAAGATCTAATTAGAGTTAAAAGATCTGCTATTTCGAATGATTATATGGTTAATCTTCAAGAGTCATATTTTGACTTAGGAATTGATGATGATCCAATTTCATTTTCATAAGCCATAGAAACTGTGAATTCTAATAAGTTATTAGATGCCATGAAAGAAGAGTTAAAATCAATGGATTATAATAAAGTCTGGGACATCGTTGAATTGCCTGAAGGTTCTAAAAGAGTTGGGTGTAAGTGGGTCTTTAAGACCAAACGTGACTCTAAAGGCAATATTGAATGATATAAGGCTAGACTTGTTGCCAAAGGTTTTACTCAGAAAGATGACGTTGACTACAAAGAGACCTTCTCTCCAGTTTCTAAGAAGAAATCGTTAAGAATTATTATGGCGATAGTAGCTCATTATGATTTAGAGTTACATCAAATGGATGTGAAAATAGCCTTTGATTTAGAGGAAGAAGTTTATATGAATCAGCCTGAGGGATTTTCAGTTGAAGGAAAGGAACATATGGTGTGTAAACTTAAGAAATCAATATACATACTTAAACAAGCTTCTCGACAATGGTATCTTAAGTTTAATAATACCATCACTTTCTTTGGATTTAAAGAAATCACTGTTGATCGGTGTATATATCTAAAGGTCAATGAGAGAAAGTTTATAATTTTTATTTTGTATGTTGATGACATTTTGCTTGCTACTGATGATCTTGGTTTATTATATGAAACTAAGAAATTTCTCTCAAATAACTTTGAAATGAAAGATATGGGTGAGGCATCCTATATGATAGGAATTGAAATATTCTGTGATAGATCACAAGGAATGTTAGGATTGTCTTAGAAAACATATATTAATAAAGTTCTTGAGATATTTAAGATGAAAAATTATTCAACAAGCATTGTTCCAATTTAGAAAGGAGATAAATTGAGCCTTATGCAATTCCCAAATAATGAATTGGAACATAAAGAAATGGAACAAATTCCTTATGCATCTATTGTTGGAAGTTTAATGTATGCTCAGACTTGTACTAGACCAAATATAAGTTTTACTGTTGGAATGTTGGGTAGATATCAAGTAATCCAGAGCTTGATCATTGGAAAGCTGCAAAGAAGGTTTTACGATATCTACAAGGAACAAAGGAATACATGCTCACTTTTAGAAGATCTGATCACCTTGAGGTGATTAGATATTCAGATTCAGATTTTACTGGATGTTTAGATTCTAGAAAATCCATATTTGAATATGTGTTTCTTTTAAGTGGAGGAGCAATATCTTGGAAGAGTGTGAAGTAGTCTGTCATTGCTGCATCCACAATGAAAGCTGAGTTTGTGACATGTTTTGAGGCCACAATTCAAGGATTATGGTTGCAAAATTTTATTTCATGACTTGAAATTATTGACAGTATTGTCAAACCGTTGAAAATTTATTGTGATAATACCGCAGCAGTCTTCTTTTCTAAGAACGACAAGTATTCAAAGGGTGCTAAACATATGAAATTAAAATACTTTGTCGTTAAAGAAGAAGTTCAAAAATAAATAATATCATTTGAACACATTAGCACCAATCTTATGATTGTGGATCCATTAACTAAAGAGTTGCCACCGAAGATATTACATGAACATGATGTTAGGATGGGCATTACCGAAAACCCTTATTAAGTTTATGTTTATTTGCTATTTATGTCTTTTGATACTTTGAGCTCTTTTATTTTATTTCTGATAATTAGTGTATCTCATTTATTATGTTGTGTATACATGAATGTTTATGTGAATATTGATAGGATTTGTCTTTTGTAAAGACACACTGTTTGATCATTATGTTTGTATCTTATTATGATTCATATTGAGTATGAGATTAGTATCGTGATACATTGAAGAAAATGCATCGAACAAATGGTGTATGACCGCCATGATTCGTATTAATTTTGTACTTAATAATGAATTTATGATTTGATCAATTTAAGGAAGAGGATTTACATTTTGCGCTTATGTTAATTAAATTATTAATTGAATAATTTCATATGGGCCAAGTGGGAGAATGTTAGAATAATTAAATATATTAATTATGCGAGGCATCGCAATAATTATTTAAGAATATATTTAATTATATAAACTATTATGTGGCACATATATTTGAATTATTGAAATATAATTATTTATGTTTAAATCTTATTTGTTAAGAAGATATGATTTGATCATTCGTTTATAGATCGTTTGATCAAATAACTCTTATGAGCAGTTATTGTAATCAATCCACAGGAAATAACTCCTATGAGCGGTTATTGTAACCATTTCGCAGGAAAGAACTACCAATCCTCTCTCTCTCTCTCTCATTATAAGAGAAGTTACTTTGCTCCATAGAGAATCACCTCATGATAGAAGAAAGTGAAGGGAGAAGGGAGAGAAACTTTAGTTTGGAATTCGACGAATTCAAAATGAATCAATGTATGTTTTTCTTCCGATTAAAGATTGTGAAAATCATCTTGTTTAAGATCTCGAAGATTTAAGACTTATGTAAATTCAAGTTTTCCATTTCAATTTCTTTTACATAAATTATGATGCGAGTTCTTGCAAATAATTAGAGAACTCATTATATATGTTAGGAGTTTTTGTAAAAGTTAAAGAACTTAATCATAAAGAAAGTGCTTGTATGAATTCGAGAACTTGAATCGTATTTGCGAGTAAGTTCTCGCAAGATATTTAAGAACTCCATTAAGGGGATTTTTGGTTGCCTGGAAAAGAAATGCAGTGTAGTAATGCAATGTAAAGTAAATGTAATACTTTCTAAATACTTTGAGTCTGTTTGGTTGTTTGCAAAATAAACGCAGGAGAATTGTTTCCTTTGTTAGGTTTGGTATATCCAGAGTAAAGTAAAAGCATTTTTGTAATAATTTATTTTAGCATTAAAATAAATATATTTATAAAAGTAGTGTATTTATAATAATTAATATTATTTGGTGTTATAAAATTTTTTAATATAATTAAATTTATTTAAACCTAAATCGAATTAAGGTAAAATTACTTCAATCAATTAAGTTATTTTAGTATCTCTAACATCCTCCGATCAAAAAAACTCCTGTGAAGTCCCTTCAAGCGTTAAAGCTAGCCCTTCTAGACCCCAACCGTAAAACAGCTATGAGCTGATTCAATGACCCTGTGGAAACATCATGTTGAAGTATGTATGAATTGTTGTATAAGATCCACAGAAGATCAGTTATGGAGGCTTCGGTGGAATCATGTGGACATAAATACAAATACTTGGTCAATGTTTCTAGAGCTTCAGCTTCAGCCATAACCAATTTGTTGACATTATTTGCTTATGCTATATGTGTCAGAAGATGAACAACAATTGGAGCAGCTCTTGGTCTATCAAGCATTAGTCTAAGAAGGTCCACCAACAGGGGTATTGACTTGCGAGCAATGCCACCAATCCTAATTGATTTCCATTATCTTAAAACGAACAAAATTTGCATTTTTTAGATGAATCAATCATAAAATTAACATTAGAAGAAATCAAAATAATATTCATTAAAAAAGCAAAATTATAACTTAAAACTCACAAACTAAACTTCACATCTTATTATGTTGTTTGTTATCTTGATACTTTTCAGCTAATCTTCTTATGTCCCTGGTTTTCTTCCTCTATAACTCCTCAAGGCAGTAGCATCACTTCATCATACAACCATGAAGAACATACTTCACAAGAAACTCTTTATCTTTGTGATAGTAAACATGGCATTGCTTCATTTGACATAGTAAAACACAACACTACCGAATCTTGTGAAAGCTTTTGAGAACCACAAAAAAATCATAATGTAGGCAAAATGGTTGGACTAAAGGACCATGGGTCATACCTGATTTACGAAAATAAATGTGAAATATAGTATAATAACTTTTGAGGACAAGGATTATAACAGAATAAAAAATATTCCACTGACCATTCATGGCATGTTAAAAAATGAACTTAAGGAGAAATTAGAAAGAAGTGAGAACAAAATCAAAGAAAGAAAAAAAAAACATTTACCAAACTACACCCATGATGAGCCAAATAATGCATAAAACAGAGAATGTTTTGATTAAGAAGAATGTTCTCACGTTAAGCATATAACAAATAACATGACAAGATGCCTTTGATTGGTCAAGCAATAAGTCAGTTCATTTATTTCCATTCTACACAACATTCAACGGACATATTAGGTTTGATTTGGTAACATTGTGTTATTTTTGTATTGTCATACTTAAAAAGAAATAAAGCCTCCTCTACTGCAATTCTTTCCAGTTTGTTCAAGTGGAACGTGTTCATTTTGGTCTACAGCAAGATCTTCTTTTTTTTTTTTTTTGAAAGATGAATTTCATAACATCATGCTGTCATGTTCTACAGTTTACTCTTCCTATAAAATAGCTAGTTAGATTCAACTTTTGATGTTGCTTAATGAAAAAATTGTGAATTTCTTCCCAAGTAGAAGGGAATGATCTAGTAATCTTTAATTCACTGAAAATACTTCAGATCAATTAATTTATTCTATTTCTTCTCTTTCATATTATGTTACTGTGGAGTTGTCATAATTACCAAGAATTATTTCGAGACCCTAGAAAAATCGTCTTTCATCATCTTAAACTTAAAAATGTTCACAGTTTGGAACGAACCCGCATAAAATTAACACTAGAAGTCATTAAATGATATTCACCGAAAAAGCCAAATTACTAAACTACTAAATTAAATGTAATTTAACTTTATCGTCAAATTGTTAAATTAAAGCTCAAGAACTAAACTTCGCATATTAGATGCAATAGACGATATGGACGTCGATGTAACTCACCGCCCAGTATGGAAAGAAGTCGAAGGTCCTGCTCAAAGCAAGCCAGAGGACACCGTATCTGATGAAGCAAGAAGCGGCGCCGATAAGGAGGATTAGCCAGGGCGGAACTCGATTGCAGACGACGCCCGGGAGCATGCCAAAGTTTTCGCCGATGTCGTTGGCGACGCCGAGCAAAGTGAGTTGCCGTTGATTATAGCCGAGAACGAATTTGAGCTCAGGCGAATACAGTGGAAAGTTGTAGCCGGCGCCGGCAACAATGTGGACCCATACCGCCGCTGCCAAGCCAACCCATGGCGGGCGGATTGACGAGATCTGCCCGAAGAACACGCAAAAGGTAGAAAGTTACCTTCAAAGATAGCGAGCTCCCGTCCTGCCTTCCGATCAAAATGTCTCAACTTCCAATTCGAAAGGAAAAGGGGACGTCGTCGAAGGAGCGAAGTCGAACAAGAACGAAGGAGCCGAAAAAGCCACGCGTGCAATCTTGCACCTCTAGAAAGTTACCTTCAGAACTTGCGAGCTCCCGTCCTGACTTCCGATGAAAATGTCGCAACTTCCGATCGGACAGGCAAAGGAATATCGTCGAAGGAGCGAAGTTGAACAAGAACGAAGAAGCCAAAGAAGCCTCTCGTGCAATCTTACACCTCATGCGAAGCAATGAAGCCGAACATCAACGACGATGATGCGAAGGATTTATTACCCGCTCAATATGAGCGGGTTTCTAATTCGCACGAAACAGAGCCCCTAATACACGCCTAATGCTTCCGATGATTTACTTTTATTCCGTTCAAAATTAATCAAACAACCAAATTTAATAAATACATGTAATTATTTTACTTTACACCCCTAATTCAGGCAACCAAACAACCCCTAAGTTTTACATGGAGATCCTTAGTTTTCCAATTTTCATATACAAGTTGAACTCTGCAATTATTGCAAGTTCTTACTGTTCCATTGGTTCTCTGTTTGCTTATGCCTCTATCAATCGATCCTACATCATTATCGATTCGAAGTTTCCTTCATATTATCTCTATTGCGAAAAAATCTTCAATTCAATCTATCTTTTTCTAATTTATCTGGCTTATTTCAAGTAATCTCGAAAAGATGGCCGAAGAGCAGCCATGTCCTGAGGGACAGAGATGCCAGGAAGGGCTACGGTGTGCAAACAACTCCGGTTTCTTTGGGAGCTCGGCTACTCTCAATCTCTGCTCTAAGTGCTACGGTGACCATCTTAAGGCCCAGGAGGCTCTACTCACCGTCGAGAAATCCATCATCGCTGCCTCCTCTTCTTCGGAGATGGCCTTTTGGTCATCATCTCCGTCCTCAGACGCCGCCGTGGCCTCGCCGGATTCGGCGATTGGCGTTGCGGGGGTGGCGGGGGAGGCGGAAGGTCCGATGCGGTGCTCGGCCTGCCAGAAAAAGGTTGGGCTCATTCCAGTGTCAGTGCGGGTCAACGTACTGTGGGGCCCACCGGTACCCTGAGCAGCGCGCGTGCTGCTTGCATTTCAAGTCGGCCGGCCGCGACTCCATTGCCCGCTGCAATCCTCTCATCAAGGCCAAGAAACTTGACAAGATCTAGCCGTCCATTTCGCTGCTGGCGAGCATTGTGATGACGGTTATGATCGTGTCAAGTGATCAGGAGTCGGTCGATCGCTCTTTTTTCTCTTTATTAATTTCAACGATTTACTTTGAATTTGGAGTCGTAGTCACTGAAATATTTAGATTTGGTGGACACTTGTAAATACATAAGTGGTCCGTTTATGATGTTATATATTTGAAGCTCAAGCTTAATCACAATGTTTTATTTTTATTTTTTTCTAATTTTTTTTAATGATTGGAGAGAAAAACATGTAGCCGACCCCACGTAGTGGGATAAAGGATTGATGTTGTTGTTGTTGTGGAGAGAAAAACATCTTTTTTTTTTAACATCTATATATCATTTTATACCTTCCTAGTTACATATATAATACTCAAAATATTAATATTACATATATCATTTTATATTATTTTAATATCAAATATGTCACTCATATATTTCATTTCTACTCACTCATATATTTCATTTCTACCACTCATATATTTCATTTATATCACTTATATTTGATATGAAAATAAACTATGGGTGGTATGCATGTAATATTAAAGTTTAAGTGTTAAATATATAAATATAATAGTATATGATGGTATGTATGTAATATTAAAATTTTATGTGTTAAATATATAAATAGAATAGTATATGATGGTATGTATGTAAATCTATTTTTTTTTTTTTTTTGGAACTGGATGTCTATCCGTTGACACTATAAAAAGAGTGTTTGGCAGCGTAAATAATCCCTTGGCAAAACCTAGCAAGGTCACTCACCGGCATCGAGCCCACACTTGCTTTGCCCCACTGAAGATGCAAGACCGTAGTAGGGGTTTCGAACCCGGGATGAGGGTTCCCATTCGTGCTCTCCCACAAACCACCCCAAACTTCGATGGTTGAGCTGCGAAATTTACGTCATAACGTTTTACTTCAGTTGATTGTTGAAAGAGTAATTACGTTTCACGCGTCTGGTGATAATTCTAAGGGTGGGTATTGTTTGGCATCATAAATGTGTTATTTATTGACATTTTGTTAATTTTACATTATTAGTATATTGTAATAACTCTTACATTACGTCATTTTATTTTTATAACACTAAATTAATTTTGATTATTGAATTGACTTATTAATGTTGTAAAAAATTCATTTAATTAATTATGAATATAGATGCAAGTCTAGAACTTTAAATTGCTTAGTATTTGAGCCAAAAGGTTTAAAATTAATTGTCGGATCATTCAAATTTATTTTCAATAAATTAAGGGTTAAATCAGTGTTTCTATTAAGGGTTACGAGATCAAACTTTTTTTGTTTTTTGTTTTTTTTTGTTTTTGGAAGCATATACGATTTTAGAAAAATGAGCGTCTTGATGAGATAAATTTATCAAATTTAAGATCACTCAATTTCAATGTTATTAATATACTAAAAATTTTAATAAGTGTAAGACACCACACCACAAAGGATCAAAAAGATTGTTGGATTGAGTGCCTTAAACTTTGGTCAAGTCTTAGAAAATGCCCCCGCTAAAGATTTATAAATAAGATTTATTTATATTAGCTATCTTGGTTTATATGAGCCGTTAGATCTTTTCATGTTTATTTGTACCGTTTAATTGTTATGTCCTAGTCTATTTATAGCTACTTATAACAGTTGCTCAATATAATAGAATTACTTTTGGTCTCACTTCTATCATGGTATTAGAGCGAACCAGGAAATTTTTTTCCAATCTTCTCTCTCGTCTTCGATTTCAATGGTGATGCAAGAAAATTCATCCACTTTTTCTACTGCTCCTCCGATCTCATCTTCTACCTCTAACATCTCGATACCTACTTCCTTAAAATTTTGATGTCCATGTGAAAACTATTTTGAATTCCCAACTCACCACGGATAATTATCACATTTGGCGATCACAAATTACCAAACTCTTTTCGGCAAACAATTTTTTTGGATATTTTGATTGCACGATTTCAAAGCCCTCAAAACAAATCGTTCTTGATAATCACATTGTAGCTGTTAATCCTCAATATAGTTCTTGGTTGCTCATTGATCAAAACTTGGCATCTGCATTATTTTATACAATTTTTTTCTTCAATCTTGCCTCACGTTCTTAATCTTGATTCTTGCATGGACATTTGATTCATGTTAGAACGCCGCTTATAATCTTCCAATCTTTCATGTGTCTTGCAACTCAAGAACGAATTGCATCAACTACAAATGAAGGATCACACTATGGTACAATATATATCCGAGATCAAACAAATGGTTGACGCCATTAATGCTACCGGATCTCATATTGAATCAGAAGATATTATCTTATATACGCTTTTAATGGCCTTCCTCCTTCTTACAATGCATTTAAGACATCCATCCGGACGAAACTACATCCAATACATTTGGATGACCTCTATGCCTTACTATGTAGTGAAAAAACCAACATTGCTACAAAATCTCGTTCTGATACCTCTGATCATAATACTCTGGATTCATCATTTGCTCTTACGGCCTCCCGCAGTCGTTCTCGAGGAAGATCTCGTGGCCGTTATCAACGAGGTGGTCGCTCTCAGTTTCTACTTGCTCATGGAACTCGTTGATCTTCGATTCTAGTCGATTGTCAAATTTGTGAAAAATACAGACATGACTGCGTCCTGCTGGCATCACACCAATCTTTCATACCAACCAATCACACCTCAAGCATTGTGGGCTCATGACGAAACTCCTCCGGCTGAGTGGCTTATTGATTCCGGTGCAAGCACACACCTGACATCTGATGCCTCTCAAGTTCAATCTATGCAACCATACACATGTAATTCGCAGGTCCAAGTTAGAAATGGGAATCAGCTTCCCATTGCGCATTCGAGTCAAGGCATTTTGCCTACACTTGCTCGTAAGTTTTGACTTAATCATCTTCTCCATGTTCCTACTATTACACATAATTTGATTTCTGTTAATCGTCTTATCAAAGATAACAAATGCTATATTATCTTTGATTCTAATGGATTTATTGTTAAGGACTCGTTGACACATCATCCTCTTCTCCGGGGTACCAGCCATCACGGACTGTATCCTATTGATCTCTTGCCGGCTGTTGTCTCTGATCCGCATCCTATGTCTCTTCTTACTATTTCCAGCAATGCTTCTATCTGACATCAACGACTTGGACATCCTGCGGCTGACATTCTTCAAGCTGTCAATAGTTCTTGTTCTTTTTCGAAACATAGCTTTCATTCTGATTCTTGTGTTCGTACAAAAATGCATCGTTTACCATTTTCACTTACTACTGCTAAAACCAAATCTTGTTTAGAATTACTTCATATTGATGTTTGGGACCCTTCCCCAATTGTTTCTGTTCAAAATTACATATATTATGTCTTGTTTGTTGATGACTTTACTCATTACACTTGATTATTTCAACTTAAACAAAAATCTGATGTTTTTAAAACCTTTCTTTCTTTCAAAAATCTGCTTGAAAATCAATTTCAGACAACTATTAAAGTTATTCAGTCTGATCGCAGGGGAGAGTATCTTAATAAACAATTTCACACTTTCTTACAAAAGTTTGGCATTATTCATAGGTTTACCTGTCCTTATACTCCGCAATAAAATGACATAGCGGAAAGAAAATATAGACACTTAATTGAAACTATGCGTGATTTACTATTTCAAGCCAATATTCTTAATCAATTTTGGGTAGATATGTTGCTAACTGCTGCTTATCTTATAAACAGGTTGCCAATGCATAATAATCTAAATAATCTTTACATATATTTAAAATTTCACATTTAGTTCATTTCAATATATTTAGAATTTACATGATTTTGTAAATTCTAAATATAATAAAATGTGAAGCTTCACTAGCAATCTTGACCAAACACCACCACTAATGTCGTTACTAATCATTATCGCCATCGTTATCATCACAATTGATCATTGCAGTTGTCGTCATCACCATCGTTAGGCCACAATTGTACCCACTATCATCGTCATTTTCGTATTTTGAATATTAGTTTTAATTTGCAAATAACCAAATAGAAAAAAAAAGCTCATAAACTTCTTTATAAAAAACTAAGTAGTTTCAAAAATTTTCAAATATATGATATGAATTTAAAATACATTTAAAATACTCTTAAAATTCAAATTCATCCAACCAAATAGAGTAATTGGAATTAGTTGTTGTCATATAGCATTTATAATTAGAATATATAGTATTTATTCATACAATAATTTTTCATTATTGTGAATATTTTATTTTATTATATTTCCTCTATTGTTTTTTTCTTTCCTTTATATAGGTACATTTGCATTAGTATGAAATCAATCCAATAAATATTCAGCCTTTTATGATTTTTATTATATTACAAGAAACAAGGGTCATTCCAATGATAAAAATTAGCAGACCAGAGCCATGGGAATTCTTGTATCCTATATTGGCAATCTAGACACCTTAATATTTTTTCAGTTGTATTGATACCAATTTTTAACCCTAATATGCGGGTTCTAAATAATGAAAATTTTGTTTTATTAATTTTATTTGTGAATAATCAACCATAACTAAGAAGATCAATTTCTCATTTGCAACAAGAAGGGAGCATGAAATCATATACATACCTATTAGATGAATTATAAATTAATTCTCAATTTATTATTTATGGAGAGAATATATGTGGGAATATTCAAGTAAAATTTAATTAAAATAAATCTTTAAAATTTTAAATTTATTTTAAGATAAATGTGATTTAATTCATGAATAAATACTGAGTATTTTTATTTCTCTCATTGTAAAATAGATTCAAGAGATTTAAAATTTCTTTGACCATATGTTTATCAATATATCTTCACCAAATATGTTTCATTAAATTCTTTTGAGCATAATATTTAAATAATTAATTTTCTATTTTGATTCAGATTTGAGATTTTTATCATTTTTTAAAGCTAAATAAGAAAAGCACTTTCTTATATGGTGCATAGATAAATTATAATTGAGCAAAAATTCACATATTATTTCAAGCTTCTCTAATTTATTGATCCATGCATTCTTCTAAAACCAAGCCATTCTAATTCGAAGTAAAATAATTGTAAAGTATTTGAAGGTCTCTTCTCTCAAAGTTTTCTTGTGAACTGTAGCGTGTGACCTAGAAGAAATGAGAGAATCTCAGGGTGGGACTTTAGTGAGCGAACCAAGAGAAGAGCTGAGAGGAAGATTGTGGAGGTGTTAGATTATTCTCCTCAGAAGAATGCTAAATGGAAAGAATTCCTTTGAATTCTTTTGATATAAAGGTCAAGCAGCACTGTACACACTCATCAGTTTGGTTTCCTGAAATTTCTAACCATCAAATTTCAACAATCATTGATAGGCACATGGAATGCAAATATAATTAATTTAATAACTAAAATAACCAAAACAATTAAACAAGTTAACTAGAAAGTGCGACTTACATTGGACTTTGCAGCAGGTTTGAACCTCTTCACTTAGATGACATATTACCATAAAAGTTGGCAACCTTCTTGTTATAATCTTTCATTTTCTCCTTCAAGCTCTTGTATTCAAGCTTTACATCCATACAAAGAAGTAACATCACACCATTAAGAGAATTTTTCATAACAAAAAAGTTTGCTCCATTAATGCCCCAACTAATACTCGACATATACAAAACTTGGCTCTAAAACTAAGCTCAATAAATCAATCATTCCCTCTTATCAACATTGCTAATATTAATGTTCCTCATGCCTACAACATTAATTAGTGTAGCCATCTTGTTGGCACATCATCTACGTTCTTCGTCAAAAGTTTTGCACATACAGAGAAAAAAGAACCATTCAATCAAATAATTTAATGTGGTTCTTATCTTTCTTGCTTTTGAACTTAATGATCATTAATTTATAATATATTATATTTATTGAAAAATAAATAAATACAACAACAACAACAACATCAAGCCTTTATCCCACTACGTGGGGTCGACTACATGCATCCTTTTTCTCCATTGTGTCTTATTAAAAGTCAAATTCTCATTTAAATCTAATAAAGAAAGGTCATTCATAATATTTTCTAACCAAGTCTTTTTAGGTCTACCCCTACCTTTCTTAACATAAGTCATATCTAATACCTCTACTCTCCTAACCAGGTCATCGCAAGGCTGCCGTTTTATGTGACAAAAAAAAAGATAAAATTATTATCAAATCTCAAGCAAAACACAATAGTCAAACATTATTCTTAGTCACATCATGGAGTATTGAAAAGAAAAATCACAACATTTTTACATGGAACAGACCAACCCAAGAAGCACAAGTAATATATTGTCATACATCAACAATAATGTCATTTAATTTAAAATATATATGATTTTTAACATTCTTCAAGCACACAACCTAACATACTAATAGACAAAATAACCAACATGAATATTTATATTTTATGTAAAACAAGACAGACATTACTCTACTATCATAAATTATAGATGTCTATCATATTTGATTATCATATTTGTATATATTTAAGCTTGTTCAATCTCAAGTGGAATTACCTCTGCCAAAGATGTCTGCATGTCTCGATTCACCACGAACGACCGGCACACTGAACAAGTCTGTTGCCACCATAGCCATAGATCCACACATGTTGCATTAAATAAATGTCCACACTCAGACAGAAGCCTCAATGCCTTATCCTCTCTCGCGTCCTCCTCATAGACAACAAGACAAATAGAGTAGAAAATGGAATTGACCGCTCGCGAATCCCGACTCTTGGCTTCAGCATAGGTGAGCGTAGGCCGGGTATTAAGGGTAGCATTGTCGATCTCAGTAGCTACATTATGTTTGGGCTGAAGGGGAGGGGCAACAACATAGCAATTCCACATTAAGTAGGTGATGTAGGTGATGGTAGCGATAAGAAAAATGATGAAAATGAAGATGATGATGATGGCGTAGATCATTGTGAAGTGGGCAGGAATACAAGAACTTAACCCTGGGAAAACAACAACATATTCACTTATTAATTATAGCAAAAGGAAATCTGCTAGTTAATTTTGCAATTTTATGTAAGCTAAATAATTTCAAATCGTTGAAATGAGATATTAAAAAATAAAAAGAACAAAAAATGCAAGCATAACTTAAGCAACTTAGCATAAAAAACCAGAAAATAATGACTTTAACCCCTTTAGCAAGAATACTTAGAAGAACTCAATCTCCCTCAAACAATGTAAGCAAGTTTTCGTATTTGTTGCGGGCTAGAATATACGCGGCGGTAGAGTTTACAAATTCACGTCTGAGCGTTGCACGAATATTCAGCACACAAACAGAAAAGAAAATGAACACCATGTTTTTTACGTGGAAAACCCGAAAGAGGGATAAAACCACGGGGCCACGCCCAGCTGAAAAGTTCCACTAGTGTTTTGTAAATTAAAAGAGGTTGATTCGAACCACAGACAGGACGATCAGATTACAATCTATTTCTTCTAACTTGAAGCAAATTTACAAAATTCTGCAGAATTTAGGCGTCTCCCGAAAATCCGGCAGAGTTCCGGCGTATTCAGGTGGCGGAAAGAACTCCGGCGGTGGTCGAGGAGGAGATGATTCTCCCATTCCCCTTTTTCTCTTCTCTTCTTCTCTCTCTTCTCCCTTGAGTCCTCTTGTGAAGAATAATGGCTCTATTTATAGTTTTTCTGGAGTGGCATGGCTTGTAAATAGGTGTGAGATCAGGGGCGAATAGGGAGTGGTCTAATGGACGGTTGATGTTGAACCCTTTGATCATGCATCGTTCATTGGACATTTGAAGGCCTTAGTGATATCGAAATTCAGCGACCTTAGGCTCGTTGGATTTGTCTCGTCGAGCTGTTCGATTCGAGTTTAAGCTCGTTAAAATCGAAGACCGTTTGGTAACTCAAATTGTGATTTGAACCTTCCAATAGCACTTCGGGTCCTTGATTCGGACCCATTTTGGCTCGGCTTGGGTTGAATTTGGTGTCATTGGGTTTGCATTTTCGAGACGCTCAGTTTGACTATAAGCTCGCTGAAATCGGAGTTCAGATGCTCCTGAATTTAATTTTTGAAGTTCCCGTGTTAATTTTTACCTCGAGATTCGCGCTCGATCAAAATTTTTTCATGATGATGTATCAGTATTCATTTTTGTCATCCGAACTTTCAGGAAAGGGAAAGGAAAAAGGAAGAAATAGTAGAAGAAGAGATAGAAGAACAAGAAGAAGGGGTTGCAGAAGAGGAAGTAGAAGAAAGGGAAAATTACCTGTACGCGAGAGAAGATCTATCATACAAGTGTGTCATACATCTCTTTTTAACCCGAGAAATTAAAGATATTTTGAACATTTTTTTAATAGTAATTGGGTCGTACTTCTCTTTCAATTTGTTGCCACATGAATTGGAAGGAATCATATCCAATCTAAGTTAATTTTTTTTTTTTTTTAAAATTTTGAGGCAAAGGCCGTATCATTGATAAAAGAAAATTACAAGTGAGTAAAAGAAAAGAAAACTATGGTCCTGAATCTCAACAACAAAAGAGAAACAAAGACTCAAATTAACAAAAACCAGAGAAAAAACAATTGCTAGAAGATCAAATTATGAATCATTTAAGTAATAAAGAGACATAACTTGGATTGTTGTTGCCTGCCCCTTTAGTGTCCGCCAACTTCGGATAACAACTTTTAATTAAATGTTCACAGAATAATATTATAATTCTAATTTGAATTTATGGAATCTATGGGGCCCACGCACTTGTATGTAAAAAATGGTTATATTTTTATTTATTTTTATTATATTTGAATGAGAAAAATAAAAGATTGTTCGGGGTAGTTGGCAGTCAATATAAAATTGGTCGAATAATTATGACATAAATAATTTAATTTAGTTGATCTGATTGGTTTTGCTTAGGCTTATTCTTCATTAATTAAATGATTCATATATTCCAAATCAATTGAAAATAAATATGATTTCCAGTAATGGATTGGAAGACAATGACTTAGATTGGATATGATTCCTTTCAATCCATGCGGCAAGAAACCGAAAGCGAAGTATGACCTAACTGCTATTCAAAAAATGTTCAAATAGTTGTAAAGATCACCCCATTGCATGCTATTGTTGAACATATTATTAGTGGCAGAATGTGAATCAACCATATTATAATTGGATCAGGATGGTTGAATTTTCTGATGTGTCCTCAAACCATGCATTGCTGTTGATTGCATATAATTATTGTACCAATTAATCGATTGTTGTGATTGCTGATTAAAACGGCTGGGAGAGTTTTGTGCCACATTGGGTAGGCGGTTGAAACCTGTATGCAGATCATTTGCTAGGTACGGGATGCTCTCATCAAGTGGGTATGTCTGAAACTGCCCATATATTCTGTAGCGAGCAGGAAAAATGTAAATGAAAAGCAAATGAGATAATGCATGTGGTTGTGAAGATAGCAGAGAATTCATAAGGGATTGTAGAATAGAAGCTTGACAAGTTTTGAAGAATAAGAGAGCAACAAAGAAAATTATGGAAAAAGGAAGTTGACAATCATCAATTATGAACTACAGAGCAAATTACAGATCATAACCTAAAATAACCATCTATCATACAACTTTATAAAAGACATGATTCAAAATAAGACAAACCAGCAAGTTCAAGGGCCAAGGCGATATATTTCTTACGACAACTCTTTTTTTTTAAACCAGCTGACGTGCCATTAATTCTACTATTAGAACTATCTTATTTATGACAGACAAAAGGCAGCTCAGATACACTAAACCGGCAGCACAATAAAAAAATTTATACAAGGGTTACACTAGTACTTGGTTGAAACATCATTGAATTCTAATGAGAAGCATGCGGCATGAACATGGATGACAAGGCAATAGCAGTCTTTCAACATGAAAATAATATGCAATTATGCATCCCAGGTTATCTGCATACAAATGCTAAGTCCATGAAGCAACCATAAGATAATATTATTTCAATAAGGTTATGTTAAGGAACCCGTGTAGCACCTATTAATACTTGTACTTTCTTGATATTTACATTCTCTGTGTAAACTCTATTTATAGAGATGATTATTCAATAATAGACATATACATTTTCTTCTTCATTCGGTCTCTCATCCTTTCTCCTTGGCTGCACCGAGACCCCTCTCTGGTCTCCAACTCTATCTTGGTATCAGAGCCTCCGACTCCACAGCTTTCCTCCTTCCTCTTCATCTCCAGCGATCAGACATAATTCTTTGCTCATGGCAGAAGAGAGCACAGCCATCTCCCGCCGGACAGCGCAAAGCATTCCCGGTCAAGAAACTGAGCTCGTCATTCCTCCTCACATGAAATTTTTGATCTCAAACATCAAGAACTTGGTGCCCACGCAGCTCACGACGGAGAACTACGCAATATGGAGACTGCAACTGTTTCAACATTTTTCCGCTAACGGGTATGAACAACACTTGACCGGACTTTCTATCCGTCCGCCGGAGTCCGACATCTCCGATTACAATCGGTGGAGACTCATTCACAGAAATCTTGTCTCCACAATCCTATCAACAATCTCTGCGCCCATCTTACCTTACGTTCTTACGCTTAACACTGCGCAAGATATCTGGTTTACCCTGGAACGCCGGCTCCAACCAACAAATCGATCAAGGGTCATACAACTGAAAAGCGAACTTCATCAAATTCAGATGAAGGATCGCACAATGCAGCAATATCTTGATCAAATCAAGAAAATCGTAGATAGCATCGCGGCAGCAGGATCCAACGTGGATACCGAAGACATCATACTCTACATACTAAACGGATTGCCAACACCATACAACCCTTTCAAGACGGCCATCCGCACCTCGCTACAGCCGATCAGTCTAGATGATCTCTACTTGCTACTCTGCAACGAAGAGATAAACCTTCTTCATCAACGAAATCAAGAAACACAACAATCTGAAAATGCTGCCCTGTTTTCGACCCGAAACTCGGGATACCGGTTCAAGAACCAGAAATTCAGAGGAAAACCAAATTCTTCAAGACCTCCAAACACAACAGACAACTCTAGCTCATCAAGAACCTCCGAAACTCGGCCTCAATGTCAAATATGCGGAAAATTAGGACATTCCGCAAACAATTGTTGGCATCAGTGTAATCTCAACTACGCCCCTCCGTCCAATTCACGCGCGCTCACGGTTCAACAACAAAACATGCCCTCTACTGAGTGGATAGTCGACTCTGGAGCGTCGTCGCACTTGACACCGAACATCACAAACCTTCAAAATCTGTACCCATACACCGGAACGGACTCGGTCTCCATAGCCAACGGAAACAATCTTCCAATTCAACATTCCGGTCAAGGCATTTTACCGCTTCCGGAAACCCATCGTAAGCTCCATCTCAAAAACATTTTTCATGTTCCTTCTTTATCTCATAACTTGTTATCAGTTGCTAAACTGACTGCAGACAACAATGTCTCAGTCTCCTTTAAGGCTAATGAATTTGTTGTTAAGGATATAAAGGACAATCGTCTCCTTCTTCGCGGTCACAAGCACAATGGTCTGTATCGTCTCAAGGCGCATATCCCACCTAAGCATAAAGCCCTCGCAGCGGACAGACCATCCAGCTTCTCGTGGCATGCCCGGCTCGGTCACCCCAACACTCGCGTCATACAGAAATTAGCTCGTGTAGACTCCGCCATTAACACTAGTTCTGATTCTTTCGTTTGCATTTCTTGTAACTCTTCCAAAAGCCATAAACAACCGTTCTTGCCTAGCACGTCAGTGTGTAACAAGCCGTTTCAGCTGGTACATTCGAACGTTTGGGGTCCGGCTCCGGTCCCGTCCATGAACGGGTACCGCTATTATGTTGTTTTCTTAGATGAATTTACGCATTTTTCTTGGATTTACATGTTACACTCCAAATCTGAAGTTCTTTCGAAATATCAAGAATTATGCAACATGATTAAAAACAATTTTCAAACTCAAATTCAACAATTTCGGTCGGATGGTGGCGGAGAATATACGAGCAATGATTTTCGACGTTACCTCATTCAGCAGGGCACCACACATCAAATGTGTTGCCCACATACGCCAGAACAAAACCGCACGACCGAAAGAAAGCATCGGCACCTCATTGAGCTCACACGCACTCTACTTCACGTAGCTCATCTCCCACCTAACTTTTGGGCGGAAGCGGTCTCGACCGCAAACTATCTAACAAATCGTCTACCTTCCTCGGCCATTTCAAATCAAACACCCTACCTCCGCCTCTATGGGCAGCAAGCGCCCTACATACACCTTCGCACCTTCGGGTGCTTATGTTTTCCGTGGACACGCCCGTATGCGGATCACAAGCTCTCCTCTCGCTCACAACCGTGCATCTTTCTGGGGTATTCCACAACAGTTTTTCCCTACCAACGCACGCCACCAACCCAGAATGTTGATACATCACCAAAGAACTGCTCTCCTCTCCTGCTCAATCCCAGCTCGTCGATCTCTAGAGAACAGCCAAAAACGATTAGCACACCGACTTTGGCAGACACGGACCCACCTCCGACCCACCCTCCTATACAGATGAGCAACAATTGAACAACTCTCATTCGCAATCTTCAGCCGTGTCGTCGCCTACACCTCTCAACCACAGCCCGGCTATGTCTCCCCAGCGGCATCCAATGCAAACAAGGCTTCGGTCAGGCATCTCGAAACCAAATACTATATTTGATCTATCTGTTGTGCAGGATTCCTCGCCCACACCGACCTCTTACACTGAAGTTGTCCAGCACGACCATTGGCGTCTGACCATGTCCAATGAATACTCAGCACTTCAAAAACTCGGTACCTGGTCCCTAGTACCGATTCCTCTTAACAAACCTGTCATAGGTAGCAAATGGACGTTCAAAACCAAGTGTCTTCCCAACGGCAGAATTGCAAACTATAAAGCCCGTCTCGTAGCATTGGATTGCTCACAAGAATTCGGACTGAATTTCACCGACACATTTAGTCCCGTGGCTAAAATGGTCACCATTCGGATGCTCCTTACGCTCGCCGTCCATCACAATTGGACGGTCACTCAACTGGACATCTCCAATGCATTCCTTCATGGAGATTTCAAAGACGAGGTGTACATGAAACAACCTCGGGGCTTTGAGGATACACAATTTCCACAATACGTTTGCAAATTGCACAAATCAATCTATGGGTTAAAACAATCTCCTCGCCTCTGGTATCAAAAACTAACTCAATCTCTGGAACAAATTGGATTTTCTTTCAGCAAAGCAGATCCGTCTCTTCTCCTCTATGCCAAAGCCGACGTCAGGGTCTTCATCCTCATATATGTCGACGATATGCTTATAACCGGCAACAACAACGCTCAAATACAACTCACGCTACAACATCTTCGTTCCGCCTTTCACCTAAAACAACTCGGCGACGTCTCATTATTCCTAGGAATTCAGGTGACTCAAACCACTAACGGGTATTTTCTGAGTCAGACACACTACGCAAATGATCTCATCTCTCATGCAGGTTTCTCAGATTGCAAACCCTCCACCACTCCGGCACTGACCAAGCCGTCCACGCTTCACGGCGAGAAGCCCTTCTCGGACCCTCAGCTATTTCAGAAACTTGCCGGATCACTCCAATACCTGTCTATCACTAGACCGGACATCGCATTCACCGTTAATTCCATCTGTCAATTCATGCACCAACCAAGAAACTGTGACTTTCTCGCTCTCAAGCGATTACTTCGCTATATAAAAGGCACAACGGGTTTTGGTTTGCCGATCACAAAAGGCTCTCTTCGTCTTCATAGCTACTCCGACGCTGATTGGGCAACTGATCCGATCGAACGGAAATCCATGTCAGGATACTGCACGTTTCTTGGCCCCAATTTGATCTCTTGGTCGGTCAAGAAGCAAACAACCGTCGCCCGTTCTTCCACTGAAGCCGAGTATCGCTCTCTCTCATCAGCGATCTCGGAAGTCCTGTGGATTCGTCGACTGGCCGCCGAACTACTCATACCACAGCACCAAGCTACTACACTTCACTGTGACAACACCTCGGCGATCGCTCTAGCAAATAATCCAGTTCTTCATGCTCACACTAAACACATTGAGATAGATCATCATTTTATTCGGGATCACATCAAGCAAGGCAACATTGACATAGCTCACATTAGCTCAACAGATCAGATAGCAGACATTTTAACCAAGTCCCTTCCTCATAATCGGTTTACTTTCTTGCGGTCCAAATTAACCATCCGTTCCCAGAATGATTAATTTGAGGGGGGCTGTTAAGGAACCCGTGTAGCACCTATTAATACTTGTACTTTCTTGATATTTACATTCTCTGTGCAAACTCTATTTATAGAGATGATTATTCAATAATAGACATATACATTTTCTTCTTCATTCGGTCTCTCATCCTTTCTCCTTGTCTGCACCGAGACCCCTCTCTGGTCTCCAACTCTATCTGGTTATTCCAATAACCTTGAAAATAGGATCCAGATATGAATAGGAGATGCAAATCCAGAATCGCATCAATTTTAAGGAGATTTAGCATAACTGGTCAACTATTCTCAACAAATGAATCCAACATCTTTAACTGGATTTCGATCAACTTAAAATGCACACTATCAGGGAATCGAAGCACTGAAATAACATTTTTCATTCATTCCTACTAAGTGTTATCCTAGATTTTAAACCTATTCTTCACAAACTATTTCTATTTTTTTTTTTTTTTCAAACATCCATCTTAACATTCTCATTCTAACACAATCAATTTAGATTTCAAAAAAAAAATTATTGCTCAATATTTGAGTCCATGCAACATCACCAACCTAACTACAATTTTATAAAATTTACTTTTCAGTCTCCATAATTTCTTTTTATTGCATAATACGCCCGATGCATTTCTTCATTTTAACCACTCAATCTTAACTCTAGAAACTAGAATCTTCATCTTTATCCCCATTCTTTTGTGCAATTGACCATTATTATATACAATCGATCAAAGATATTTAAACATATCACACTTTAGTATTAATTTATCTTCTAATAATATTGATTGATAATTGCTAATAATACACCCATCACAATCGCATATCATATACTCAAAACTTTGTTATACTAATTTAACATCTATCTCCTAAATATTTCCTCCTTTGTTCATTTATTTCCGTGGATGGGTCATTAAATTGAATTGTCATTTGTAAAAAGCATAAACCAAGATACTCAACTTTAAATATCCTTTGAAAGCATCTAAAAAAATATTTTAAAATAAAACAATCCCAGGTTATCTCATTAGCTTTTCATTTACATTTTTCCTGCTCGCTACAGAATAGATGGGCAGTTTCAGACATACCCACTTGATGAGAGCATCCCGCGCCTAGCAAATGATCTACATACAGGTTTCAACCGCCTACCCAATGCAGCACAAAACTCTCCCAGCCGTTTTAGTCAGCAATCACAACAATCGATTAATCGGTACAATAATTATATGCAATCAACAACAATGCATGGTTTGAGGACACATCAGAAAATTCAACCATCCTGATCCAATTATAATATGGTTGATTCACATTCTGCCACTAATAATATGTTCAACAATAGCATGCAATGGGGTGATCTTTACAACTATTTGAACATTTTTTGAATAGCAGTTAGGACATACTTCGCTTTCGGTTTCTTGCCGCATGGATTGAAAGGAATCATATCCAATCTAAGTCATTGTCTTCCAATCCGTTACTGAAAATCATATTTATTTTCAATTGAGTTGGAATATATGAATCATTTAATTAATGAAGAATAAGCATAAGCAAAACCAATCAGATCAACTATAAATTAAATGATTTATGTCATAATTATTCGACCAATTTTATATTGACTGCCAACTACCTCGCACAATTTTTTTATTTTTCTCATTCAAATATAATAAAAATAAATAAAAAATGGTACAAGTGCGTGGGCCCCATAGATTCCATAAATTCAAATTATAATTATAATATTATATATTCTGTCAACATTTAATTAAAAGTTGTTATCCGAATTTGTTGGACACTAAAGGGGGCATGCAACAGCAATCTTGTTTTTCATTTCATTTGTAGTGATAAAAATGTGGGAGATATGGACAAGGCACATTGTACACCTACCTTGTTTGGATTCAGGCCAAATTAATTTTGATTATAGGTAGGTGTAAAGTGTACTCCTTAATTCTCAAAAAAAAAAAAAAATCTAATTTTATGTGAATTTAGCTTTAAGTTTAGCTAGGAAAAATTGAATGGTGATTTTTAATGTAAATATAATGGGTAAGAAATAAATATTTTGTTAAATAAAATAATATTTACATTTATTTCTAAGATAAAATTATGTTTTTCCATAAATTTTAATAAAGTATCTTTATCATTTAATTTTTTATTTAATTTTTTAGAGACTAAAGTGATATATATAGAATTATTAATATACTTTTTTATATTTGAGTATTTTAATTTAGTGGACTAAATTATAAGTCCCAATTCTTAAAATAATAATATTATATAGACTATCCTGCATTTTTTTAAAACTATTGATATTATAATATTCGGTCGGTTTAGCTGACAGTCACTTTCTCCACTAATTATATATATATATATATATATATATATATATATATATATATATATATATATATATATATATATATATTCTAAATAAATGTGAGAGACTTAAAACAGATATGGTGGCGGTTAGTCACCAGACATCACTGCAGATACTCAACATAATGTTGACAAAAGATATGGTGGCGGTTAGTCACCAGGAATCGAAGCTCCCTCTCGTGCTCAAGTTATCTTCTTTAACCACTGTGAGTTCTTCACATGCTTCTCCTTCTCGGCTTCTCCTTTCGGTAGTAGGCCGAACTTTCTTCTCTTTGCATTCGGGAATATCCAATAAAATGCAAAATAAATTTGCAATTTCAAAATCTTTACTTTTTAGTGTTGTTTACATCAGCAAATGCATGAGATTTGTGGAGCAGCAAACACTATCTAGATTAAAATCATTTGTGGGGAGCTCTGTTTTTAAACAAAAATTGCTTAAATTGTTTTTTCAAGTTCTTATCTTGTGAAGGAGGACTAATTGTTAGGGACATATTATATGTTTGTAAATTATAATCCTTGAGTGCGACAGAACGCACTTGTTTTAGTAAAAATAAAGTGCACGACGGGCTTGTAGAGAGAGAGAGAGAGAGATTGTGTGACAAAGAGAGTCGGTGTCCCCCTCATAAACTGGAATGAAGTTTCTCATAAACTGGAATGAAGTTTCTATCTTATTCATATCTGATCTTCAATCTTCATCTCATATTCTCATTTGATGTTTATTCTGGTATCCTTTTTACACCAATAAGCATTTCTCTTTAGTTAGTTACTTAGTTGGCTGTCAAACATTCCTATTTGGTTGGCTAACATGTGTAGAGTAATATTTTATTATTAGCAGATCAAAATTTTTGTTGGCTAATCTCCTTAAATAATAATCTTCTAATATTTATTTTTTTTTTTTGTTGCTTAAATTTGGCTTCTAAGATTTTGTTGATAAATGCCAAAATAGAGTTGTTAAATTTGTTATTCTAAATGATATTATACTCCTTTGTTATTAAATTTGTTATCTTCAATCTTCTGCCGATAATGATTTTTCCGTTTTTGTTTCATGTATGCTTTCAATAATGATTCAGATTAATTAGTAAATGAGCAAGCTAGGAATCTTTGTACAACTTATCATAAAAGAAGACGAATGCTTCCAGTTAATAGAAATAAAGACAAAAAGAATGTATAGAAAACATATAGTTTTCTATATTCTTGTTCAAATGAGCATTCAATAGGATCCCTTGCTTTCTTAAACTGCATAAGATATTTCATGTATTATTGTCTTTCTTCTCTGAAAAAAAAAAGTGAAAAACACAATATCTTTCCCTTAACGCTTCAATGAATTGTGTGATACTTTTGTCTTTCTTAGTATTATTACTAGGTTCTTCCAATCATTCAATTGTGTGATATTTTTGTCTTTCTTAAAGGTTGGTGACTTTAGGCTGTGGTGGAACTTTAAGTGATATAAAATTTCGGCTCTTTGAGGTATGCATTGTGTGTCGTTTTAGCTTTGTGATTTTTTAAATTGCATAGTTTTCAAAACTTTTCTACCTTCCATTGTTTTCTACGTTATACTTTTTTACTTTGTAGTTTTCTACCTTGCATAAGTTTAATTTTTATGTATGTGATTTTATTTAGTAAAACAAATTAGAATGGAAGAACCTAGTAATCAGACTTCAGCTTCAACTTATACTGTGCGTGAGAAAGTAGACATTGCTTGGAATCATTTTGTTGAAGTTAAAGGAGCTAATGGGAAGAAACAATTTAAATGTTTACATTGTAGCATTTCATACAAGGGATAAGGAATTAATAGAATGAAACAACATTTAGCAGGTGTTAAGGGGAATTTAGCTGCTTGTAAGAAGGTTCCACACGATGTTAGATATCAAATGCAGGAAAACTTGAAAGATATTTTAAGAAAAAAATGGCAAGCACAGGAAGAGTTGGACAGTACTCCATTTCCTATAGATGATGCTATATATGAAGAGAGAGATTCATGTTCGCTGCCAAAAACACAATCTTCTCAAGCACATGCATCAGAACTAAGTAAAGGAAAAAAGAAAAGCTTCTAATATGGATACATTCTTTGCTCCTAGAACTACATGAGATTCTCAACCTTCAATTAAGAGTGCTTTAACATCCAACGAAGTAGTGCATCGTGCATATATGGCAGTAGCAAGGTAGTTTTTTTATTGCTGCATCCCTTTTAATGCTCTTACTTCAGTATATGCACATAAAGTTGTTGATGCCATTGCTGCAATAGATCCTGGTTACAAGCTCCCCAATTATCATAACATGAGAGTAAACCTACTTAGGGATTGCAAAGAAGAATGCAGGCTACTCATTGACAGTTATAGACAAACTTGGAAGAAAACAGGTTATACACTTATGGCAGATGGATGGACTGATAGTAGGAGCAGAACTTTAATCAATTTTTTGATATATTGTCCACGTGGTGAGTTTTTTTAAAATCAATTGATGCTTCAGACATCACAAAGGATGCTATCACTTTATGCTCTTTATTTGTTGAGGTTGTTGAGTGGGTTGGTCCAGAGAGTGTTATTCAAATAGTTACTGATAATGCAGCTAATTACAAAAAGGCAGGTCAACTATTACATGAAAGATTCAATAATATTTACTGGTCTCCTTATGCTGCCCATTGTATGAATTTAATTTTGAAAGATATTGGCAGTATGCCTCTTATAGAGGACTTAGCAAAAAAAGCATTAAAGTTGACAATTTTTTGTTATAATCACATATTCATACTTGCATGGCTTAGGAAAAGGCCAGGTTGGAAGGAGATCATACGTCCTGGAGCAACTCGTTTTGTAACAACATTTATAACTTAGAAAAGTGTGCATGAGCATCATCATGACCTACAAGGACTCATCACAAGCAAGTTCTTTGTAGATTCAAAGATATACAAAACTTCCAAGGGAAAGGAGGTAGCTTCAATTATTTTGGACCTGAAGTTTTGGGATAATTGTCTTATTATTTCGAAGATATCTGGCCCTTTGATTAGATTGTTTCGTATTGTTGACTCTGATGAAAAACCATCTCTTGGATATCTATATGATGGTATGTATAGAACAAGAAAGGCAATTAAAGCTATCTTCAAAAATATGAAGAGATCATATAAGCCTTTTACTACTATAATAAAAAGAAGATGGGATACTCAATTAAGGCAAGACATCCATGCAGCAGCATATTATCTCAATCCTCATTTCTAGTATGATAGAGAGAACTATTGTCAAAAGCCAGAAATTTTACAATATTTAGTTGAATTAATTGGAAATAAAGACATTTTCTCTAAGCCCACCATTGCAATGATGAAGTCAGATTATTTTGTGATAGCTTAGAAAGCTTTGGAAAACCAATTGCACTGACAATGACTAAAGAAATGCAACCTCGTAATTCTCTTTTTTACTTTCAACATGTGTATATACTTATACAAATATGCTTATTCATTAAATTCTCAAACTTGATAATATGTAGATGAGTGATGGAAGATGTTTGGATCAAGTGCTCCAAACTTGCAGAAAGTTGCTATAAAATTCTCAGTCAAACATCATCTTTATCAGGATGCGAAAGAAATTGGAGTGTTTTTGAATTGATCCACTCGAAGAGATGGAATTATTTGGAGCATCAACGACTCAACGATCTTGTATAGTTCGATATAATCTGAATTTAAAGAATATGTATGATCTTACATTAAATTTATGTATAAGTGTCAATTTAAGTAGTATGTAACTATGTATAATCTTAATATAAAATTATTTATTCATTTTTTAGGTTACAACTTAAAAAAAGACATTATGACCCTCTGGACTACACTTGTGTTGAAATGGTTGATTTTTGGATGCTTGAAGATGAAACAACTTCAGAACTTGACTTATAGGATTTAAAAAATGAGATATACAAAGAGGATGCAATACCAGTTGTTGAAGAACAAAATATATCATTTAATCAGCCAGGACATTGTAAGTTGACAATGAAATTTGAATATATTATTTAATTGTAAGTAAAAATAATATCTTATTTTATATTTCTTATTTGTTGGTGAAGGTGATTTAGAGAATGAAGGAGATGTAGGAGACATAAGCAGGCTTGATCAATCGGATGCATTTGAGTTTGAACATTTTGGTGAAGCGAGACCTGGAGACTCAACTTATATAGATAGATTTGATGATACTAATTTAGGAGATCTTTGAAACTATTGAACTGAGAAATTGAAACTTTGATTTTAACTATGAATATGTTTTGTTCTTGTGATCAGTTGGTATAAAGTAATTTTGCATCTTTTTATGATTGATGTTACATGCTTAATTATTATTAAATGTTATTATATTTGATTCATATATGGAACTTATTTGATCTTACAAATCTTTTATGTATTTAGAGCAAAAATAGATGTGATTTCTCATCAATCTTAAAGCCTGCTTGCCAAACTGGTGATTGCCAAGGTTTGCTATCATGCAATGGAATAATTGGTTACCTCCTGCCACACTAATAGAGGTAATTAGTTCTCTTATGCTTCATTATGCATAGCTTTCTTACTGCTTTGTAAAGTTGTTTTTTATACTTCATATTATAATTTTCTTCAATTTTTGCTATATATTTATAAATAATTGTGTTATTATTATAATATTTAAATATAATAAATATTTATTACGTCATCCGGTTCGACCCCAGTTTGACCCCGGTCGAACCATCAAACCTCTAACCCCTCCTTCCGGTTCATTGACCGGTCCGGTTTTAAAAGCCTTGGGTTTTGCAAACGGAAAAGGTCCTTTTACGCGTGAATAGGCCGTAGATCATTAGGACCCCGCTCCCGCTCGTCGTTAAAAGCCGACGGAACTCAACCTCCTCCTTCCTCCTCTAGCTCACTCCACTGCAGCCGACTACTTTCTCACAAGCTTCCGACCTCCCATCATTCAACCTCTTCGCAATAGCCACTTGCCAGTCGCCTTGCTCTTCCTCATCCCACCGAGCCTCCTATACTCAGACCCAACCAAACCCGCAAGCAAACCGCATGCACACGAAGTTTCTGACCACCTGCCGTGGCCGGAAGACTCAGGAAGCCAACTCCCTCTCCTCCATATCCTTCGCCAACACCTGCTCTGTCGAAGCCCCGACCTTCCCTAGCTCCAGAGCCACACGCGACTGCCAACCTTGAGTTCGACATCCGCCTCCAGCCGAATCGACCTAGGCCGACGAACCTTCTAGCAGCGATCTTCGAGGTCGAGCAGATCTTCTCTCGCGTACAGGTAATCTTCCCCTTATTCTTCTTCCTCTTCTTCAACCCCTTCTTCTTGTTCTTCTATCTCTTCTTCTACTATTCTTCCCTCTTTTGCTACTACTTCTTCTACTATTTCTTATTCTTCCTTTCCCTTTCCTGAAAGTTCGTATGGCAAAAATGAATACGAAAACTTGCTTGCATTGTTTGGGGAAGATTGAGTTCTTCTAAGTATTCTTGCTAAAGGGATTAAAGTAATGATTTTCTTGTTTTTTGTGCTAAGATGCTGAAGTTATGCTTGCATTTTTTTTTTTCATTTCTCATTTCAACAATTTCAAATTGTTTAGCTTACATAAAATTGCAAAATTAACTATCAGATTTCCTTTTGCTATAAATAATAAGTGAATATGATGTTGTTTTCCCAGGGCTAAGTTCTTGTATTCCTGCCCACTTCACAATGATCTACGCCATCATCATCTTCATTTTCATCATTTTTCTTATCTCTACCATCACCTACATCACCTACTTAATGTGGAATTACTATGTTGTTGCCCCTCCCCTTCAGCCCGAACACAATGTAGATACTAAGATCGACAATGCTACCCTTAGTACCCGGCCTACGTTCACCTATGTTGAAGCCAAGAGTCGGATTCGCGAGCGGTCAACTCCATTTGCTGCTCTATTTGTCTTGTCGACTATGAGGAGGACGCGAGAGAGGATATATAAGGCATTGAGGCTTCTGTCAGAGTGTGGACATTTATTTAATGCAACATGTGTGGATCTATGACTATGGCGGCAACAAACTTGTTCAGTGTGCCGGTCGTTCGTGGTGAATCGAGATATGCAAACATCTTTGGCTGAGGTAATTCCACTTGAGATTGAACAAGCTTAAATATATACAAATATGGTAATCGAATATGATAGACATCTATAATTTATGATAGTAGAGTAATGCCTGCCTGGTTTTACATAAAGTATAAACATTCATGTTGGTTATTTGTCTATTAGTATGTTAGGTTGTGTGCTTGAAGATTGTTAAAAATCATATATATTTTAAATTAAATGACATTATTGTTGATGTATGACAATATATTACTTGTGATTCTTGGGTTGATCTGTTCCATGTAAAAATGTTGTGATTTTTCTTTTCAATACTCCATGATGTGACTAAGAATAATGTTTGACTATTGTGTTTTGCTTGAGATTTGATAATAATTTTATTGTATGCTTTATTTATTTTTCAATAAATATAATATATTATAAATTAATGATCATTAATTTCAAAAGCAAGAAAGATAAGAATCACATTAAATTATTTGATTGAATGGTTCTTTTCTCTCTGTATGTGCAAAACTTTTTACGAAGAAAGTAGATGACGTGCCGACAAGATGGCTACACTAATTAATGTTGTAGGCATGAGGAACATTAATATTAGCAATGTTGATAAGAGGGAATGATTGATTCATTGAGCTTAGTTTTAGAGCCAAGTTTTGTATATGTCGAGTATTAGTTGGGGCATTAATGGAGCAAATTTTTTTGTTATGAAAAATTCTCTTGATGGTGTGGTGTTACTTCTTTGTAGGGATATAAAGCTAGAATACAGGAGCTTGAAGGAGAAAATGAAAGATTATAACAAGAAGGTTGCCAAATTTTATGGTAATATGTCATCTAAGTGAAGAGGTTCAAACCTGCTGCAAAGTCCAATGTTAGTCGCACTTTCCATTTAACTTATTTAATTGTTTTGGTTATTTTAGTTATTAAATTAATTATATTTGCATTCCATGTGCCTATCAATGATTGCTGAAATCTGATGGAGCATCAAAACTTTCAATACATCAGCTTTATTTTATATTTCTATTTTTGTTTTTAACTAAAGTAAAATCTCTCTGCTCCCATAAAAATTTATTTTTTTTAGGGGAAAATATATTTCTTTTTTAATTTTAATTTTTTTTATCTTATGAGTAATATATTTTTTAAAGAATAATAAATGAAATAAAAAAAATTAAAATTTTCAATGTTAGAGTCAAATTCGAATGAAAAAATTTTATTAGAATTAAAAAAAAATTATTTAGGCCGCTATAAAAACTTGATCTGATCATTTCGATTCCGAACGCTGCTTACTGGATTCCTCTTCTTGCCGGTTAGGGTTGCCGGTTAGGGTTTTTGGATATATCATATCGATGGTTCGGAAAGCAAGGTAGATATTGTAGGGTTTTTGGAACGCTGTGTGGTTGGTCTTTCTGAACTTCCTTCGTGAGTTCCTCTTCCTCTTCATGCTTCTGCTCTACGTTTGCCCCAATTTCAAGGAGTTTGGAACTTCTCCGACAGATTTCTTAGTTCAAAAACAATAGAATATGCTACTTATTGCATTCGTATTTTTAATTTCCTTACGAGTTTGGTATGTTTATTCCAATGTCTCTCCCTCAGCCAAAAAAAGCTGCCCCTGGTGCCGAGCTACCACACAACATTAGGAAATCAGTAAATGGCTTCCAGCATGACTGCCCAAGTTTCGGCGTCCAAGAGGAAGGATTCGGCACTGACGAGGGAGGGGGATCAGTTAATCATCACGCCGTTGGGCGCCGGTAATGAAGTGGGGCGCTCCTGCGTGTATATGTCGTACAGAGGAAAGACCGTCTTGGTAAAAGAACATATTTTTTTCCTTCTCTCTTTTCAGGATCCAGTGACTTTTCCATGACCGCAGTGAACTGTCTTCGTCTTCTTTACAGTTTGATTGTGGAATACACCCAGCGTACTCTGGTATGGCTGCACTTCCTTATTTTGACGAGATTGATCCTTCGACCATTGATGTTCTCCTTGTTACACAGTATGAAATCTTTGTCCTGTTGACCTTTTTCTCTCGTGCTTTCACTTATATAAATTCTTGATTCTGCGATAAAAGAAAATTCTTTCGCAAACTTGCTTGGTAAGTCTCTTTTCTTATTTTATTTGTAAAAAATTCAATTATTTTTCTTGTACTTTAATAAGAGGTAAATTTTATCCGCCTGAAGCTCAGTTCTCTTTTTCCATACTTAATGATATGACTCAATAAATTATCTCGCCAAAAGATAGGTAAAATATGGCCTAATTGCAGTATTCTATTTTATTTTGCAGCTTTCATCTAGATCATGCTGCATCCCTTCCATATTTTCTAGAGAAGGTATTCATTAATTTGTTGAGGCCGTCATGATTTTTTGACTTTTCTTCCCTAAATGCTAATTGTTTGAAGCATGCTCTCAGACCACTTTCAAGGGAAGAGTTTTCATGACTCATGCAACAAAGGCTATTTACAGGCTGCTTTTGTCAGATTATGTTAAAGTAAGTAAAGTCTCCGTTGAGGATATGCTGTTTGATGAGCAAGACATCCTTCGTTCCATGGATAAAATTGAGGTACGATTTATTCCTGTGTTTGTATTTATTAAATTTAACATTTCCATATTTTCAATGTGCACCTGTAGTACATCTTCTAAAAAAATAATGCTTTTAGGTTTAATCATTTTTTTCTTAAATTAAATGTTTTTTTCCCAGTTAAGGCCTATGCTCCTGTATCTCATAACATTTTTACTATTTAAATTCATGCAAATGTTGTGTGGGTTAGGACATATTCACTCACTTTGATTTCTATAATTATGAGTCCAGTTCAGGAATGTAGTGATTTCAGCTTTTAAGCACCATTGATATCAAAGGAAACTTCAATATTTTGTTTGCACCTGCATGTGGGCACAAAGTAGCATGACTAGGAAACTTGGCTGAGGATTTCAATTATAAAGAAAGAGCGATAAAGTGATAGGAGATGCATAAGTTTAGCCTAAGATTCAAATAACACAAATATGACGGAACATACTAAAATGGGACCCACTTATATATATAATTTTCTAAATTTAAGAGGTGCAATTGCTCAATCAAAGAATGACCACATATGTTCGTTAAAAGTGACGGCCTGATGGGGATGCACTTATATGTAAGAATTAACAAATAAACATGTTAATCTATTAGTAATTTGTTTATTATTTTATACATATTGAGGTTCAATTGCCTTCATCAAAGTGTATTTATAAAGAGCTATCAAGGAAAACATGAATTTCTAAATGTAGAAAAAAATTGAATAGTAATAAGGCTTAGTATGATTATAAAAAAATTTGAACTATTGCAAATGTAGTAGCGAGTAATGCAAAAGCTTCAGTTTTTGATGATTTATGGAATAGGCTTGGTTCTAAACATGGAGAAAAGGAGCTGTATAGAATACGTAAGGCAAGAGATCTAGGGATTTTGATAAATTGGATGCTTTAAAAGTGAATATAATGTATCTTTGTTAAACATTTAGATATCAAGGAAAAGTGGAAATTTTACTTTGAGTAATCAATAAACGAGCTTTAAGAAAGAAATTATTTTGTTAGAGTATAATGAATTATATGATAGATTGATCAAAAGAAGTGAAGTGGATTTAGCTCTAAACAAGATGCATGGAGGTGATACTTCAGTTCTATGTGAGATACTTATTGAGATTTGGAGAATTGTGGGATCTTAGTTAAAGTATGAAGATATCAAGAGAAGATGTAAATATTACTTTGAGAATTTGCTAAATGAACTTTAAGTAAGAAATTATTTTGGCAATGTATAATGAAAAATATTATAAAATATATTATAGTGAAGTCAAGTTAGCTTTGAAAAAGATGCATAAAGGTAATATATTGGGTATAGATGAGAAACTTATTGAGATTTAGAGAATTGTGAGATATTGGAGTTATTTTCTTAATAAATATTTTAAATTGAATTTTGAAGAGTAAGGCTATGCTAATTTATTGGATAAGAAGCATTTTGGAGCCAATATTTAAGAACAATTGTGATGGTCAAGTTTGTTCAACTATGCTAATTTATTGGATAAGAAGCATTTTGGAGCCAATTAAGAACAATTGTGATGGTCAAGTTTGTTCAACTATGCTAATTTATTGGATAAGAAGCATTTTGGAGCCAATATTTAAGAACAATTGTGATGGTCAAGTTTGTTCAAACTATAGAGGAATCAAACTTATGAGTTATACAGTGAAGCTATGAGAGAGAGAGAGAGAGAGAGAGAGAGAGAGAGAGAGAGAGAGAGAGAGAGAGCAATGGAATGTAGCCTTAAAAAATACATCAATTTTGCACAACCAATTTGGCTTCACACTAGGAAGATTTATCATGGAAGAGTTTTTTTTTAATAATTAGAGAATTATAGAGAACACCAAAGGAACATAACCTCAAATTTCATGGATATAGTAAACCCAATTTGGTTTGATGCCAATTGGATTTACTATGGAAGAGTTTTTTTTTTGTTAAGAGGATGATTAAAGAAGTATGTGAAACAAATAAGTGTTTGTCCTATCAATTTATTTATATTGAGAATATATATATGATTAAGTATAAGAGAAGTGATTAGATGCACATTGAGGCAGCAAGAAGTGTGGCAAATGTAAGTTGATGTTATTGAATATATATATATATATATATATATATATATATATATATATATATATATATATATATATATATATATATATATATATATATATATATATATATATATATATATATATATATGATGGTTGCTGACTAATATTACTAAAAGTATGCCGTCCCTAAATAAGCATGATTAATATTTCATTGCTTGCTGATGGATCCTACTATCCATCTACTTGCTGTTGATGCCAAGTTTTCAAGATTGCTTTATCCACTTTACCAATACATGACATTGCTTATTCTTTATTTGTATATTATTAAATATAATAAATATTTGAATTTAAATATTTAGATCTTGTTTTGTTTTGTTTTTTTTTAGTTTTTGTTTAGAAAAGTATTTTTTCTGTCTATGGGACAACTGTGGATTATTTTCTCTATTTTTACCTAGCTTGTACTTTAAAACCCTTGAAGAATTGAATTAATAAGGTCTTCTACATATTTTTACATGGTATTAAAGCAATTCTGTCAGCTTCCCCTCATATTTTTCCTGCTCGTTCTTGCTCCATTCCTTCTCATTGCTAGCAATAGAGGAAGCACTTACTCTCTAAGGTGACCGTCAAGCTTGGTCTGTTTTTCTAATCAACAACAACACCTCATTAAAGACCCTACCCTTCCACTATCTTCCATAAGCTTAACGGACAAAATTTCATCCACTGGTCTCAAACAGTGATGAAGTTTGTTTGTGGGAAAACAATGAAGATTATCTTACACGATAGACTCATACACCAAATGAAGAAGACCCTAATTTACGGACATTGAATTTGGAAAATAATATGACGATGTTATAGCCAATTAATTTCATGAAAAATGAAATAGGAGAAAATTTCGTGCACTTAAAACCACTAAAGAAATTTGAGATGTGACAAAAGGAGTCCACTTCAATGTTGGCAATACCTTGATCAAAAGCATTTTTTATGAACTATGACGGGATGATTTTCTTCTTGATTGAATCAAGAAGGATATGCACCTTTTGGGTAGAAGGAGAATCCTAGAGGAAGAGAAAAGCGAGAATTTCATTTTCATAATTTCAATTATAGCAAGGGGGTTTTATTTATAGGCTTGTACAAGTGAAAGAAAGAGGACAAATGTCTAAAATAATAATAAACTAATTTACAAAATACCCCTGATGTTATAGATTTATTTCTAATAAAACCAAGGGTTGATTTAGTCATTAAACCGTTTTATAGACCGGGTGTACACAATAAACTTTGAATTATTGTCTTGAGATTATTCTTCTGATTTGTGGATCTAATATTCTCTTTATTTTTGTATTATTTTTACATCCAGAGTAATGTGTTGGTGCTTAAATGGAATGGAAATGCCTAGATGATAGTCAACAATGTAGGAAGATAGTGTAGTTAGAACGAATGTACAAATTCTTATTCAGGGGCTATTTAGCTACAAGTAGGATTTAACTTTAATATTGTTTAGTAAATCGAAATCCTATAAATCCGAATTACTAAATTCTACTAAATTAAAATCCCAAAAATTTTTGACAAGTTAAGTGTTAAATCCTATGGAACTATTTGACAATGTAATCCTGGATTTAACGCATTTAGTTCATTGAAAAATTGAATTTGACTTATGTTTAATTTTAATTTACATTTTTAGTGCAAATTACTTATTAATTCTAATTTTAATCACTATTAGGGTTGCAAACGAACCGAGCTTCAGCCTGTTCGTGTTCGAGCTCATTCGCCAAAACCAAGCTCATGCTCGGCTCGAAGCTCGTTAAGCTTATTGGACTGTTGTTCGAGTTTGAGCTCGTTTAAAACCAACATGTTCGAGCTCGGCTCGTGTTCAGTTTGAGCTCGTTTATTTTCAAGTTAATCGAGCCTTATCGAGCGGCTCGTTTACACGAGCCGAGCCCACTCGAAATTCACAAAATTTCCTTTAATAATTATAACAGACCCGAGCAAATCAACCCAGCCAGCCCAAATAACATTCCATTATCTAACTCAACCCGTCCCGTTCCACCTCGCCCGCTTTTCAGTTTACACGAACACATTTTATTTTTATAAAGCAACATCATGTATTTCTAGGCAGTGTGGGACTAAACTCCCTTCGACAATTTTTTTTTTTGCTTGGGTCATGGAGGTGAGAAAGAAGCAGGTTTGGTCTGTTTAAGTAAGAACGTGATTGTTATCTAAGCATGCATGGTCACGGAGGAGAGAGAAGCAGCTTTCTGCTAGCCCAAATCGTATTCCATCAATTTATTTTTGTTTTTTTTATACATCAATAATAATATATATAACTTTAAAAGTATATTTTAAATATGATGTGGCCAAAAGTTAATAATATTATTTTTGTTTTCTTATAAGTAAATTATTTTCTAAGTTAATAATATTTTGTAATTTAATATAATTAACATTTTGTTATCTAATATTTTGTTTTATTTTTGTTTTCTTAAAACATTGTTATCTAAGTTAATAATATTATTTTTGTTTTCTTATACAAGCATGTTCACCAGCTCTAAACAATCTTGTTCGTGAACATAAACGAGCCAAACGCCAGGATGTTCAAGATTGTTTATTTAACTATCGAGTATTGTCAAAGTTGTTCAAGCTTGTTCATTTACAATATCAAACGAATATAAACAAGTTCTTATCGAGCCGAGCCACGAGTAGTTCGTCGAACGCTCGGTTCATTTGCAGCCCTAATCACTATCAATAAATTATAATTACAAAAATAATATAATTAGAAAATAATTAATTATGAAATAACTTATTAATTTAATTTTTTTTATTTTTAATTATTTATGATTTAATTATTGGATCGGCTATTTTTGGTCAGAAAGTATTTTTTGAAATGGATTGATGATTATGATGGTAACAGTGAGTCAGGTTCCCACCACCAGCCTTCGTTGCTGAAACTCTAAAGAATATTGGTCCTTCAACCATCATTCATTATCGAAATTCTAAGGAATATTGGTCCTTATGCTTACTTCGTGCTTCCAAGACCGAGGAGAGATCGAGCGGGAGGGCTCCTCTCGCGTGCAACGGTCGGAGTCAACCTAGCATAAGCGAGAGAAGTCGGGCATAGGATCTCCTCTTGCGTGCGTATGGAAAGAGCTGAGAGTTCCCTCTCATGAGGGTCTAGGGCCGGGACAAGCAAGAGTGTGAGACCTATATTGCTTCCTTCGATCAAACTAGAGGGATCAGAGGCTTTGTGTGCGCCTGTATAGGGTTGATTGAACATGAGTGTTTGGGTAGAGTCGGACGATTGATTTGCATTTGGCTGAAGGCTGGCTTGATTGGATGGGAGGAGATTTGTGTGCCAAGTGCTGAGCCTCTTGAGACATGTTTTTTTTGCTGATATCCTTGAAGCTTGTTGCAACCCTAAAAATAGATTTTGTCGTGCCTTCATTGTCGGCCTTTTGTGGTTGCTATCCTATTTATAACAAATGCAACCTTCATTACTGCCATGCTTAATATAGCCTTCATTGCTACCATTTGCTACCATAATGTCTGAAGCTAATTTCTCCCAAAGTTTTGATCAAATGGATGGCTCTATGGTGCACCAAGGGATTTGATAACTTTAATAGTTAGAGTAACTTATAAATTTTTTTTTTTTAAAAAAAGAGACTTGATAACTCTACTTTTTTGTGACTAATTACCAAGCTGGGAATGACAGATCTGTATTCCCTAATTTGAGGGGGAGTGTTAAAATCCCAACCGTCCCCTGGCCCTTGATTCTATGGCCATGATGGAGATCTGTGGGAGGCTCACTTGGATCACGTCGATCTCCTTCCATATTCATGTGGCTGATTTAGAAAGAATTATATTAGGGAAATTATGCATGATTTCATATTTATTTGTTTCTTTATTAAGATATCTTATATAGATCTCTAAATATGGATAGGTTTGTATAATGAAATTAAAAGCCTTTTTCTCCAATTCTTTGAATTTTAATGATTATTAATTAGTAATTATAATTATCATTATGAACTAACCATTATAATAATATAATTAGAATATTAGTTAATTATCAATTGATCTAAGTTATTACTTATTAATAAAATGATATTCTTAATTAATTTTAATTAAATTAGTTAAAAAAAATTAATTTGTTCCTATGTTATACTTCTCAGCAATGCATGCTTTGCTAGTCGAAGGTTTGCTATGGATTGCTTTTGATCTTCTCCCGCTATTCGTTTCTCTTCGACTTCGCCTGCTTAGTGTGATAGGTATAGTGTTGAATAAGACACTAAATAACTTATTTGCCTCTTTCAATGACTTTCCTTCCTGTCGGGTCCGAAGTCACAGTTCACCGTTCTTCTGTTGGATCCGATGTAATGACAATGACAAGAGCTTGCTCGTTGTGAAGGTAGCCATCTTCAGCCAAATTCCGTAAATCCACCGAACTCCTGAATTTAGTAAATTTGGGATTTACGGCCAAAAAAGGGAAACAAGTTTTAACTCGCTGTTAGATTTAACAGTTTCATAAATCCTGTTTGGCAGGATTTAGCATAAATCTTGCTCAAATCTTGCATAAATCATGCATCCAAACAACCCCTCTGTCTTAATAAAATTCAGATGATATTTGTTGAAGAATTATGAGTAAGCTTAAAGCCTCTTCTTAGCATTCATAATGTTTTCTCTAAGATTCAACGAGAAAAAAATAGAAGACGCTAATGATGGGAGTTGTTTAATAATTCTCAAGACTTTAATAACTCTGGCCTTATAGCTTGTGGAACTTGCTTTTCCATGAGGGTGATAGACCATAAATGTTAATAGCATGGAATAACATGCGCTTTGGTGCATAGCACAACGCAACGTAACGCCCACGCTATATTAATGGCGAAGTGCGAGAGGTTTAAATATTGCGTGCTATTTGCACTATGCACTAGTAATAGCACATAGCCTCTCATAGTGCATGCTATTTTAATTTATGCGCTTTGGTGCATAGGTGATTCTAGTTATGCCAATGAGAGGCATAGATCTTATAATTGGTGATTTCTATCATAGTTCTTTCTTTTAAATAGTTTAGTGATTGATTTATCTGCATGATTTTAGCTTTCGGTAAAATTGATACATATTAATCTTTAATGATGAATCTAATCACTGGAATTTTATAGTTAACGGATTTCTTGTAGAATTTTAGATTTTGATGGCTTTATATTATCTTTTAGAATGAATGAAGTGTTATTTTTTATTTGCATAAAAAAGACTTTTTTAAAAAAAATTAAAATTTTGATAAACTATTAATTATGAAGTTCTTTTTCCTTTGTGCAACTCGTCTTAAGATTTGTATTAGTTAACCCTAGCTCTAAGTATTCAATACATCAGTGTAAAATGTAGTAATACTAATAATAATAATAATATGTTTTTATATATAAAGCATATTGATTGATATAAACTTTAAAACAAAAATGCACTAGTTGATCCAAAGTGATAAATGTTTAATTTGAAACGAATGTTGCTTAGGTTTAATTACAACATCTAATAAAAAGATTTGAGAGTTTCTGTGAATTGATTCCTGTTGAAGGAAAAAAAAAAGTTGAATTTGAATATTTAACGATCAAATGATCAGTTGCTGAGTTTCATAGAAGCTTTTCTATTAGTTTCCTCCATTAGTGTTTGTGGTGTTTACTCTTTTTCCCCTTAACTAATGTGCGATTCTTAAATAGCGTTTGCATTGTATTCTTACTTACAGATAAAGAAACAGTGTTTTGCTTTAAATATTGCCTCTTTCATATTTACTTTTTTATTTAGGTATTCCATAGTTCATGTCTTTAGTTAATATAATTAATGGGACCCATGAGAGAGTTCACTTTTTAGAGCAAATTAGAAAGAACAAAAACACATTTAGTTCAAATGAGAGTTCTTCATTGATCTGCCAAGTGTTCACTTTCCTATTTTAGAAGTACCATAGCCACTTTTTCTTCTTCTGCTTTACCATGCCACATGGGTAGTGCCTACGTGTGTCATGTCATCTTTTCCAGTTTTTTTTTTTTACCTTGAACCTTTAAAAGCTTATCCTTGCATATGGTCAAAAGAAAAAGTAGTTTTTAGAGAAGAATTACTATTCCCCTACGCAATGCTGGAAGCTCATATCCTTGCAACAGTAGAATTCTGATGTTACCAAGTTAATTCTGGATTGTAACACGGCCAAACTGGCTTTATGCACCACGTTTTGTTATTTTTGGAAGATTTTGTTGGTTATATATATATATATATATATATATATATATATATATATATATATATATATATATATATATATATATATATATATATATATATATATATATATATATATAATGTTCTGCAGTTATATTAATGAGTGCTATCACTTGTATCTATCAGAGGTTTGAGTGGATTAGACAAGTTTCAGGTTATTGATTTCCACCAGACGGTGGAAGTGAATGGAATTCGTTTCTGGTGCTACACCGCTGGCCATGTCCTTGGAGCTGCCATGTTCATGGTAGACATTGCTGGCGTCCGAGTTCTTTATACTGGTGATTATTCTCGGGAAGAAGACCGCCATCTTCGTGCTGCTGAAACCCCACAATTCTCTCCTGATATATGTATCATTGAATCCACCTACGGTGTGCAGCTCCACCAGCCACGTGTTATCCGAGAGAAACGCTTCACGGATGTGATCCATTCAACCATCTCTCAAGGAGGACGAGTGCTTATTCCAGCATTCGCCCTTGGGAGAGCCCAGGAGCTCCTCCTCATCTTGGATGAGTACTGGTCCAACCATCCTGAGCTCCACAACATCCCCATCTATTATGCCTCCCCTCTGGCTAAGAGGTGCATGGCTGTTTACCAGACGTACATTAATGCAATGAATGAGAGGATACGGAATCAATTTGCCAACTCAAACCCCTTTGATTTCAAGCACATCTCTCCTTTGAAGAGCATAGAAAATTTTGACGATGTGGGTCCATCAGTGGTGATGGCAAGCCCGAGTGGTCTTCAGAGTGGTCTCTCTAGACAGCTTTTTGACAGGTGGTGCACAGATAAGAAAAATGCATGTGTGATTCCTGGTTATGTTGTGGAAGGAACACTGGCAAAGACCATAATCAATGAGCCAAAAGAGGTGACCTTAATTAATGGCCTCACGGCTCCTCTAAATATGCAGGTATACTACATCTCCTTCTCGGCTCATGCAGATTTTGCACAGACAAGTACCTTCTTGAAGGAACTTATGCCTCCCAATATAGTTCTTGTTCATGGAGAAGCCAATGAGATGGCCAGGCTTAAGCAGAAGCTTATTACTCTATTTGCTGATCAAAATACAAAGATAATCTCCCCAAAGAATTGCCAGTCCGTTGAGATGTACTTCAGCTCTGAGAAAATGGCCAAGACAATAGGAAGGTTAGCTGAAAGGACGCCAGAAGTTGGCGATACTATCAGTGGACTGCTGGTTAAGAAAGGCTTCTCATACCAGATTATGGCGTCAGAAGACCTACATATTTTCTCTCAGCTATCTACTGCAAACATCACACAAAGGATATCTGTCCCTTATAATGGTGCATTTGGAGTTATAAAACACAGATTAAATCAGATATATGAAAGTGTGGTGTCCCCACAAGAGGAGACGGATGTCCCAACCCTTATCGTTCATGAGAGGGTGACCATAAGACATGAGTCGGAGAGCTTTGTGAGTATGCAGTGGTCTTCTGATCCGATCAGTGATATGGTCTCAGATTCTGTTGTGGCCTTAATCTTGAACATAAATAGGGAAGGTCCGAAAGTAATGCCTGTGGTGGAGAACAAGACTGAGGAGGAGAACGAAAGGATGGCACAGAAGGTGACATTTGCTTTGCTGGTATCCCTTTTTGGTGATGTGAAGGTTGGGGAGGAAGGGAAGCTGATCATCACGGTTGATAGTGATGTTGCTCGTTTGAATGTGAAGAATGGTGAAGTTGAATGCGAGAATGAGGCTCTCAAGGACAGAGTGAAGACAGCATTTCGACGTATTCAAAGTGCAGTGAGGCCAATCCCACTATCGACATCTTGATCTGATTTGTTTCATGGTTAACAAAGTTTTTTTTTTTTTAAATTACTTTTTTATTTTACTAGGGTAGTGGAACTTTTGACTAGCAGCTGGGTTTCATCTATGTATTTTGATATGTTTGTTCGGGCTCAGCTTTTTCAGTCAAGAAAAATGCTAGTCATGACGGTGGAGGAGATGGTCCAACCCACGAACTTAGGCAAACTTTTTTTCCGGAGCTATTACTCTTATTTGCGAGTCTTGTGATTATTGAAGCTTTCTTTTTTATTTCCTGGACATTCACATCGGGATGGTTAACGTTTGTTGTCATCGACTCCCTAAACATTTCATGTTTGCTGATTAAGTTTCTTCATCTCGTTGTTACTTCCGATTTTTATGCTGTATGTATATTATCTTGTTTCTAAGATATCATGGAATGAAAGATGTGGTGGCTCTTCAGTGGTAAGGGTTGCTTACCTGCTAGGAAAAAAAAAAAAAAGTTCTAACATATTACAAATCTTCACTCTTTTCTTTTCGATTGTGTAATTTATTTTATTTTAGTTTGTGTGGTTTAGCCCTTCCTGCCTATAAAGATAGATGGGAACGTACAAATAAATCTATAATCGACATCTCTTATGTCAATGTCATTACAATATATGATATACATTATTGAGTGCCTTTTGAATTACCTGTTTCTAAATGGTTTGATTGTCAAAGGCTCGCTCGCATTTGTTTTTTGGCAGATTTCCTCTTGATCTGTATGTTTAAGACAATATTTTGACCAATTGAATGGAAGCTAGCATGCAGGTATATGCAACTCGTAGGAGTCAGCCAAGCTTGTCTTGTAGGAGCTTCATCAAGAGGGTATATGCACTCCATTCAGAGGGAGATTTGCTCTATCAAGATTCAGTAAGGGCAAGCATTTGCCCCAGTGATGATGCTCAACGAAGAAAGCACATTATTGATCATTTGGCTTTTGTCTTGATCAGATCTGCAGGGTTCTTGCTATGGTATTTTGTTACATTTTTTTTTTTCTTTTTATCTTCTGGGAGATATTTTGAAGTTTTATCATATAATATGGAGAAAAACTGAATTACATTTTGATGCTTTGGGAATGAAACATTTTGCAAAAAAATTATGGTTGCATGCTGGTGGGAGTACATTCAATCGATGTTTGAAAATCTGATCGTACTAACTAGTTTAATTGATTCGATCGTGTATAAAGCATAATGACAATTAGCATATACACAGTGCAACTTTCATTATACTCATCATATGCGTGTAGAAATGAATCTTGAACTAAATGAACAGTAAATATATGCATGTCATATATTTCATGCTGTGTTTTATAATAATTAATATTATTATACATTTCAATTAAAATGATGTATATATGCAAAGCCATCTAGTGAAATGTTAATTCAAACTAGTTAAAATATTCAGGATGATGATATTCATCACATATTAAAAATATATATGGTAGAAATTTATTAGAACTAGAGATATTGCATTTTAATGAAATTTAGGAGATAAAATCTATGAAAATTAAAATCAATAAAATAAAAATAGAATTCGGATTATCTACCATGATAGACAAAAATGACCCTAAATGAGCTTTGTCTCTCCCCTTTATCCTCCTTGCTACCTCTTCCCCTCTTTCTTTTCTGGTAAGGCAGCAAATAAGCGAGGGATGGCTGAGGTGGTGAGTTAAGAAAAATGGATTGAGATATTTTAATATTTAAAACCTCTATTCTGACCTAGCATCATGACACTTAACTCCCCAAGGCCTTGTTATGCTCCCTAGAGAATCTCCTAGATTCTCCACCTGAGACTCAGATCCATAATAAAGCCACTGGACACCGCACGCCTTCAGTTACCCATTTTTTCTCCAAAAATTTGAGAGCTCAAAGCGGGGGCACGGCAAACCCTACTGTCGTGGTGCTCTCACATAACAAATTTTGTAAATGTAGGAAAGTTAAATTGAGGCTGTTACAGCCAACCCCTAGTGCAGAGTACCATGGAGCTATAGGGTCGAGCACTATGGTGCTATGATATGTTGACTCACACCTATTCTATATTATATTTCATGTCAGGAAAAGGAGGAATAGCCAATTGAGTAGTTATGGTATCAGGTTTTGATTTGTCCGAGCATGTATTGGTTTTTTATTTTATGATTTTGTGTAATCATGACATTTTCTTTAGTTGCTTTGTTCTAGTTTGTTGGCATGCACATAGTGTGTAGATATTATATAAATATTTTGATAATGAATGAAAAGAATAATTTTCATGGATGAGTTTATTTTTCTGTTTAGTAGAAGTTAATTAAAAGCTCTTTAGTTGGTTTAATTCAAAGAAATAAAAAAAGTCTTCAAAACCTTGATCATTGGCTCGATCTGTCACCATTTAACACGATATGGCATGTGTTGTCTGTGGGTCATATTAGGTTAGATTGTGACAAATAAATGTCTTGTAAGCTGAGCTCGATGAGGTAGCAACCCAAGCTTGAGCCAACCCTAACTTGACTCTTTAGCTTATGAGCCAACTCGATTAAAAAATATTAATATAAAATGCACTTAAATATATTAGCATTCAAGATTTTAAGTACAAAATTGTTAAAAATATTTAAAATATGTATATGACTTTCTTATGATAAGTGATTCTTTATTATTTTTCTTTTAATGTCTCATTTTTTTTATCATTTTATTAGAATAAATTTTGAGTCTTGTTTAATTTATCACTTTCATATTAAATGAGTCAAATCGTGAGCAGACAAGAACACATAAAATAAAGCTCAAGCTCGAACTCAAAATCAATTAATTAATCAAGCTCAAGCTAGAGTTGACTCGAGTTCGACTCGACTCATTTATACTTATATATACACATATAAGTTCAATTTGTTCCTTCATTTTTTATTTAATAAGTTTTGTACATTTGATAGACTTTGTAAGTTTTTTTTTTTTTCTATTCTCTTTCATATAGCACAAGAATATTGATATTTGATTCACTTTTAAAAAATAGTTAGTTAAGCTATAATTATATGGTTCAAAGGGTCATGTATTCAAAGGAGATTCGAATCTTATTTGTACAAGCAATCAAATCTAGTTTAATTCGAACATTTATTCGAACATGATTCCAATATATGCTTAAGCTATGTTCAAACAATGATCAAATTCATTTCTTTGATTCTGCGTCTGACTATGTGTTTGAACTCTGTTAAAATGATATAATTTATTTATTTGGGTCATATCCACCAAATCCTCTCTTGCCTTTGGTTAATCGTATATCTCCTCCTGCTCTGGACATTTTGGACTAAAGAAAAATAAAAATGAAGAATTAGGAGAAGATGAGCGAGAGATGCTGCCGCAGGTAGGCGGGCAGGCAATGTTGCCATTGTGTGCCTCCTCAGCTATGTCTCAATACTCTGTTCCAGCCTTCCAATTGTCTCTGCCTCTGCTCCCGCGCTCCAGCTCCAAGCTGCCTTTCTCCTTTTGCTTCCCGCCACTTAATCCTTCCTCGCCGCCATCTTCTACTCCACCGCCTGCTGTGATTTCCCTTCCCCTCGACACCGATTTAGATAACCCCAACCGCTCCGTCGCCGTTCGCTCCCGTCTTAGCCAGCTATGCAAGGAAGGCCGGACCGAATTCGCCCGCCGCCTTTTCGACGCTCTCCCCAGGCCCATCCCGACCATTCTTTGGAATGCCCTCCTCATTGGCTATGTTTGCAATTCCATGCCAGACGATGCCCTCCGACTCTACCACCTTATGAATTCCACTTCCAAGGCGTGCTCCGACCACTACACCTACTCGTCCGTCCTAAAGGCGTGCGCCGACTCACGCCGCCTCCGCCTCGGCCAGTCTATCCACTGCCGCATCCTGCGCCGTTCTCCGACACGCCCCACCAACCGCGTTCTCAACAACTCTCTCCTCAACATGTACGCGTCAGCGCTCGATCCCCACCACGTATTTGTCGTGGATGCCGTCCGCTTGCTGTTCGACAGAATGCCCAAGAGAAACGTGGTGTCTTGGAACACGCTGATTGGGTGGTACGTAAGGTCCCGCCGACCGGCCGTCGCGCTGGAACAGTTTCGGCGCATGATTGAGACAGGAATTAGGCCCTCCCCTGTCAGCTTTGTGAACGTCTTCCCTGCTGCTGCCTCAATTGGTTCCATGGAGGGATTCAACTACTGGCCCGACTTGCTCTACGGTATGCTTATCAAATTTGGGAGCGAGTACGTTGCAAATGTCTTCGTCGTGAGTTCTGCCATATTCATGTATTCTGAGCGATCGGATGTCCAATCTGCCAGGCGGATCTTTGACTGCGCCGCTGAGAAGAACATCCAAGTATGGAATACCATGATTGGGTGTTATGTTCAGAATACTTGCTACCAAGAAGCTCTTGCACTTTTTTTGAAAGCTTTGGAATCTGTTGAGGTTGTTGCGGATGATGTGACTTTCCTGGCCTCCCTGATGGCAATTTCAGGGTTGCAGGAGAATGGGTTAGGACAACAGGTTCATGCGTACCTGATCAAAGAGAATACAACAAAGCCGCTTTCTTTGATCCTCAACAATGCTCTCATGGTCATGTATTCGAGATGTGATGATGTCATATCTGCTTTAGACGTTTTCTGCCTCATGTCAGAGAGAGATATTGTGAGTTGGAACACCATGGTTTCTGCCTTTGTGCAGAAAGGCCGGAACTTTGAAGGTCTGCGGCTTGTATATGAGATGCACAAGGCAGGCCTGGCAGCTGATTCAGTCACAGTTACCGCGTTGCTTTCAGCAGCATCTAATCTGGGCAGCCTCAATGTGGGAAAGGAAACACATGGCTATCTCATCCGCCATGGAATTGCGTTTGAAGGGATGCTTAGTTATCTCATCGACATGTATGCAAAATCTGGTTGCGTTGAGACAGCTGGACGCATCTTTGAAGGGGATGAATGTGATGAGAGAGATCAGGTCACATGGAATGCTATGATTGCTGGGTATATGCACAATAAAAATCTTGACAGGGCTGTTTCTTTGTTCTGCAAAATGCTGGGTGGAAACTGCTTGCCTAACCATGTAACCATCTCATTAATCCTCCCTTCTTGTGACCCTATTGAAGGAATCCAAGCTGGCAAACAGATTCATGGGTTTGCCATCCGCCAACACCTGGATAATAACGTCTTCGTAGGCACGGCCCTTGTAGACATGTATTCAAAGTGCGGCGGGATTACCTTCGCTGACAGAGTGTTCAATTTCATGAAGGAAAAGAACAGAGTCACCTATACTACAATGCTTTCAGGCTTTGGCCAGCATGGGCTTGGTGAGAGAGCTCTTTCGCTTTTCAAGAACATGCAGTCTTTGGACATAAACCCTGATGCACTAACTTTCGTGGCGCTCATATCAGCTTGTAGTTACAGTGGCCTAATCGATGAGGGCCTGGCTGTTTTTGAATCGATGGAAGAGTATGGGGTTGTGGCTACAACTGAGCATTACTGCTGTGTTGTGGACTTGTTAGGTAGAGCCGGGAGGGTAGAGAAAGCATATGAGTTTGTGAGGGATCTTGGTGATAGTGGAAATCACGTTGGCATTTGGGGTTCCTTGCTTGCAGCCTGTAAGCTTCATGGTAAGTACGAGTTGGGGAAATTGGTCTCAAGGAGGTTATTTGACATGGAAAATGAAAATGAAAATGGTATCGCAGGTTACCATGTTCTAATGTCAAATGTGTATGCTGCGGAGGGGAGATGGGATGGTGTTCACCGAGTAAGGCAGGAAATGAAAGGAAAGGGGTTGATAAAGGAGCCTGGTTCCAGTTGGATTGAGGTGCGGGATGCATCTCACAGATTCATGTCAAGAGATAAAAATCACCCTGAAAGTGACCAAATACACGCGATGCTTGATCGGTTGGCATTAGATATGAGGTCATCAGTTGACAAACATGATAGCTCTGACCTTACTTGTGAGATCTCGGATTTAGATTTATAATTGTCTGATGACGAGTCATCCCACCGGGTGGCTTATGGGATGGTTTAAATTTTGCATCTTCTGGAATTTTGACATTTATTCGTTAAAGACAGTGCGCTGTTGGCCTTCAAAATTCCTTGGCCGCAAGCATTGCAAAGGTCCTCAAGCAATAGAGGACTCTAATTTGTCCTGAGATGGATGCTCTATCCTCATGGGTGCATTTTTTCAACCCTTACCAGTTTGATTATACTCCTAGAAAAATAGAAAAGCTCAGGCTCCGGAGGACTTTCGAATGTTTAGGGCATGCATTAAAAATATTGTCATCTGAATCCAAAATTGATGGTCGTGTATGCAAAGAGAGGCTTCCAGACGTACCGTCATTAGCTTCCTAGCTTGGACGCCTTTTCTGCTATTCCAGACGTACCATTTTTTTCTTTTCCATACAAGGTTCTGTTTGGTTGCTTGTAGAAAAGGAGTATGCTTTAGATGATGACGATGAGTTTATTTTCATTCAATTTATATGTTAAAACTATATCATTATATTTGAAGAAGCTTTTGAAGTTTCAGATAGATGTTGATTTCTAATTACATCTGTTACATCCCCCTGTACCAACCAGTTCAGCATAACTGGGTCAGTTGTGTTAAAGAACCTGACACAATCAAGGTATGCTCTCTCTCTAAAATTCTAGTGTGAGAAATTTTGCTAGGGTTTTTTCTTTCTCGCGCGTTTTTTCCCCTCCCGCCACCACCGGAGGGATCCTATCCCTCCTTTCATCCTTCATCCTTCCCACCTCTCCCCAACTCCTCTCCTCCTATTGCTGGAACCTCTACAGCCTTGCCGTGCGATAGTGTCTTCGCTAACCCTCCAGCTACTAGAGAGTTCACCATCTCCACTCTGCCTACTCCAGAAGAAATTATCGACATCCCTACTTTGGATATTGCTGATGCAGTTGAAGAATGGAACCTAGCCCTGGTTGGATACTCCTTGGGTAAACGACCTTTTTATGAATCCCTCCTTAATGCCGTTAAGAAGCTTTGGGATCTAAAAGGTAATATCAAACTTATTTCACTTAGTGATGGATTTTTTCTGTTCAAGTTTTCCTGCCGTGAAGATTTTGAGATGGTCTGAAACAAGGGTGTCTGGTTTATTTTCGGTAAACCTTTCATTTTTCGTAAATGGACTTCTCACTTTAGCCCCAAAAGAGAAGAGTTTACCAGTGTTCTTATCTGGTTCAAAATACATGATCTGTCATTATGCTGTTGGACTCCCATCAGGATTTCTAACATTGCAACTAAAATTGGAGCTCCGGTGGCCGTTGACTCCCTCACCGCCTCCAAATCCAGACTTACTTATGCTAGAGTTTGTGTCCTCGTAGACGCTTCCGCCACTTACCCTGCTTTTGTTCCGATTATGGTTGAAGGAAACTTTTCAACTTAGTCATACAATATGAATGGCGCCCCTCTATATGTGATTTTTGCAAATCCTTTAACCACTCATCCGAACTCTGCCCATCAAATCCAAATCCAAATCCCGCTGTTGTTCTTCCACCAAAACCTCCACGCGGAAGGAGCACCAGCCGCAGGCCCAGACCCTTTTCGAACAATCCTACATGTATTTTTCCCAATCCGACTCCTCGTACTTCTTCTTCTCCTGGGAAATCCCTCATCGTGTCGCAGACTGTCATTCCCCCACCAGATCAACCAGTATCTCCACCTCTGGAATCCTCTAACCAACTGCCTACTGTTCAACTCACATCCTTACCTGCTTTGGCGGCTATTCAAACCGCTGAAACCTCTATACCCAAACACACTCCTGGAACTCACTTCTCAAACCTCACTCCCCAAACCACTGCAACTATCCCAAATCTCAATTCTCCCAACATTCCTTCCTCTTCCTCTTCTGACCCTCCACCAGAACAACCTACATCTTCACCACCAAAATCCTCTAACCAATTGCCAACTGTCCAATTTCCTCTGAAATCTTCCTCTCCTAATAAATTCAACCTTCTTAATCTTTTGTCAGACTCTGAAGCTACCTTAAGTAACATTTTGGAAGCTTGTATCAATGACCACTCTTTAGTTGACTCGGCCAGCTCACCTCCCGGAAAAAAAATCTCTTCTTTCTCATCAAAGCCTAATGACCAGCCACATAAAAACACTAGAGGGAAGTGCTCCAAGAAAGGCCCTAAATCCAACAGTAAGTCATGATCCTTCCAAACATTGCGGTTTGGAATGTCAGGGGTTTCAACAACCCTGACAAAGTGTTATGCTGCAAAAAGATGACTTCTGATCATGATTTAGACATGTTCTGCCTCCTTGAGAACAAAATTTTGGCCTCAAATTTGCAAGACCCTTGGTTTTGTAAGACTCGCTTTATTTTTGAGAATGAATTGAGCTCTAATAACTTCCATTTGGCTAATCCAGGTCGTATTTGGATTAAATGGAATGCTGACAAGCTCTCCTTTGTTGTTACAAATATCTCAAAGCAAGCTATCACTGGTATTGTTACTTATGGATCTAATTCTCCTTTTCTTATTTCTGTGGTATATGATTCTAACTCATTTGATGAAAGAAATATTCTTTGGGATGAGCTTAGGAATTGTTGTCCTAATAATGGTATGCCTTGGGCTATTTTTTGTGACTTCAACTGTTGCTGGTATAATTCTGAAAAGACTGGTGGTGCTGACATTAATGTCTCAAGGATGGCTCCCTTCAACTCTTTCATATTTGATTGTAACCTAGTGGATCTTCCTTCCTCGGGAAATACCTTCACTTGGTTCAATCAAAGGGCGGATAATCCCATTCACCTTAAGCTGGATCGTATTCTTATCTACGAAACCTGGTTATCATCTTTCCCTAATTCTCACTACTTTGTTGGTAACAGCTTGGTGTCTGACCACACTCCCTTATTTTTGGAATCTAATAATAAGAGGGCTAACAAGAAGAGGTTTATGTTTAAAACCTATTGGTGCAAAATTCAAGAGTTTTGGGATTTACTTATTGATATTTTTGCTTCACCAACTATCGAAAATCCCATTCACAGCTTGTATCATAAGCTGAAGGCACTGAAAGAGGGGATTAAGACCAAAAATTGGGAATCTTCTTTTTCCCTTGAGGCAAAGTGCACGGAATTATCCTTTCTCCAAGAGCATTATCAGCAACTTGTTGATCTGGATCCTCTCAATTCTCAACTTTGTGGCTATCTTAAAAAAGTCAATTTTGATCTTGCTCTTTATAACTCCTTAAGGGCCAAATGGATCATTCAAAGAGCCAAGGTTAAATGGTTAAAGCATGGTGAAGAGGATCTTAAATTCTTATACTCCAAGATCAATTTGAGGAAATCACACAATAGGTGTATCCTCAATTCTGCTATCTGTGGTAACACTCAAAATGCTGACTTCAGTGGTATTACTCAACACTTTCAAAATCTATACAACTCTCCTCCTCCTTCCCTTAACAATTTGGAGATAATTCCGGTTGGGAATCTGCTGTCCGACAATGCTAAGCTTTTTTTGATTAATCCTGTGACAAATGAGGAAATCTGGGAGGCTATAAACTCTGGTTGCTCTTCTTCTGCTCATGGGCCAGACGGGGTTAATGCAGAATTTTTCAAAAAAACTTGGCCAATCACTGGGATATCGGTCTGTCATGCTGTTAAGTCTTTCTTTAACAAGTGCTACCTTCCCCACAGAGCAAAAGCTACTGCAATTTCCCTCATTCCCAAGAAAACCCATGCCGAATCCATCCAAGACTTCAAGCCTATATCACTTTGTAACGTTTTTCACAAAATTATTGTCAAGATCCTTGCCTCTAGGCTCAAGCCTTTCATGTCTGAGATCATTCACAAAAGCCAGACTGCTTTCATTACCAATAGGATCTCTACTGAGAACACTATCCTTGCGGCTGAGATTCTTAGTTTCATCTCTAAGACTCAAAAGGACATATTTTTTTGTGCAAAATTTGACATCATGAAAGCATTCGACACAGTGTCTAGGGATTTCCTTTTTGCTAGGATGGCGCAAAAGGGGATCCCTCCTCTTTTCATTCAGTAGATAAAATCTTGTATAAGTGACATCAAATTTTCAATTTGTATTGATGGAGGGCTTGAAGGCTATTTTAGCTCTTCCTCTGGTCTTCGGCAAGGCTGCCCCTTGAGCCATTTTCTCTTCTGCTTCATCATGGATGCTCTTTCTTGCCTCATTGAAGATAACACTCAAATGAACAAATTTGAAGGGTTCCATTATGAAGATTTCCATTTGAACCACCTTACTTATGCTGACGATTTGCTTGTTTTTGGTAAAGCTGACATCAACAACTGTGAAAATCTTATGAGCATTCTTAAGCAATTTTCTTGCCTCTCCGGCCTCAACCTTAACCTCAACAAAAGCTCTCTCCTTTTTTCCCCCACCGCCACCATCTCTTCCTCCATATCCAAAGCCCTCCACATCCACACTTGCTCTACTACCATTCCTTACTTGGGTATTCCCATTTCCCTCGAAAGAACCAAGCTCTCCGATTTTTCCCCTCTCATTGACAAAATTACTAACCTGCTTTCAGTTTGGAAAGCTAAGTTCCTCTCTTTTGCAGGTAGACTTCAATTCATCAAATACACTATTACCAACCTTGTGGCTTATTGGATAAGAGGATCTATTATCCCTAAAACGATTATGAAGATTATTGACAAGGCTTGTTCCAAATTTCTTTACCACAGTGGAGATCATTCTAAGCGATTGCATCTCATTTCTTGGAAAAACTCTACTATGCATTTATCTAAAGGAGGCCTTGGCATTGCCTCTTTACATGCTCTTAGATCGGCTTACAATTGTGATACCATTCTCAGGATCTATAATATAGACTCCCAACTTTCTAGATGGATCAAAATTAGATATTATTCGCCTTGGAAGCCGCCTCCTCGTCACAGCACTGCTTTTTGGAAAAGTTTACATAATTATGCTAATCTGTTTAAAAGCAATTTTAAATTTCATGTCCTGGCTAATAGTTCCATTGCTATCCTTTGGGATCATTGGTGTCCCAACAGCTCATTCCTGAAGTCCTTTCCAGATTTTGATCACAGCTCTGTCATACAGGAAAATACTTGTCTTGCCAAATGGATGGCTGGGGCCTCTTGGTCTCTCCCTACCTCTATTAGCTGCCAGATTTTTGAGTTCTTTAGCTCCATTCCTATTTCTAATGGCAGCAACAAACATCTAACATGGGAAAACAATGAAAATGCTTCTTTCAAGGACTTTTATAAAGAATGTTTCTCCTCTGAAAATGATGTTGACTGGGCTACTCTGGTGTGGCACAAAAAGCATTCTTTTAGACATTCAATTTACTCCTGGATGGCTCTTTCTAATGGTCTCAAGACTTCGGTAGCTTTGAGTGCGAGAAATATTGTTGTTGGGAATATGACTTGCCCCTTTTGTCATATTCACCCTGAAATCACGGCACATCTATTGTTTGAATGTGATTATTCTTTTCAGGTTTCAGTAGGCTTATTCCTCAATTTTTCTGGTTTCTTTTTAGACCTAACCTAGCTCAAGCCTTTCAGTTTATTGTTGGGTTGGATTTAATTAGGGAGGTTAAGCTTGGGCTTTTGCTGATTTTAACTGTTTACTTCCTGTGGGCTGAGCGGAACTCTAGGAAGCATAACGGGAGGATTGCTTGTGCTGTCACGCTTGCTAAGAAAATTCTTAGAATTGTTTACCTGAAACTGGAAAGTTGGAAATGTGAAAATTTGATAAAAGGGAAGCTTATGGTCACTTACCATTAATTTGCCTTATGCTGGGGCAAGTCTTTTTCAATGGAAATTTTGTAGTTGGTCGATCGGAGGTTGGCTACCCGTTATGGGCTACATATTATCATTGCTGGAAGGGGTTTTCTCTGGGTTCTTTGTGCTGCCATTTGTTTTTTCTAGAAAAAATTTTGGTTTATGCTGATGTGCTGGGCGATTGTTGGCATTCCACTCTTTATGTTGTTGGGCAGGAGCTGGACGGTGATGGAATTATTTGGCAGGCCATAATTTCCAAAGGGATTTGCTGGTGGCATCCTCTGTTGCTGCCCAAATTCTTCTGCTGCTGCTGTTATGTCGGATTCAAGTTTTTTGGGTCGTGGACGATGATGAATCCTGCCACTCCTTTTGGATGGTCTACGGGCAACCAAAAGAGACTGATCGCCTTCATGATTGGATAATTTAATTCTGAGTCCAGGCCATGCAGGTTTTCTGTCTGATTTTTGGGTTCTTCTTTTTGGGGTTTATAGTTTGTTATAATTTTTGGTTTTGCTGCTTGCCTTCTTTTTGTTCAGGCAATGCTTTTTTGGTTTATTTCATTGTAATCCTCTTGGTTTTTTTAATAGAATGGGCTAAGCCCTCATTTCACCCAAAAAAAAAAGAACCTGACACATCATGTACCTTCTAGGCCTTTTATGTACAGAACTCTATATATATTGAGTTCACCTGTTATTTCATTAATAAGATTCATTTCTATTATTTCACTTTCCTATGCTTCTCTCGTCTTCTCTATCTTTCTGTTGGTCTTTCAAGAATTCTTTAGGAACTCTATCAAGTTGAACCCTAGCGAGTTGCGATCAACGAGCGAACCAGCAAGGCGGGATGGCCGAAACACGCGAAGAAACTGAAGCGAAGCACGAGAGTGGAATCAAGTGAGCAAGATGGCACGAGCGCGACGCTTGGGCAGATGAATGCATGTGAATAACTTGATTCGCTCACATGCGGTGAAGTCGAAGGCTGGGAGTTAAATCGCTCGAGTTTGAACGAAGGACAAGGAGAAGGAGAAGTTTGTGCTCAACCGAGAAGAAGAGGAGGTCGTCTGTGCTTGATCGGAGGCGAGAGGTTTTCCGCATTGAAGTCAAGCAAAAGGGTGTTGAAAATTAAACTTGATTAATTGGGCCTTTAATTGTGTGGGCTTTCTAATTGAGCCCATAGTCTAGAAAAGTCTTTAGAAAACTCTAGAATCCTACTTTATGATGAATGTTTTAGAGGATTATAGAGATATATTCTAAAAAGAGTTGTTTAGAGTATTCTAGAATATGCAATTAATGACTTTTGTAAAAGAAGATAGGAGAATATTCTAGAAAATCAATATTAGCCCTTGGATTGAAATGTGTTGGCACAATCCTAAGGGGTAGTCACTAGTATAAATAGGTGTGGAGTCTTTGTGTTTATGTAAGAAGTAGAATCAAGAGTTCAAGAGTGAAATAAAAGTGAGTTTTATAAGTGTTCCTCTTCTCTTCTAAAATTCTTCCTCTTCTTATAGCCTCTTATTTTCCAACAAAGTGGTATCAGAGCCAAAGTTTCTTCCTAAGGAGATGGCGAGCAATGGTATGATCCCTTTCCAAGTCCCAACGCTCAACAATAGCAACTATGACAATTGGAGCATCAAAATGAAGGCCCTTCTTGGAGCGCAAGATGTATGGGAGATGATAGAGAAATGCTACAAGGAGCTACAAGATGAGTCAAGTTTATCCCAAGCTCAAAAGGATAGTCTAAGAGATTTAAGGAAGAGAGACAAGAAGGCTCTCTATCTAATCTTTCAAGGATTAGATGATGACTATTTTGAGAAGATTTTCGATGCGAAGTCTGCCAAAGAAGCATGGAAGAAACTTCAGACCTCTTACAAAGGAGCGGAGCAAGTCAAGAAGGTGCGTCTCCAAACATTAAGAGGTGAGTTCGAAGCCTTACATATGAAAGAAGTGGAAGTCGTTTCCGACTACTTTACTAGAGTCTTAGCCGTTTCTAATTAATTAAAAAGAAATGGTGAGAAGCTAGAAGATGTAAGAATTATGGAGAAAATCCTTCGTTCTCTAGATTCAAAGTTTGATCATATTGTCACCATTATTGAAGAAACCAAAGACTTAGAGGCTATGACAATCGAGCAACTCTTGGGATCCTTACAAGCCTATGAAGAAAAGAAAAAGAAGAAGCAAGTTATCACGGAACAACTCCTTAAGACACAAATTAATTCAGCTAAAGAAGAGAGCCTCGAGTATGGTAGAAACCAACAAGGAAGAGGTTGTGGTCGTGGACAAGGTCGTGGTCATGGCCGCAGACGAGGTTGGAGCTCTAATAATGGCAAGAACGATAATACAAATTTTGGACAAGGAGGAAGTTCAACAAGAGGGCATGGAAGAGGAAAACCAAGACCAAGGTATGATAAATCTCAAGTGATGTGCTACAACTGTAAAAAATTTGGTCATTATGCTGCAGAATGTAGAACTCCTAATAACAATAAATTTGAAGAGAAGGCTAATTATGTGGAAGAGAGAAGTCAACAAGATGGCACTTTGCTATTGGCATATAAGGAGAATGAAAAAGGTGGAGATAACACATGGTATCTAGACACCGGTGCAAGCAACCATATGTGTGGAAGAAAAAGCATGTTCGTGGAACTTGACGAGTCAGTGAACGGCAATGTATCCTTTGGAGATGAGTCCAAGGTTGCTGTGAAGGGCAAAGGTAACATTCTTATCCGATTGAAGAATGGAAAGCACCAATTCATTTCCAACGTCTTTTATGTGCCAAATATGAAGAGTAATATCTTGAGTTTGGGTCAACTCTTAGAGAAAGGTTATGATATTCATTTGAAAGATAAAAACCTTTCTATAAGAGACGATATGAGCAACCTAATTGCAAATATACCGATGTCAAGAAACAGAATGTTCTTGCTCAATATTCAAAATGATATTGCCAAGTGTCTCAAAGCTTGCTACAAAGACCCATCTTGGCTCTGACATCTTCGATTTGGGCATCTTAATTTTGGAGGATTGGAGCTATTGTCAATGAAAAAAATGGTGAGAGGTCTGCCCTGCATCAAACACCCGGATCAGTTATGTGAAGGCTGCTTGCTCGGGAAGCAATTCAGGAAGAGCTTTCCAAAGGAGTCAAATTCGAGAGCACAAAAGCCACTTGAACTCATATATACAGATGTATGCGGTCTAATCAAGCCAAGCTCTCTCGGTAAGAGTAATTATTTCCTTCTCTTCATAGATGATTTTTCAAGAAAAACATGGGTATAATTTTTAAAGCAAAAATCGGAGGTATTTGAAGTATTCAAAAAGTTTAAAGCCTTGGTGGAGAAAGAAAGCGGCCTCGAGATCAAAGCTATGCGATCTGATCGAGGAGGAGAGTTTACTTCAAAGGAATTTCAAGAATTTTGTGAAGCCAATGGAATACATCGACCGTTGACCGTCCCAATATCTCCTCAACAAAATGGTGTAGCAGAGAGAAAGAATCGAACTATCCTTGATATAGCTCGAAGTATGCTCAAGAGTAAGAGACTACCTAAGGAATTTTGGGCTGAAGCTGTTGCATGTGCGGTTTACTTATCCAACCGATCTCCAACAAGAAGTGTGTGGGGAATGACACCGCAGGAAGCATGGAGTGGAAGGAAACCCGGTATCTCTCATCTAAGAGTGTTTGGAAGCATAGCACATGTGCACGTGCCTGATGAGCAACGAAGTAAGCTAGATGATAAGAGTGAGAAGTTTATTTTTATCAGTTATGACTCCAACTCAAAAGGCTACAAGTTATACAATCCAAACACTATGAAGACAATCATCAGTCGTGATGTCATCTTCAATGAAGAAGGAGAATGGGTTTGGGACCCACATGAAGATCACTACAACTTCTTTAATGATGAAGAAGTTGAGCAGCAAAGGATGTATCAAGAAAGAGACGAGCCCATAACACCACAAACTACACCAACTACAAGTACTCAAGAGGATCCATCATCTTCAAGTGAAGGGTCAAGCAAAAAAGTACCACATTTTAGAAGTTTACAAGAAATCTATGAGGTAACTGAGAATCAAGACAATCTTACTCTCTTTTGCCTCTTTACTGATTGTGAACCTGTAAATTTTTAAGAAGACGTGCAAATTAAGAATTGGAAGGATGCAATGGATGAAGAAATCAAGGTAATCGAGAAGAACAATACATGGGAGATAGCTGCACTTCCAATAGGACATAAGGCGATTGGTGTAAAGTGGGTGTACAAAGCAAAGAAGAATGCCAAAGGAGAAGTCGAGAAATATAAAGCAAGATTAGTGGCGAAAGGTTACAGCCAAATAGCTGGCATCGACTATGATGAGGTATTTGCTCCTATTGCTCGACTTGAAACTATAAGGCTAATCATTTCTTTGGCAGCTCAAAATAGGTGGAAAATACATCAAATGGATGTTAAGTCCGCCTTTCTAAATGGAGTCCTTGAAGAGGAAGTCTACATTCAACAACCACCGGGCTATAAAGTCAAAGGGAAAGAAGACAAGGTTTTGAACCTAAAGAAGGCTCTCTATGGGTTAAAACAAGCTCCTAGGGCATGGAACAACCACATCGATGTGGGTCTCCGAAAGGATTCCGCTCATGTGGTTCGAATGCAAAGGGTGCGATCACACTATCCCGTAGGACAAAATGGTCGTAGGCCTTTACACTCGGCACAAGCAGGCCGATGGAAGAGCAGATGGAGTTATAGATACGATTAGCCATGGAGGATAGCGAGTTTTCACCTACACACCTCGATGGATAATAATATCTATAACCCTAAATTCACGAGATTTCCCCTATTCGATACATCAGCATCGAATAGGGTTTATTTGATTGTGGGGATCGGTTTCCTACGGGCGCAAGCCCCCGTAGTTAATTACATCTTAGACCTTGATCTAAGAAAACTCTCGATTAAGGATGTTATATTATCTTCTCTAATGGGTTTAGTGCAAGGGATTTCTAGGTTTTCCTAATCAAAGGAGAATGTCCCAATTTGGCTCGATCAGATCACACATGGTTCAGTCATCATCCGGTCGGCTAGAAGAAGTGGAAACTGGAGCAAAAGGAAGGACAACACATCTCAGACATGCACGAGAGAAAGAAGGAAGTGGTGTCATCTGTGTGACGCAGATGGGTAGGATTTATAGTCTCCGAAAGGATGGAGAACTTACCCGCCAATAAGGTGTGTAGGGGTACACTCGTACCCCTCACCTTAGACCCTAAATCTATAGAAGATGTAACATCGTACATACGATATTAACACCTACGACCTAGCTAATGCAATCTGGACTTATTCCTTGCCTGAAAAAGGAAGCCAGCTAAAATTCTAAGCACAACCAACCGTCCTATATGTATGCAAGATGGGAAGGGTCTATCCTAAGGAATCAAGGATTAATAGTCTGAAAGACTTAAATCAAGGACTCTACAATATGCAAAGGAATAGACCTAGCGTTGTTAATGATGCATGAAAAGATGCATAAATAAGAAATGTCCTTAGATCCACTAATGCAAGGCATGTATGTATGTAAAGTGCATTGTGGAGAAAAGTGTGTAAGAACATATGCATGACATCCAGAGTACAGAAAAAAATAAATAAACACACCCTAAGGGTATCCTTCAGGCAAGATACCCGCACAGAAAATCATCATAGCAATGCCCACTTCGTGTGGGAAAACAACGATGCTCAATGGCACGAGTAGGTGGCCTACTCTACAGGCCTAAATGACCCTAATGGTCTCTAGGGCTCACAGAAAGAAAGAAAAAAAGGGGGGGAGGGGTATCGTACCCAAAACCGGAAAAGGCCAAAGTCCTAGCAGAAAAAAAACAACGATGCCCACTTCGTGTGGGAAAACAACGATGCCAACCGGCATAATAGGTGGCCTACTCTACAGGCCTAAATGACCCTAATGGTCTCTAGGGCTCACAGAAGGGGGCAAGCTTTGACCTATAGGGCCAAAGCTTCGTTAGTGAACTACCCTATGGCTGGCTACCTAAACATGCTAGAATACCTATCAACAAAATGTGTGTGATGTGTAGCAGTTCGATACATGATTAAAAGAAAATTGCTTTACAAGTTGCAGAGATCATACCTGATTGTGGCGCTGCCACTTACAAGCTTATAAGCAAATACTCCCCGATTGTGGCGCGGCCACTCAAAAGCCTCAAGCTAGCGAATTACCCCAATGTACCTCGCAAAACAAGTGAAAGAAAAATACAAAAATGAGCGTAGATGCCATTCAAAAATAAATACATGTAAGTAAGAATGTAACAAGCAGGAAATCTAATAGTAACAATTATAAAGCATGTGTATGTAGTAAATACTGAATAACGAAAGAAAATGTCAGCCTAACCTAGGGCTAGAAGTCGTGTCCTAACCAGACAAGTCTAGGTGTGTGTAACGGTGTGTAGTTTTGGATAGGTCCTATATAGGATAATTAGTTCAAGTTATTCGCATTTTATTTGTTAGAAAGGCAAAAGGATATTTTAATTGAAGTTTAAATATTAGTATTTTAATATTAATTTTAGAGATTTTATTTTAATATTTGATTGATTACCACCTTTGTTTCACACCGAGGCCGTGAGGTTTATTTCACCCTCCTTGGGGCTAACTTAATAGCCTCGTAGGCCTGGGTTACCCAGTGATAACCAATTTTTGTCGAATTATTTTAATTGGTTATAAATTAGAAAAGAAATGTATATTAGGTGATTTATTATCGATTAAGGTTTGAATTAAGCCAATTAGAAAAAAAATAATTTTATATTTTGACGCTCCATTAGATTCATTCGTGGCGTTGTGCCACCAGGCTCGAGGAACCAGCCTCCTTAGGACACTTAGCCCCGCAGCCCGGAGTAGTCCATCCAATAAACTTCACTTTTGGAGCGGTTGTTATGTATTAAGGGGTTTGTGGATTGATTTTAAAAGATTAGTCTAAGGTTTGATCCTTTAAAAATCTTTTATCCTAATGAATTTAGTTTTAGATTTGATCTCCTAATTAGATCTATATATTTTAAACCTTAAATTGGTTATGAGTTTATTATTAGATTTGTTAAGCTTGATTTAGATTTATATCTTAGGTTTATAATTTAATGATTACGAATATTAACAATAACTTGATTAAGAATTGAATATTTTAATGCATTTTAAGAGTTAGGTTATAAATGATTGGTTGATTATTACTGGATTTTAAGAAAAAAAGAAAGGCTAAACCTAGGAAGACGTGTCGCTAAGTTTAGTTTTGATGTCTCTATCCTATAAGGAACATGCATCCTAAGTCTATATTTTCTAAGACTCGGTCCTTAATTTTTGTCCTTATGTGTCACTAAAGTTATAGGGATGAAAGGAGGTTTATTTTCTAACCACTAGGACTTTCGTACAAGTGTCACTAGGTTTAGGAATTTATGCATGAAAGTATGATAATAAATAGCAATGCAGTAGAAAGAAAAGAATGAAAATCACAAATAAAAGGGATGTAGGCATTATTGTTTTGGACACACTTCTTTAAAGACAAGTGTATCCTAAAGCAACATTAACAATGACATTTAATGTTCCCACAATCCAAATGAGGCACTTGATATGAGACTCGACTCAAACAATCTAGCTACCCTTTAAATGAAGCCCAAAATAACTAAAGGAAATAAACTCCTAACACTAAACTTAAGACTAGACTCTCTTTAGTTTAGGTCTATATAAAATTCTATGTTTTCAGAAGTAAACCTTAAAGAAAGCTAACTTAAGTGAGGAAAGACTATTTTACTCTAAAAAAGACACCCAAAAGCTTCTAACCCAAAGCTACCTAAAGCTTTAAACCACAAAATCCATCTTTAGAAATAACCACTAAAAAAAAGATTTAATTCAAATAAGAAAGCACTAACTACTTCCCAGAAGACACTAAGCGATCTTACTACACAAGTTTGATCATAAAATTATACATTTCAAAAATAATTTGCAAGAACCTCTAAATAATCTACTACACACAACTCCCCAAAAGCTATCTATCCAAAATCTCCTTTTCTTGACACCAAACTCTACCCAAAACAAGCCACGACCAAGTACCTTTCCTTTCATTTGGAGTAGGGTAGACTTGTGGAAGTTTTCTTAATGAATGGGCACCATAAAGCCCTCCATCAAGAAACATTCACAAGACGAAAACACATTACAAATAAAAAGAAATCAAATTCTCATCATAAAAACAACTTGAAAACCCGTCATAAAATTTCTGGATACGAAAGCAACTCACAAGACCTTCACAAAGCTTTCAATAAATGTAAAGACTCGCAAAGAAGCAATGGGAGCAAATTATAAGAAACTCAATTTCATAATATAAAACAAATCATAACTCTTTCAACACGAATCGATTCATGAAATCCTCTTTCTTTTAACGTACGAGCAAAATAAATGATTTCCAACGAGTTTCAATCTACACACTATGTGCTATCAAATATTCAAGAAACTCTTAAATCCCAATTTATAAACTTGCTCTTGCATCCAAACATGTATCATCTTACCAAAAGCTCAAAGTCAATTTCATATTGTTGGAAAGAAGAAATGAGAGAAAGATAGTTTAATGCTAATTCGCTCCTCCAATGTTCAAGAAACATTCTAATATTAATTACCAACATAATTTTCAAGTAAAGCTCAAAGGGAGAAAGGAGGTTCTAGATTTAGAACAAGCATAAAGGTATCTCAAAATCTACCAACTCTTTATATTGTAACTAAGCATGCTTCCAGCAACGATTTGGAAACTCAAAACAACAAAAATATGCACTTATCTTGCTCCCAAAACAATTTGAAGGCTCAAAACAATGAAAAACTGCACTTAACATATTTCCGAAACAATTAGAAATCCAAAAGCAGTAAAAAAAAAACTGCACTTATGTCATCTCCCACACAAGTTAGAAGCTAAAACAATAAGAAGAATTGCATTTATTTGTTCATTAAAAGGAAGGTTTAGGACTCAAATCAAATCACCAAAAACTGCACTTATCCTCGCACAATATCACTGAACGAGAAAAACACGAGCTTAAACATCTATAGTATCAAACCTTTCACATCCCATAAAGAATCAACCAAGTAGAAGAGAAAGCATAGAAATATTTCATTATCCATGAACTTCCATAGTAGACATACTTTTAACAGTATGAATGAATTGCTTTGAATCTATAAAACACATGCTCATTTGAACTCAAAAGGACTCAAAAGATTTTCTAATCACAAAGCTCAAGAGTTCTTTTCAAAGTTCAAAGAAAACTATTCCACTATGAAGCATGCCAAACTCATATTGAACCAAGTTAAACTCACGAATGAACCATAAAGCATATAAGGATTCTCCAATATTGGCAAGATGCATCAAATCGTCATGCAAGTATATAAAAACAAATAATGGTAAAACATAAAATTCGTTCAAGCCCCTATGAAATTTGCACAAGCCGAAGATAGGTTCTCCAACAAATTCCCATTTCTCATGCTACATGCCACCAAATATTTCAACTAAATGTCAAATTCATAAATCTATTCTCATGCCAAATATACAACATTTTGCCAAAGGACTCAAAATCAATTCTTATGCTATTGGTAAAAAAAAAAAAAAAGAAAGGTTATTCGATGCCAAACTTGCTCTCCAATATTCAATAAGTATTCCGCCACAATCAACAATATGATTTTTCACATAAGCTTCAACAAAGCTCATAAAAGCATAAAGAGAATTCATCAACTTGTTTCAAATCGACGTGAACCAAATATAATTATAAAGAGACTAGTTTAATATCAATCTACTTTCCCAAAATATTAGAAACAATGTTCTAATTGCCATGTGTGTCTTTTTATATTTAAATCATCTCGTATTAAACCCAAAACATGCTCAAAATAGAAAAGTATGGCCCCATGGAAATTTTCAACACAACTACCAATATCACATTCTCATAAATTTCAAAATATTAGAGAGATATCAAAGTTTGAAGAATAATAAAAGTGCTCTATCACCCATCATACTTCATGATCAAATACGCTTTGAAATTCATTTGCTTGCTTCAATCTAACTTTAAACCATATACAAGTGAGAGAAAGAAAATAAGCTCAATTCATCACAAAGCTTCAAATCCTTCCCAAAGCTCAAAGAAAATTATTCAATATAAATCATGTGACCACGTATCGAATCAAATTGACTTTCCAAGTTGATCGCATGAGCATATAAAGCTTTTCCAATAAGTTTAACTTTCAAGTTATATGCTATTAAATATTTTAGGAAAATTTTGTAAACATGCAACCATGAGAATGGGAAACTCCATAACAGCTCATACATTAGGCCATCTTTTCAACACCATGAAATTCATAAGCTTACAACAATGTTTTTGCTAAGAGCAGCATTTCATATCATAAGAATGAACTCAAATCTAAGTAAAGTAAGGCATAGAACATTAAACTCCAACCCAAGAGATGAAGTAATGACAACAAATATTCTTAAAGAAGAAACTCATCACATGGATCTTTCCTTACAACCATGAAACAAACCATTTATCATCTCTAAGGATTTTTTTTTTTTTAAACTAATAAGCCGGTACCAAAAAGGAAGGTTCTAATGACTACAACCAAATCAAGATTTCTCGCATCACATAAAAGGTTAATTTCGACATGGGTACTTAGTATTTCCAAGCATGCAATCTCTCATACCACTTCAAGTGCCATATCAAATGGAAGATGTTTCCAATGTAGTGAAAATAAGGGGTGAGAACAATGAGCATGATTAAAAGAGAACTCAAATAACATCATAATCCTTTGAATGAGACATCTAATGTTTGCAAAAAATATTTTCTACAACTATAAGTAATGAGTTAAGACCAAAATAGAGCCTCAATTTGAACCAAAACATCACAACCTTTCTCTAGTGGCATTTGAACAAGCACCTTATGTGCACATTTGGATACAAGATTAAAATGATCACTCATGCTTCTCTACCGTTTACACCTAAGACATCTAAAAGATATAGTATACATCAAATAGTTATGCACTTTGAACACATAAAACCATCTATGACAAGCAATAATTATCTCCATATTTCAAAAAGGATTAAAGCATCACTTGATTCCCAATGAACACAAGGAAACTAAACAAAAAGAGATGGCAGAGAATGACTTTGCCAAGCTCATTTTAACAGGAATTAAACCATCTCAATTTCATTGTGGTGAAGAAATACTAGCTAGATGAGGAGAAGAAAGAAAGCAAGGGAAGAAGAGAAAGAATAGAAAAAGAAGGAAGAAGAAAGAGTAGGTAAGAAAGAAGAAATAGAGGAAGAGGTTACCTACAGCTTGGAGGAAGTCGGAAAAGGAGCTTCGGCTCTGTCTGGGGTTCACGAACCGGACACCGAATGGAGGAGAAGGTTCGGCCTTCGGGTCTGTCGTGAACCAGAGAGACAAGAGCAAGGGGGTTCCTCATGGGTTCGGTCCAGAGAAGGAGATCGGGGTCGGGTTCAGAGGAGGTCTGGATCGAATGGTTGCCGTCGGGATCGGTCTCCCCTAGCTCACGCGAGGGAGGGAGAGGGAGCTGGAGACCTTCGGGCTTCGGCTGGGTTTCCCGAATGGAGGAGGACTGAGCTGGAGATCCCTCCTCGTTCCTCCTGGGCTTGTGCGAAATCAAGAGGGAGAGACGGAGAGAGGAGGTCGGTGAGCAAGAGAGAAAACCGAGAGAGAGAGGGAGAGGGAAAGGGTGAGGGAGTCCATCCGAGAGCTTCCCCAACGAGATGGTGCGGGCCTCCGTGAGAATCAGGGAGCCGAAGGCTTCCTCAAGCCTTCTAACGTCTCCTGACGTTCTGCTCTGCTCGAAGACATCGAAAAAAAAAAATGGCATTACGCCAGTCTGCTTCTACCTAAAGTCGCTCGACTCAATTTCTTCTTCGAGGGCACACGTGATTGGGAAGCCTTGCAACGGTAGAGTCTGAATCTCAACACGACGAGAGCCATCGGATCCAACTACTTGATTTGGAATTACATTCAAAATTCACTAAAAGCATTGGAGTTGAGTCGAAATAATCTTAGGCTGAATTGAGTCAAAATTAAGCTCAATTCGAATGAACTCGGGCTCAATTCAAGGCCAATATCTAGGTTTGTTTGGGCTCGAGATGGTTCGACCTAGTATTGCCGACAAAATTGCATCCGAATCGACATCAATTTGAATCAAATTGAACTCGATGCAATTAATAAATTAAATTGAGGGCAATCGAGTCTAGTTGAAATCAATTTGGATCGATTCGAATTCGAATTGGGCTCGACGAGGTCTAATCGAATTGATCGAATGCGCTCAATGGTATTTGAGCGAGAAACGAGGTCAACAAACGGACCCCCAACAGGTGCGGCGAACAACAAGTGAACCGTACGTGTTGGCGTTGACCTTCCTAACTCTAGGAAGATACAACCTTAGGGTCAAGTAACAGAACAAGATCAATCATGAGAGAATCAGAGAAAGCAGCTCAACTATATGCCCAACCAAAGTGGCAGAAAAGGAGAAGGAGAATGAGATCAGAATCTCATGCTTACATGAGCCCAATCGAAGTAAAATCACAAAGGACCAAATAGAATTCAACAATCATCCAAATCACATGTCTAAGATAATGCGAGGAGAAGAGAATTCAACAATGGCTTGAAAATCATATCATAGGAAAACATCTATCTGCCTGACCACGTCGCAACAGCAGAGTAGGAAAAGAGGTTTCATGCTAACAAGAGCACGAATTAAGATAATATCAAAAGGAACCAAGGCGAACACAACAAGTCCACGAGAAACACTCTACTATCACTGGCGCATATGCCAAAGTGATAAGAAGAGGAAAGAACACTCTAATATCGTCGGGCGCATATGCCGCGGCGATGAGAAGAGAAAAGAACAACACTCTAATACCGTCGGGCGCATATGCCGCGGCGATGAGAAGAGGAAAGAACAACACTCTAATATCGTTGGGCGCATAAGCCGCGACGATCAGAAGAGGAAAAGGTACACTCTACTACCGCCGGGCGCATATGCCGCGACGATCAGAAGAGGAAAGGTACACTCTACTACCGCCGGGCGCATATGCCGCGACGATCAGAAGAGGAAAAGAACACCACTCTAATATCGTCGGGCGCATATGCCGCGGCGATCAGAAGAGGGAAAGTACAACACTCTAATTCCGCCGGGCGCATATGCCGCGACGATAAAAAGAGGAAGGAACAACACTCTAATATCGTCGGGCGCATATGCCGCGACGATCAGAAGAGGAAAGAAAACACTCTAATACCGCCGGGCGCATATGCCGCGACGATCAGAAGAGGAAAGAACACTCTACTACCGCCGGGCGCATATGCCGCGACGATCAGAAGAGGAAAGGGTGGTGAGGAATGCCTCCCAGGGACTCTGTCGGGCTCTCTCAACCAGCAAAGGGAACTCTACACTCTAATACCGTCGGGCGCATATGCCGCGGCGATAAAAAGAGGAAAGAACACCACTCTAATACCGCCGGGCGCATATGCCGCGACGATAAAAAGAGGAAAGAAAACACTCTAATACCGCCGGGCGCATATGCCGCGACGATCAGAAGAGGAAAGAACACTCTACTACCCGCCGGGCGCATATGCCGCGACGATCAGAAGAGGAAGGGGTGGTGAGGAATGCCTCCCAGGGACTCTGTCGGGCTCTCTCAACCAGCAAAAGGGAACTCTACACTCTAATACCGTCGGGCGCATATGCCGCGGCGATAAAAAGAGGAAAGAACACCACTCTAATATCATCGGGCGCATATGCCGCGACGATCAGAAGAGGAAAGAAAACACTCTAATACCGCCGGGCGCATATGCCGCGACGATCAGAAGAGGAAAGAACACTCTACTACCGCCGGGCGCATATGCCGCGACGATCAGAAGAGGAAAGGGTGGTGAGGAATGCCTCCTAGGGACTCTGTCGGGCTCTCTCAACCAGAAAAGGGAACTCTACACTCTTATACCGTCGGGCGCATATGCCGCGGCGATAAGAAGAGGAAAGAACACCACTCTAATATCATCGGGCGCATATGCCGCGATGATAAAAAGAGTAAAGAAAACACTCTAATGCCGTCGGGCGCATATGCCGCGACGATCAAAAGAGGCCAGAGCTCCACAACCAACCAACGCTCATATGCGTGGTGCTGTGAGAAAGCCAAAGAAGTAAGTAATTCATCATCTAAGAAATCTCAAACTTATACTTTAGTTACCACATGGTAGATGACAAATCGTCGTGGCCATGAGTAATTAAAATACAAGTAGAATTTCCTTAGGTAAACTGAAATCATGTGCAACATGAAGTAAATGATCGATATACATCTCTCTAAACAGAGGAACATATAAACGACCGAGTAGAAAGAGTAATGTCGTATCAAAGGGTCATATCAAAGGATCAAGTGAAATGGCGAGGGAACGCATTTTCCACTAAAAATAATATTCATCAAATTGAATATCAGTGATTAAAAAAGGGATCACAGTGGTAACACCCATACTAACTGTTGGGACCCTGTGAAAAGTACAAGCAACATTTTATGCATCCAAGGAGACTGCTCTTGCAGCTAAGAACAAATTTTTAATGGGGAAATATGTCACTAAAAGAAGCGATGGATTGACTTTCTACCAGAAGATCAAAATCCACTGAGCAAGGATGTTAACATCTGAAGCAAGATGTACCACATCATGAGTAAGAGAGAACAACATCTCATTATAAGTGACTAATCATGGTAAAAGAAATGAGTATATAGTCATCTCTTAATCAATCATCAAAATGCTTTAAGGAGAGACAGAAAAGAAATTGGAGGGACTTTGGGCTTTTGAAGTGTAGAACCGAGTTCCTCTTGTGACAAGGGCAACCGATTCTACTCAACTAAGAGTTTCCCTCTCTTTTAACTTCATTTTTTTTTACATTATGTTCACAGACATAGATCAAGTACACTGGAACATAGAGAGAGGAAAATTGTTGGCTTTGATAACCCAGGCCATACTCGCCACATGAGTAAAACTGGGGAAAGAGAAATATGCAAACATGATTTGTAAAGAAATGAGGCATTGGCTTTGGTAACCCATGCCACATTCAACTCATATGAATGAACTGGGGAACACGAATATCATAACAGAATTTGTAGAAAAATTCAAATAGTGACAATGGATCAACATCACTACATTTGACTAGTGTAGGTCATGGATGGACCCAGTATCACATTCCATAGAGATCCGAATTAGTAGTTTTGGTATCCCAAACCACACTTGAAGGTGACAAGTGAAACTGGGGAAAGTCAACCCTTGAAGGGGACTGAAAAAGAGATTTCATGCCACAACACCAGAGCGATTGGTGGGCATGAGTGCAAGTACAAACATCCCTATGGCGTATTTACATACAACTACTAAGGATAATCTCATACTTTGCATGACGAACATCACGTGGTAGAGGACAAATCGTCGTGGCCACGGACTGTCAAAAAGTAGAAGAGATCCTTTGGAGTTATATCTATACAGAGAGATATGTACAAGTGGCAGGAAAAGAACAATTATCGTATCATGACCGATAAGAGAAGGAAACTTATATAGGGATATTGGATCAACATAACCACACCTGACTAACACAAGTGGGCATGGACTCAATATCACCTATGGAAAATAGATTTGAATTAGGGACATTGGATCAACATAACCACACCTGACTAACACAGGTTGGTATGGACCCAGTATCACCTAAAGAAAGTAGATTTGAATTAGGGATATTAGATCAACATAACCACACCTGACTAACACAGGTTGGTATGGACCCAGTATCCCCTAAAGAAAGTAGATTTGAATTAGGGGTATTGGATTAACATAACCACACCTGACTAACACAGGTTGGTATGGACCCAATATCACCTAAAGAAAGTAGGTTGGGATTAGGGATATTGGATCTATCACACCACACCTAATTAACCTAGGTGGGTATGGACCCAGTATCACCTCTGAGAAATAGATTCAAATTAGGGACATCGGATCAACATCACCACACCTGACTAACACAGGTGGGTATGGACCCAGTATCACCTATAAAAAGTGGATTTGAAATTATTGGTTTTGTTATCCCAGACCACGCTTGGAGTGACAAGCGAAACTGGGTAAAAGAACAACCCTCGAATCATGACTAATAGAAGAAAGAAATTTAAATAGGGATAGTGGATCAACATCTCCACACCTGACGAGCGTAGGTGGGCATGGACCCAGTATCACCTCTAGAAATGGGGGTTTGACTTATTGGTTTTGGTATCCCAGACCACGCTTTAGGTGACAAGCGAAACTGGGTAGAACAACCTTTCACAAAAGAGGGACAAATTAAAGGTTTTATGTGCTAGCACCAATATGGTTGGCGTGCAAAAATATAAGGATAGATATCCTTACGACATCTTAGTATATCCCCTTTAAGGATAGCCTTATACTCTTCAAAGCGAACATCGTGTGGTAGAGGACAAATCGTCGTGGCCACACAGACTGCTGAAGAGTAAGAAATATCCCTTCAAGGAATATGAATATAGAAGGATATTGATAGGAGGTAGGAAGGTTTGCTAGTCTGTAGCAAACAACCAACACTAGTGGAAGAAGTGTCAAAAGATTTTTGACGGGAAATCCTCGACTCTAATTCCACACATTTGATGAAAAATAAGTTGTTTGCTAGTACTCTGACATCGGAAGTCTCCTTCCTCATCTGAACTACTACCAACAACGAATCCACCCTTAGGTATCAAGTACCTACGAAAGGTAGGAAGGTGTCGGGGTCTACTCGACGATCTCAGAGTGAGAGAGTCGAGTGAACACAAAACCCGACGGAAAGGAGAAAATTTAATAGGGTATGAAATAGCCTAAAAAGGCCGGAAAGAAAGGAACCAGAGCTAGGGGAAAGCCTAGCCAAGAAGGGAACCTAACTAAGAAAAGGACCCTATCTAAGAGTAGGAAGAATCTAATCTAAAGAGCACCAAACCCAGAGTGCACACAAGAGAGGATAATGTAACATCCAAAGATGGAGAGAGAAACCTGTCCCACCGTGGTCGCCAGAAATCTGTGGGTCTCCGAAAGGATTCCGCTCATGTGGTTCGAATGCAAAGGGTGCGATCACACTATCCCGTAGGACAAAATGGTCGTAGGCCTTTACACTCGGCACAAGCAGGCCGATGGAAGAGCAGATGGAGTTATAGATACGATTAGCCATGGAGGATAGCGAGTTTTCACCTACACACCTCGATGGATAATAATATCTATAACCCTAAATTCACGAGATTTCCCCTATTCGATACATCAGCATCGAATAGGGTTTATTTGATTGTGGGGATCGGTTTCCTACGGGCGCAAGCCCCCGTAGTTAATTACATCTTAGACCTTGATCTAAGAAAACTCTCGATTAAGGATGTTATATTATCTTCTCTAATGGGTTTAGTGCAAGGGATTTCTAGGTTTTCCTAATCAAAGGAGAATGTCCCAATTTGGCTCGATCAGATCACACATGGTTCAGTCATCATCCGGTCGGCTAGAAGAAGTGGAAACTGGAGCAAAAGGAAGGACAACACATCTCAGACATGCACGAGAGAAAGAAGGAAGTGGTGTCATCTGTGTGACGCAGATGGGTAGGATTTATAGTCTCCGAAAGGATGGAGAACTTACCCGCCAATAAGGTGTGTAGGGGTACACTCGTACCCCTCACCTTAGACCCTAAATCTATAGAAGATGTAACATCGTACATACGATATTAACACCTACGACCTAGCTAATGCAATCTGGACTTATTCCTTGCCTGAAAAAGGAAGCCAGCTAAAATTCTAAGCACAACCAACCGTCCTATATGTATGCAAGATGGGAAGGGTCTATCCTAAGGAATCAAGGATTAATAGTCTGAAAGACTTAAATCAAGGACTCTACAATATGCAAAGGAATAGACCTAGCGTTGTTAATGATGCATGAAAAGATGCATAAATAAGAAATGTCCTTAGATCCACTAATGCAAGGCATGTATGTATGTAAAGTGCATTGTGGAGAAAAGTGTGTAAGAACATATGCATGACATCCAGAGTACAGAAAAAAATAAATAAACACACCCTAAGGGTATCCTTCAGGCAAGATACCCGCACAGAAAATCATCATAGCAATGCCCACTTCGTGTGGGAAAACAACGATGCTCAATGGCACGAGTAGGTGGCCTACTCTACAGGCCTAAATGACCCTAATGGTCTCTAGGGCTCACAGAAGGGGGCAAGCTTTGACCTATAGGGCCAAAGCTTCGTTAGTGAACTACCCTATGGCTGGCTACCTAAACATGCTAGAATACCTATCAACAAAATGTGTGTGATGTGTAGCAGTTCGATACATGATTAAAAGAAAATTGCTTTACAAGTTGCAGAGATCATACCTGATTGTGGCGCTGCCACTTACAAGCTTATAAGCAAATACTCCCCGATTGTGGCGCGGCCACTCAAAAGCCTCAAGCTAGCGAATTACCCCAATGTACCTCGCAAAACAAGTGAAAGAAAAATACAAAAATGAGCGTAGATGCCATTCAAAAATAAATACATGTAAGTAAGAATGTAACAAGCAGGAAATCTAATAGTAACAATTATAAAGCATGTGTATGTAGTAAATACTGAATAACGAAAGAAAATGTCAGCCTAACCTAGGGCTAGAAGTCGTGTCCTAACCAGACAAGTCTAGGTGTGTGTAACGGTGTGTAGTTTTGGATAGGTCCTATATAGGATAATTAGTTCAAGTTATTCGCATTTTATTTGTTAGAAAGGCAAAAGGATATTTTAATTGAAGTTTAAATATTAGTATTTTAATATTAATTTTAGAGATTTTATTTTAATATTTGATTGATTACCACCTTTGTTTCACACCGAGGCCGTGAGGTTTATTTCACCCTCCTTGGGGCTAACTTAATAGCCTCGTAGGCCTGGGTTACCCAGTGATAACCAATTTTTGTCGAATTATTTTAATTGGTTATAAATTAGAAAAGAAATGTATATTAGGTGATTTATTATCGATTAAGGTTTGAATTAAGCCAATTAGAAAAAAAATAATTTTATATTTTGACGCTCCATTAGATTCATTCGTGGCGTTGTGCCACCAGGCTCGAGGAACCAGCCTCCTTAGGACACTTAGCCCCGCAGCCCGGAGTAGTCCATCCAATAAACTTCACTTTTGGAGCGGTTGTTATGTATTAAGGGGTTTGTGGATTGATTTTAAAAGATTAGTCTAAGGTTTGATCCTTTAAAAATCTTTTATCCTAATGAATTTAGTTTTAGATTTGATCTCCTAATTAGATCTATATATTTTAAACCTTAAATTGGTTATGAGTTTATTATTAGATTTGTTAAGCTTGATTTAGATTTATATCTTAGGTTTATAATTTAATGATTACGAATATTAACAATAACTTGATTAAGAATTGAATATTTTAATGCATTTTAAGAGTTAGGTTATAAATGATTGGTTGATTATTACTGGATTTTAAGAAAAAAAGAAAGGCTAAACCTAGGAAGACGTGTCGCTAAGTTTAGTTTTGATGTCTCTATCCTATAAGGAACATGCATCCTAAGTCTATATTTTCTAAGACTCGGTCCTTAATTTTTGTCCTTATGTGTCACTAAAGTTATAGGGATGAAAGGAGGTTTATTTTCTAACCACTAGGACTTTCGTACAAGTGTCACTAGGTTTAGGAATTTATGCATGAAAGTATGATAATAAATAGCAATGCAGTAGAAAGAAAAGAATGAAAATCACAAATAAAAGGGATGTAGGCATTATTGTTTTGGACACACTTCTTTAAAGACAAGTGTATCCTAAAGCAACATTAACAATGACATTTAATGTTCCCACAATCCAAATGAGGCACTTGATATGAGACTCGACTCAAACAATCTAGCTACCCTTTAAATGAAGCCCAAAATAACTAAAGGAAATAAACTCCTAACACTAAACTTAAGACTAGACTCTCTTTAGTTTAGGTCTATATAAAATTCTATGTTTTCAGAAGTAAACCTTAAAGAAAGCTAACTTAAGTGAGGAAAGACTATTTTACTCTAAAAAAGACACCCAAAAGCTTCTAACCCAAAGCTACCTAAAGCTTTAAACCACAAAATCCATCTTTAGAAATAACCACTAAAAAAAAGATTTAATTCAAATAAGAAAGCACTAACTACTTCCCAGAAGACACTAAGCGATCTTACTACACAAGTTTGATCATAAAATTATACATTTCAAAAATAATTTGCAAGAACCTCTAAATAATCTACTACACACAACTCCCCAAAAGCTATCTATCCAAAATCTCCTTTTCTTGACACCAAACTCTACCCAAAACAAGCCACGACCAAGTACCTTTCCTTTCATTTGGAGTAGGGTAGACTTGTGGAAGTTTTCTTAATGAATGGGCACCATAAAGCCCTCCATCAAGAAACATTCACAAGACGAAAACACATTACAAATAAAAAGAAATCAAATTCTCATCATAAAAACAACTTGAAAACCCGTCATAAAATTTCTGGATACGAAAGCAACTCACAAGACCTTCACAAAGCTTTCAATAAATGTAAAGACTCGCAAAGAAGCAATGGGAGCAAATTATAAGAAACTCAATTTCATAATATAAAACAAATCATAACTCTTTCAACACGAATCGATTCATGAAATCCTCTTTCTTTTAACGTACGAGCAAAATAAATGATTTCCAACGAGTTTCAATCTACACACTATGTGCTATCAAATATTCAAGAAACTCTTAAATCCCAATTTATAAACTTGCTCTTGCATCCAAACATGTATCATCTTACCAAAAGCTCAAAGTCAATTTCATATTGTTGGAAAGAAGAAATGAGAGAAAGATAGTTTAATGCTAATTCGCTCCTCCAATGTTCAAGAAACATTCTAATATTAATTACCAACATAATTTTCAAGTAAAGCTCAAAGGGAGAAAGGAGGTTCTAGATTTAGAACAAGCATAAAGGTATCTCAAAATCTACCAACTCTTTATATTGTAACTAAGCATGCTTCCAGCAACGATTTGGAAACTCAAAACAACAAAAATATGCACTTATCTTGCTCCCAAAACAATTTGAAGGCTCAAAACAATGAAAAACTGCACTTAACATATTTCCGAAACAATTAGAAATCCAAAAGCAGTAAAAAAAAAACTGCACTTATGTCATCTCCCACACAAGTTAGAAGCTAAAACAATAAGAAGAATTGCATTTATTTGTTCATTAAAAGGAAGGTTTAGGACTCAAATCAAATCACCAAAAACTGCACTTATCCTCGCACAATATCACTGAACGAGAAAAACACGAGCTTAAACATCTATAGTATCAAACCTTTCACATCCCATAAAGAATCAACCAAGTAGAAGAGAAAGCATAGAAATATTTCATTATCCATGAACTTCCATAGTAGACATACTTTTAACAGTATGAATGAATTGCTTTGAATCTATAAAACACATGCTCATTTGAACTCAAAAGGACTCAAAAGATTTTCTAATCACAAAGCTCAAGAGTTCTTTTCAAAGTTCAAAGAAAACTATTCCACTATGAAGCATGCCAAACTCATATTGAACCAAGTTAAACTCACGAATGAACCATAAAGCATATAAGGATTCTCCAATATTGGCAAGATGCATCAAATCGTCATGCAAGTATATAAAAACAAATAATGGTAAAACATAAAATTCGTTCAAGCCCCTATGAAATTTGCACAAGCCGAAGATAGGTTCTCCAACAAATTCCCATTTCTCATGCTACATGCCACCAAATATTTCAACTAAATGTCAAATTCATAAATCTATTCTCATGCCAAATATACAACATTTTGCCAAAGGACTCAAAATCAATTCTTATGCTATTGGTAAAAAAAAAAAAAAAGAAAGGTTATTCGATGCCAAACTTGCTCTCCAATATTCAATAAGTATTCCGCCACAATCAACAATATGATTTTTCACATAAGCTTCAACAAAGCTCATAAAAGCATAAAGAGAATTCATCAACTTGTTTCAAATCGACGTGAACCAAATATAATTATAAAGAGACTAGTTTAATATCAATCTACTTTCCCAAAATATTAGAAACAATGTTCTAATTGCCATGTGTGTCTTTTTATATTTAAATCATCTCGTATTAAACCCAAAACATGCTCAAAATAGAAAAGTATGGCCCCATGGAAATTTTCAACACAACTACCAATATCACATTCTCATAAATTTCAAAATATTAGAGAGATATCAAAGTTTGAAGAATAATAAAAGTGCTCTATCACCCATCATACTTCATGATCAAATACGCTTTGAAATTCATTTGCTTGCTTCAATCTAACTTTAAACCATATACAAGTGAGAGAAAGAAAATAAGCTCAATTCATCACAAAGCTTCAAATCCTTCCCAAAGCTCAAAGAAAATTATTCAATATAAATCATGTGACCACGTATCGAATCAAATTGACTTTCCAAGTTGATCGCATGAGCATATAAAGCTTTTCCAATAAGTTTAACTTTCAAGTTATATGCTATTAAATATTTTAGGAAAATTTTGTAAACATGCAACCATGAGAATGGGAAACTCCATAACAGCTCATACATTAGGCCATCTTTTCAACACCATGAAATTCATAAGCTTACAACAATGTTTTTGCTAAGAGCAGCATTTCATATCATAAGAATGAACTCAAATCTAAGTAAAGTAAGGCATAGAACATTAAACTCCAACCCAAGAGATGAAGTAATGACAACAAATATTCTTAAAGAAGAAACTCATCACATGGATCTTTCCTTACAACCATGAAACAAACCATTTATCATCTCTAAGGATTTTTTTTTTTTTAAACTAATAAGCCGGTACCAAAAAGGAAGGTTCTAATGACTACAACCAAATCAAGATTTCTCGCATCACATAAAAGGTTAATTTCGACATGGGTACTTAGTATTTCCAAGCATGCAATCTCTCATACCACTTCAAGTGCCATATCAAATGGAAGATGTTTCCAATGTAGTGAAAATAAGGGGTGAGAACAATGAGCATGATTAAAAGAGAACTCAAATAACATCATAATCCTTTGAATGAGACATCTAATGTTTGCAAAAAATATTTTCTACAACTATAAGTAATGAGTTAAGACCAAAATAGAGCCTCAATTTGAACCAAAACATCACAACCTTTCTCTAGTGGCATTTGAACAAGCACCTTATGTGCACATTTGGATACAAGATTAAAATGATCACTCATGCTTCTCTACCGTTTACACCTAAGACATCTAAAAGATATAGTATACATCAAATAGTTATGCACTTTGAACACATAAAACCATCTATGACAAGCAATAATTATCTCCATATTTCAAAAAGGATTAAAGCATCACTTGATTCCCAAATGAACACAAGGAAACTAAACAAAAAGAGATGGCAGAGAATGACTTTGCCAAGCTCATTTTAACAGGAATTAAACCATCTCAATTTCATTGTGGTGAAGAAATACTAGCTAGATGAGGAGAAGAAAGAAAGCAAGGGAAGAAGAGAAAGAATAGAAAAAGAAGGAAGAAGAAAGAGTAGGTAAGAAAGAAGAAATAGAGGAAGAGGTTACCTACAGCTTGGAGGAAGTCGGAAAAGGAGCTTCGGCTCTGTCTGGGGTTCACGAACCGGACACCGAATGGAGGAGAAGGTTCGGCCTTCGGGTCTGTCGTGAACCAGAGAGACAAGAGCAAGGGGGTTCCTCATGGGTTCGGTCCAGAGAAGGAGATCGGGGTCGGGTTCAGAGGAGGTCTGGATCGAATGGTTGCCGTCGGGATCGGTCTCCCCTAGCTCACGCGAGGGAGGGAGAGGGAGCTGGAGACCTTCGGGCTTCGGCTGGGTTTCCCGAATGGAGGAGGACTGAGCTGGAGATCCTCCTCGTTCCTCCTGGGCTTGTGCGAAATCAAGAGGGAGAGACGGAGAGAGGAGGTCGGTGAGCAAGAGAGAAAACCGAGAGAGAGAGGGAGAGGGAAAGGGTGAGGGAGTCCATCCGAGAGCTTCCCCAACGAGATGGTGCGGGCCTCCGTGAGAATCAGGGAGCCGAAGGCTTCCTCAAGCCTTCTAACGTCTCCTGACGTTCTGCTCTGCTCGAAGACATCGAAAAAAAAAAATGGCATTACGCCAGTCTGCTTCTACCTAAAGTCGCTCGACTCAATTTCTTCTTCGAGGGCACACGTGATTGGGAAGCCTTGCAACGGTAGAGTCTGAATCTCAACACGACGAGAGCCATCGGATCCAACTACTTGATTTGGAATTACATTCAAAATTCACTAAAAGCATTGGAGTTGAGTCGAAATAATCTTAGGCTGAATTGAGTCAAAATTAAGCTCAATTCGAATGAACTCGGGCTCAATTCAAGGCCAATATCTAGGTTTGTTTGGGCTCGAGATGGTTCGACCTAGTATTGCCGACAAAATTGCATCCGAATCGACATCAATTTGAATCAAATTGAACTCGATGCAATTAATAAATTAAATTGAGGGCAATCGAGTCTAGTTGAAATCAATTTGGATCGATTCGAATTCGAATTGGGCTCGACGAGGTCTAATCGAATTGATCGAATGCGCTCAATGGTATTTGAGCGAGAAACGAGGTCAACAATCGACAAGTATTTCATTGAGAATAACTTCAAAAAATGTCCTTACGAGCATGCCCTCTACATCAAAGTCAAGGATGGGGATATTTTGATAGTGTGCTTATATGTGGATGATTTGATCTTCACTGGAAGTAATCCAAGTATGTTTAAAGAATTCAAGAAAGTAATGGCTAAAGAGTTCGAGATGACGGGCATTGGACAAATGGCATACTACCTCGATATTGAAGTTAAGCAAAATGATGAAGGTATCTTTATCTCTCAAGAAAGCTATGGAAAAGAAATACTCAAGAAATTCAATATGAATGATTGCAAGCCCATAAGCACTTTGATGGAATGCGGAGGCAAGTTATCAAAAAAGGAGGATAATGAAATTGTTAATCCAACATTTTTCAAGAGCTTGGTGGGTAGCTTGCGCTACTTGACTTGCACTAGGCCAGACATCCTTTATGTTGTTGGAATAGTTAGTCGTTATATGGAGGTACCAACAACTACTCACTTAAAAGCTGCGAAGAGGATTCTTCGATATATCAAAGGCACGATTGACTTTGGCCTATTCTATTCATCATCAAATGATTTCAAGCTTGTCGGATATAGTGATAGCGACTGGGCCGAAGACTTAGATGAGCGAAAAAGCACTATGGGTTTCGTGTTATACATTGGAGACACTATTTTCACTTGGATGTCAAAGAAGCAACCAATCGTGGCCCTTTCTACTTGTGAAGCCGAGTATATTGCTGCAACTTCATGTGTTTGTCATGCAATTTGGCTTCGAAATTTATTGAATGAGCTAAGACTACCGCAAGAAGAGCCAACAAAGATTTGTGTCGATAACAAGTCAGCTATTGCCTTGGCCAAGAATCCTGTTTTTTATAATCGAAGTAAACATATCGACACAGGCTATCACTTCAACAGAGACTGCATCTCAAGAAAGGATGTGCAAATAGAGTATATGAAGACTTATGATCAAGTAGCTGATATATTCACCAAGCCACTCAAGCATGAAGATTTTACAAGGATAAGAAGATTTCTCGGGATAACAAATCAAGTTTAAGAGGGGGTGTTGAAAATTAAACTTGATTAATTGGGCCTTTAATTGTGTGGGCTTTCTAATTGAGCCCATAGTCTAGAAAAGTCTTTAGAAAACTCTAGAATCCTACTTTATGATGAATGTTTTAGAGGATTCTAGAGATATATTCTAAAAAGAGTTGTTTAGAGTATTCTAGAATATGCAATTAATGACTTTTGTAAAAGAAGATAGGAGAATATTCTAGAAAATCAATATTAGCCCTTGGATTGAAATGTGTTGGCACAATCCTAAGGGGTAGTCACTAGTATAAATAGGTGTGGAGTCTTTGTGTTTATGTAAGAAGTAGAATCAAGAGTTCAAGAGTGATATAAAAGTGAGTTTTATAAGTGTTCCTCTTCTCTTCTAAAATTCTTCCTCTTCTTATAGCCTCTTATTTTCCAACAAAGGGCTCTACTTCACATTCCCCGTTTTGTCAAATTTTCCATCCCAATAAATATAATACGACTAATCGATATTTAAAATTATATTCCTTATGGGACTGGACATAACGGTTTAAGGCTGATAGTGTAACCTATTCATGATGAAATGAGCAGGCCGCGGGGCTTTTTGGGCCAAATGTTATCAATATTCACACTCAAACTTAGGCCCACTTTGTTGGACCATTTCCAACAATTAGTCATGCTACGGTCAAACACGCTCCTCGACTTTAAAGCCGTAATAGTGCGCGGGGCTTTCACTTGCAGAGTTGCAAGAAATCGCGAAAAGGAACAGTGTGCAAAAGGAAAGAGCAGAGTAGGGATTTGATCCGAATCCATGGCCGGACAATCGCGGCGATGGATGATACTGTTGGCGACGGTGTGGATCCAGGCTTTCACCGGCACCAACTTCGACTTCTCTTCCTACTCGTCGGAGCTGAAGGCGGCGATGGGGATATCGCAGGTCCAGCTTAATTATCTAGCCGTGGCCTCCGACCTCGGCAAGGCCTTCGGATGGTCGTCCGGCCTTGCACTCCTATACCTTCCCCTTCCAGCCGTCCTTTTCCTAGCCGCTGCTCTCGGCTTCGTCGCCTATGGCGTGCAGTGGCTTCTCATCACCTCCCGGATCGCTTTGCCCTACGCCCCGGTAAGCAGCGGAGTTTTCCATCCTAATTTTGTTTCTTCTTTTTTATTTTCCTTCCTGATTAGATGTTATGAAATTATTGCGGTGGATGCATTATCTTTAAGAAAAATGAAAGAATCCCTAATAGGATTTTAGGTATTGTTATATTTTTTTCTTGGAAGGATCAGTAGATGTTTGCAGGATTGAGGCGGAAAGATTGCCGGTGCCGCAACGATAGAGGTCATTTTCGTGATTCCGTGTGGAATTCTATTTATATGGTTGAAACGGCGCCAAGCAGTTGGAAGTGAGAGGTTTGGTCGGTAAGAGAAGCAGATGGCTTCTATGTATTTTTGGTTGGTGGACAGGACGCCAAGATGTTGAGGTGGCTGCCTCTCATTTTTTTCAATTCATCATTCATCTTCCTTCTTCCTTCTCTTAAGAAGAAACTATGCCCAGCTTGCTTTGCTCTTCAACCACTCTACAATTTGGGCTTGTGCTGTGGGTCTACATTGTTTAAAGTCAAAGTTAAGCCATATTTCAACTCGTCTCGATACAAATATTAGTATAAATTACGATTGGAAATTTTATAATTTAAATTCCAACTCTTTTTTTTTTTTATTAGGGTTTTTTTTTTTTAATTTAACCTCAACTATATAATAGTAAAATTAAGATAATATCTTTCATTATTAAAGTCTTATATAAGCTTATATTTTAATTAATATTAAGAGCTTTAATTAGTCTTTTAAGATTTAATTAATTAGAGAAATCAATTTAAAAAAAATCACTCTGGTAGTTATTAAAAAAAATAATTAATCCTAAAATTAGTTTAAATTATTCTTGATGTTAAAAAAAAAATTGATGTACATTTTTAACCCGTTTTGTAACTGTCTTAAATAATCCTGAAGGAAAAGTAGTTAGCAGATTATATGTATATAATGCAGGTATTTATGTTGTGCTTGTTGGCGGGGTTGAGCATATGCTGGTTCAACACCGTCTGCTTCGTTCTCTGCATCCGAAATTTCTCCACCAACCGCTGCCTAGCCCTCTCCCTCACCGTCAGCTTCAACGGCGTCAGCGCCGCTCTTTACACCCTCGTCGCCAAAGCCATCAACGGTTCTTCTTCTTCCTACCTCCTCCTCAACGCCGTCCTCCCCGTCCTTACCTCCCTCACCGCCCTCATTCCTATCCTCCGCCAGCCGCCCCTCTCCTCTTCTTCCCGCCGCCGTGACACCCACATCTTCCTCCTCCTAAATTCCATCGCATTTCTCACCGGCCTCTATCTCCTCCTCCTCAACCCGGCCGCCCCCAACCCTGCCACCTCACGCCTCCTCCTGGCCGGCGCTCTCATCCTCCTCGCCCTCCCACTCGCCATTCCCGGCATCGTCGTCGCCAGAGAATGGGCTCTCCGCACCATCTATTCCAGCCAGTTGGAGGACTCAGAAGAGTACCACGACATACTAATTAAGGAACTGATCCCTGGCGACGGGGAACTGGAAAACCAGTTCCTGGACATCAACGAGCGAGGATCTCTCTGCTGCTGCAATGCGTTGATGGCAAAGGATCGGCTTGTTTTGCTCGGGGAGGAGCACGGTGCCAGGAGGCTCATCCGCCGTCTCGATTTCTGGATCTATTACATCTCCTACTTATGCGGCGGCACCCTCGGTCTGGTCTACAGCAACAACCTCGGCCAGATCGCGGAGTCGCTGGGATGGCAGTCACACACCTCCATGCTCGTCAACGTCTACTCCTCCTGCTCCTTCTTCGGCCGCCTCATCTCTGCCGCCCCCGACATGCTTCTGGGCGGGTTCGCATCATATATCTTATAATAATGATTGATTTAATTCGATAGCAAACATTTCACAGGGAATATATTTAACAAAAACAGCTTGACGGCAGGCGGGTCAGTTTTGCGAGAACTGGTTGGCTCGCTGCGGCGCTGGTGCCGATGCCGCTAGCGTTCTTCCTGCTGGCGGCGGATGCGGAGGCGGAGAACGGACATGTTCTATTTGCGGGGACTGCTCTTGTGGGGCTGAGCTCAGGGTTCGTTTTTGCGGGGGCGGTGTCGGTGACATCGGAGCTGTTCGGGCCGGCGAGCTTTGGAGTGAACCACAACATCGTCATCACCAACATTCCATTTGGTTCGCAGCTCTATGGCCTACTCGCCGCTCTCGTCTATGATGCCAACGGAAGAGTACTGGGAAGCTGGCACATGAGAGAGGCCGTGGCAGCTATGGTGGTTTGTATGGGCCGACGCTGCTACTCCAAGACCTTTTTTGCTTGGGGAGTCATTTCGATGATCGGCCTAGCGTTTGCTGTCCTGCTCTATTTGAGGACCAGGCCAGCCTACAATCATGCTGCCGGCTGCGTTACTCCCCGGCGACGGTTGCGTAGCGATTGCGAAGATTTCCGATAGATCGATATCTGCTGGGATTTAGCAGATGACGACCACACCTACGCGGACGCAGGTGTTTGAAGAAATACCATGAGTGTATTATATCTATATATATATGCAATATAGAATGTATTTTTTACAGCCGCAATTATTAATATTAATTATAACATGTAGCGAAAAAGTAACTCAATCACCGTAACTTATGACTTTGATGATGCCCCTGCCCCCAGGCCCAGGCCCAGGCCCCAAACAATTGTAAATGTATTTCGCCAAATTCCAAGACAATCTAAATTTCAACCATATTCCTTGACATTTAGGGGCTGTTTGGGCAACAAGTAGCGTTTAATTCTAGTAGGACTTAGAAAATCCTAAAAATTCGGATCGGATTTAGTTAATTCTGAATATATTAAATCATGAAAACTATTTGATAAGATAATTGTTAAATACTATTAAATCTTATGAAAACTATTTAAACAACAGTTGTACAATCAATCTTTGATGTAACTCGGCCAGCTATGCAAGTTGTGCATCGATCTTGTAGGAGCTAATGCAAGTGAAATGTACTCGTGAGCATTAGATTGAGTCGGCGTGAGGTAGGAAGGCAGTCTGAGGTCGCCTCGTTAAAGCAAGAGGGGGCGAGTGATGATTTTACATTGATCTTTGAGCTCGGTGATTAAGGTTGCAAATGAATCAAGTTGAATCGAGTATGTGCTTGATCATGCTTGAGCTTGTTTATTATTAACTTTTTCAAGCTTGGTTCGTATTTGATTCAAGTTTTTTTGTTTGTGTTTAAGCTTGGTTCGTTTAAAAGAGTAGACGTTCATGTTTGGATTATGTTTGATTCATGTTCAGTTCATTTATGCTTATTGAGCTTTAAACAAATAAGTCTTATCAAGCCTACTAATAAACAATCACCAAGAACATGTTCTCAAACATATATAGGGAGCAGAGCCCTGCATTTGGTACCCATACCCATACCCACCCATGTACCCAATGGGTATGGGTGGGTATGGGTACGCCCATGACCTTGTGGGTGGGTATGGGTGGGTACTAAACATCGAGGGATAAATCGATTTATATTGCTATTCATTGTATATCTTATTTATACTATTGCAATCATCACTAAGTATTGTTTAGCACTTAACCACGCTACGAGTATGATAAATTTTGATATGCAACTTGAAAGTTTGACATCATAGCAAATGACAACAAGCCTCAAAGCCAATCAGTCCGTGACAGACTGTGTTCAAAAAACATGGAAAGTGGGGGGGTATAGATGGGTACGAAATCCTGAAAGTCAACATGGGTGGGTGTGGGTGGGCGAAACCCGTCTGAGTAAAACATGGGTACCCAACTAGGACCTCATGTAGGACTTTGATAGGGAGTATTTTCGATCTACTAAACAAGCGCGTCCATTAACAAACAAGCTCATAAAATAATTTTTTTATAAGCAAGCTTGTTTATAAACACTTTAAACAAAAATACTGCAAACATGAATAAATATCTATTGCTTATGAAAAAAATTCATTATATTTAAATAGTATTATTGCGTCCTGGAGTATTCGCGGCGGTAGAAAAATATAAAGTTTAACCTCGTGAATCGTGTCTGATCACAATAATTTTTTGATGGCATACCAAGTATAACATAAAAATGTAATAATTTTTATATAATAAGAATATTTTATTGTAATAAAAATAAATATTATTTAAAAATATTTAAAAAATAAATATTTAATCAAGGTCTTAAGGAGCATCTTATCAAATTTGTTCACGAGCTTTAATTGATATTACTCATGAACATAAAGGAGCCAATCACATAATTGTTTATGTTTATTTATTTATCAGTTGAGTATTTCAAAAATTATTTAAACTTATTTGATTACATAAACAAACAATCATGAACAAGCTGTAATCGGACTGAGCCACAAATAGCTTATCGAATACTCGGTTCATTTGCAGCTATCGGTGATGATCCAATCATGAGAGAGATGCATGTATTTAGCTAGATTTTTTGTAGGTCTCACGTGGGAGATTTGATTTTGGTCAAGATGAATAAAGATTTGTCCAACTGAGAGAAACTTTTGATGTTGCCCCTGCTGATCATGAGGAGGGCCACTCCTTGGATGAAGTGGCCATAGGAGATATATCGTGCTCCAATGATAAACTTCTTCCCAACTGTTGAGCCAGTCATGCGAATGGACTGTTCTGAAAGAGAAAGCTGGAGTCCTCTTTATGCTCAAACTGAACGTAACTTGTTAGATATCTACGAGAAAGTACCTGCGTGAGCAATCATGGATGTACATCAGGATTTTGGCCAAAATCAACTAACGTGAGATTTAGATCGAGGACTCTCAAAGCCCATTTGAAAATATTTTATGCTAAATCCTACTCAAATATTGTATAAATCTCATTGCCAAACAGGCCCTTAAGGAAAATATGTGCTTGTTCATCCTCAAGGATATCCCAAATTTTAATAATACTAATAGTAAGAAGGCAATTAATGTCAACAGAGTTTCTTATGCAAGTTCTATTATTAGTTCTATTTCCATCTAAAAGTGTTGGATCTGATTTTGTTTGTGGTTGACGTCATGACCTATTGGTGAGTTAGCTAAGAGAGAGAGAGAGAGAGAGAGAGAGAGAGAGAGAGAGAGTTAGGAGAAACCTTTTAGAATTTACAAGTCTTTATGACAATAAAAAATAATATAAAAAGTTTTCAAAATGTCTTTTTTTTTTTTTTTTTTGAGCCAATTAAAACAAACACACACATCACATATTCAACTTTATAATCAAAGCTCTCAACCATCATATCAATGTGAGCTATGTTTAAAAATATCTTTCAATCTCTTATTTATAGAATTGAATGTTTAATGGACTATAAGAGACTCTTTTATTCATAGAGTTGAGAGGATTATAAGAGATATTACACTTAAATAAATAATAAATATTACATGATTTGACTCTTATAGATGTTTGAATAGAACTCTGTGGTTATATGTGGATAGTCATCTCTAACATCGCTGTGGATGAGTACTTAGGGTTAGACTACAATCCTAAATAAGTTCTATTGAATTGGGGATTGGTGTAATTGATGTGAGAGGCCCTCTAAGAGGAACTTTTATTTGGTCCGGTCACCTGACGTAGCTCTACATTCGGACGCCAGAAAAATAGTGCCACGTGTTCTCACTATTTATAGTGCGGCCCGACAACCAGACCTGAAACAGACCCGAGAGTTTGCGTATTGCTCGGTATTGCTAGATATTGGTCGATTTTGCTCGGCAATAACAAAATACCATTCTGTGTAGACCAATACCTAGCAATACCAAGTTTTTCTAGGTATTACTCGGTATTGCTTGGTATTGGTCTTCATAGAGCGGTATTTCTCGTTATTGCCAAGCAATACCTAGCAATACTGAGTAATACCTAGCAATATCGAGCAAATACCGAGCAATAAACGAACATAGCAATCCCGGGTTCCGGTCCGGGTCGGGTTGTCGGGCCGCGCGGTAAAGAGTAAGAGTACGTAGCGACATATTATTAGCGTCCGGACGTAGAGCTACGTCAGGTCACCTGACCTAACAATTGTTCCTCTAAGAGGGGTTAGTTTCTTTGGCTAATGCAAGTCTTTCCTTTGGATGAGTTCTTATGAGGTAAGTACCTTCTCAAGTCAAAGTATGCTTAGGATAATTCCTTAGTCAAACATATTCCTCCTTGGTTGAGCTCTTCTAGGATGAGTTCCATTTGGGTGAGTGCTTGCATTTGTTGAATCTTACTGGATATAAGCCCCTCTTCGAGGAAATTTTATTTGGTCCGGTAACCTGACGTAGCTCTACATTCGGTGAGCAGTAAACAAGCGCCACATGTTCTAACTATTTACCGCGCGGCCCGACAACCCGACCCGGAACGGACCCGAAAGTTTGCGTATTGCTCGGTATTGCTAGGTATTGGTCGATTTTGCTCGACAAAAATGAAAAATACCATTCTATGAAGACCAATACCTAGCAATACCGAGCAATACTGAGTTCTTTTAGGTATTAATCGGTATTGCTCGGTATTGATCTTCACATAGCGGTATTTCTTGTTATTGTCAAGCAATACCTAACAATACCGAGTAATACCTAGCAATACGCGAACATAATAATCCCGGATTCTGGTCCGAGTCAGGTCGTCGGGCAGTGCGATAAAGACTAAGAGCACGTGGCGACATATTATTGGCTACCGGACGTATAGCTACATCAGGTTACCTGACCTAATAATTTTTCCTCTTCGAGAGGGGCATATCTTGGATGGTGCTACTCTAGGTCAAGCTCGTCAAAGGCAAGCTTAACGAATTCCTGCAAGTTGCTTGTGCTGCATATTTTGGTATTTTGTTTTACAATTATCTTGCTTCTTTGGAAAGCGACTTGCAAAAAGTAGAAGAGAATTAGAATATATTGTGTATATCAACTGATGAAAGCGCGAATCGCAAAAAGTATAAGCATCATTAAGAATGGAGTGATCTTATTAACTGTAGACCTCTTCATGGGAGCATTGGCTCTCTCACAAGTCCATTTCCGGGGGCCTCGACATAACTTGGAAGATAATGCAACAACTTAGGCTTTGTTTGGGACGGCTTTCTTTCTGCTTCTTTAAGCAGCTTCCAAGTACAAAATCTTAATTTTTCTAATAGAAAGTTGCTTTAAGAAGCAATAAAAAAGTTGTCTCAAACGAAACCATAGTTTGACTTTTCCACCGCCGTGACTAATAGGTAACATGTTTTTTCTAACTAAAATTCAAAAGGAAAAAAAAAAAAAAACAAATCGAAGGGGTTTTACCGCCACAATAACATATGGCATAATATATGAAGTCATATATATATAGATAGCAAATTCAATTAATCAAATGGATTGAATTAATGTCAAAATTACTTAAGTTTAACATAGTTTCTTCATTAGTCTTAATTACTATATAATTATTATCAATTTGGCTATGGAGCATGAAGGCTTTTTTAGTGAATTAAAACCTAATTAATTCATATTTTCTAACCTAAAATCTTTGATAAAATAGATAATTATAGCAATGATAGTCTAGAGATAAATAATAGTGCCTTAAGACCCGCAAATTTTATGTAATATTCAAACACAACATGATCTTTTGTTTATAATCACCAAAATAACCAAAAATTGCTCGTTAAATTTATGTTTCATATTAGCACATTTAGATTTAACAGTAACCACTAATTTTAATTTCGTGTATTCAACATTTTCGGAATCAAATAAATTATAATGGTCAAAGAAAGCTTCCAAATTATTCATTCAATTTGAAAATCTATTAAGATTATACCTCTTGTTAAATAAAGAAATATAATTATGAATCTCTTCCAAATTACAATTTTGTAATCATAGCGTACCAATTTCATTTACATTATATTTTGTTATCATATGAATCAACTCAAATCGACAAGATTTAAGTAAGATTTTGTACGGAACTCTCCCAAGATGATCAACAGGCGCTACTCGCCTAGGCCTACCAATGAACTCGCCCCCTCCACAAGGCGAACCGAAGATTCCTCACTAGGCTAGCCATTCACACTGGTTCAACCCGTTAGCTCACCATGTAAGATTGCTAGTAAGATTGAGTATCATCCACAGATAAATTTGAATCCAAAACAATTATTAGTCCAACCAAATATTTTAAAAGCCTGAACTAATGTAGAACGATAGAAGATGCAAATAAAGTTTAATCCTCAATGGCCCAACGGCTGGGATTCAAGGATGTGCTGCAATACACGTATGAATCAATCATCTATGGCTCAATTGTCCACCATAAATTTATAGGAGATAAAACTAAAGCCAATAACCGAATGTATTTACTTCTTTACCTTACATTGTCTATTTAAGACTTTCTGCAATCATCTTTTACACAATAATAGAATAACTATCTTCTTTCCATCTGGTTCTGCTCTCCGCCTTCTCTCGTCTCTTTCCTCTCACCTGCTCAAGACATCTTCTCACTCTTAACCACTCTCACTGAAAAAATGCATATAACTTGTCTGTTAATTACTAGCAAAATTAAGACATGTGAATGTTTCAAAGCAGCCTTAAGCATTAAGTATGTGCCATTATCTACGTCTAATGAATGAAGCAACTTACTGAATTTCAATAAACAAACATAATCAAAATGGTCGTTATCATTAAAAGGAAATGAAGACAGGACTAGTTAAATGATCCTTCATTATTCTCTCATCTTAAAATGTTCTGATTGATCACCTAAGACCAGAACCACAAATGAAGATGAACATAATTTCCTCACCTCATTCCAGTCAGCTTGTCTTCTTGGCAGGCTCGTTGTTCTTATTGCTGTTGCTGGTGGCAGTCGCCTGAGAATACAAGAACGTTCCCAAGATGGCAATAGCCGATCCCAGAGCATTTAGCGGCCTTATTGGATTCCTGAATGCAATCACTGAAGCAACAATCACCACAATCCTCTTCATGGTGTTGCCCACCGAAAATGAGAGAGGGCTAATTGCGTCCAATGCTTGATACGACGACTGGTTGTAGAGATGGTAGAAGACGCCGGAAAGTATAACCCAAGCGTAGAACGTTGATGGAGAGGCAATGGCGGCCGTTGCCGTTCGGTAGCCCTGAACCCAGTGACGTCCTTCCACGAGCACAGCCACGGGAAAAAGATAAAGGAGTGACAATATGGAGATCCAACCGTAGAGATTGAGCCCGTCCACATGTTTAAAGTCTTGTAGGCTTTTCTTCGAATAGATGTTGCGCAACACGAAACCAACATTGCTGATAAGAGCACCCCAAAGACCCTCGGCGTTGAAGGAAACCTCGGTGACGGCGGCGAGCGCGCAGCCAATTACGATGGGGGCGACGGAGAGCCAGACTTGGATGGGGTAGAACTGGCCGAAGAGGGCGGAGAAGATGACCGAGAAGACGGGCTCCGAGGCCTTGATGACGTGGGTGAAGGAAACGGCGACCTTGGAGAAGGAGACGCAGGCGGAAATGTGTCCGATGGTGTGGAAGAGCGCAGGGCCGAGCAGGGCGACAAAGAATTTGCGGTTCACTTGAGGGTAGGGCTGGATCCGCGACGCCCAAAGTCCTGCCATCCAGAGCGATCCCACCAACAGCTGGAACGAGGCCAGAAGCCACGGGTAGGGGAACAAATTAAGGGTTTTCTTGTTGTATATGTTAAATATCACATTTTGGAGATACCAGAAACCGAACACCGCAGCCAACTTCATCGTGCCGGTCTTCTTGGGCAGATCCTCAGCGAGAGGCTTGGACTCGCTCTGGATTGAGAGCTCGGTCGGCGGCTCTGAGCGGCCGACCTTGCCTTCTTCGTGGGTATTCTCGTCAATGCCTGCATCTTCCGGCGGCGGATGCGGTGCCGGCGCGGCTCTGGGTATTCCTAGCAGTAGAGTTCTGGATGAGGATCTCTTCGGCAAGAGACGATGGATTTCGTAATGGTTGACATGGATATTAGCAATGATAAGGGGGCGGTGGGTTTTGGGTCTGAAGAACGAATGGGTATGGAGCCGCGGTGCTTGGAAGGCTAGCATGGCAATTCCTCCCCTTTGCGCCCTTTTTCTTTTCCACTTTCTTTTGTTTCTTTGGTCGGTTCAACATACGGATCGGAGTTGGAATGAGAAAAAGAGAGTTTTTGGCTATGATTATATATATATATTGCTCATATAATTAGTTTCTAAATATTTGATAAAAATATTGTTTCTTTAGGTTTAAATTATATTATTGAGCCATATATTCGATAATTTATTATTTATGTTTTGCCTAAAATAAAAATTTTAAACTACTAGCTAGCACAAGATTAAAAAAATCCTTCAATTCATATTTGGCTGCTAGATTGGTTAAATTTCTAATTGCATGCATTCTGATCACCATAACTAAGGTATAAATTAGTCTAAGTTGAGTTTGAATCATCTTCGACTTGAGCTTGAGGTTGACTAATTAATCGAATTTTGAGCTCAAGCATGATATTAAAATTTATTATAAACTAGAGAAGATGAAATTATGGAAAGAAGATCACTTGAAATTAAAAAATGTGACAATAACTTCATTTATAATCACCTTCTTCAAAACTAGAGAAGATGAAATTACAAAGTCTAAATTGCGAGCATGATCTTTTAATGGAGGTGAAAAATGATGGAGAATCAAAATGAGGTAACAAGTATAATGATTAGGTGATGATAAAGACCGGTGTTGAAGAGTACGAGCGGCGGTGATCGGATGGCACAAATGTCAATTTTATTTTAAAAATTGTGACGATGATCACTTATGACATATATCATTGATTTTTTGTGTTTGTCTACGGTGAGTGAGCAATGACGCTCATTGACATTGATCAATGGGCAAATTTTTAAGATGCTTCAAATAAAAAATTATTTCTACTCAATGCCTAACTATAAGTATGGAATGAAGATCTGTTTATAGATTCTCGTAATGCTTTTGATTATTTTTGTCAAAATTATAAACACTCTATCAAATGGCCTCAAATGATTCTTTTAAATATTTGATATTTTTTAGCATTTGAGTGTATTAGTAACTTTAAAATTTGATGATCTTATGCTTTATGTATTAATTATAGGTTTATTGAAAATAGAGTTAGAATGATTCTATATTTGATTTTAAAATTTTTAATTTTAATAATCAATTATTTCAAGATCCATACTTTATCGAACAACTTTTTTCATATATATATAACAATGATGAATTAGAACTCTTTATATTTTTTTAATACATATATGATAAATGATATGCATAACATGATAAGTTAATTGCAAAAGGTAATCTGTCGGCTTCCAGCTCCACTATCCATTGGATGTCTTGCACCCCCTGCAATTAGCACCATTGATTTCAGATTCTGATCACCATAGTACTATATGCATTTATATATAAAGACTATTTTGTAATTCTTTGGAATGATATGGAAAACCATTTTATTATTTTATTTATATTGTTCTTTCTATTCCAAATTCCTGTTTTGTGCTAATGTAAAATACAACTATAGAAATCTGTAGTTATCTTTATGGTATCAAAGTCTTTCGCTAGTGTTGTGTTTTCTTTCCTCCTTATCTCTATTGCTCTCGGTATAGATTCCTCTGCTTCCTCAACATCTCAGCCAATTCCGATCAAGATAAACGAGACATCAATTCCCCCTCAGCTCAATTTTCTTATGTCTAATGTCAAAGTTGTACTCAGCATTCAGCTCAGTACAGACAACCACCCCATTTGGAAGGCTCAAATTCTTCTTTTCTCAATTAATGGATTTGATGGCTATATTGATGGTTCTACCTCTAAACCACCTAAGCAACTCCTTTCGGTTGATGGATTTGTCAGCATTAATCCTCATTATCAAACTTGGATGATTATTGATCAAAATCTTGTTGTAGCGCTTTACTCAACTATTTCCCCATCCTTACTTCCATATGTTCTCAATCTAGATACCTGTCATTAAATATGGATGACTATAGAATGGCGCTTGCAACTACCGACTGTTCTTGTATACTTCAACTGAAGAATAACCTATATCAACTTCAAATGAAAGACAAATCCATTGTTCAATATCTCTCTGAGATTAAACAAAGAGTAGATGTTATAACTACAGTTGGCTCTGTTATTGATTCATGAGATATCATCATCTATACGTTAAATGACTTACCTCCTAATAATAATGCATTTAAAACTTTCATTCGAACCAAGCTACTTCCCATAAGTTTAGAAGACTTTTATGCTCTTCTTTGTAGTAAAGAGCTCAATATAACTTCTGCTACTGCTGGTGAATTGTTCACTATTGGAATTGCTGATCCAGCTCTAGCTCTTCAAGAATTTAGTGGTCATTCCTGCAGTCGTTACTCAACTGTCTCCTTTATTAGAGGTCATTCTTCCTCTGCTTATACTCGTGGAGGTCGCTCTACACAGCTCCGAGCTCGTTGAGGTGATAAAAATTGCACCTATGTCGAATGTCATATATATAGCAAACCAGGTCATTCGGCACTTCACTACTAGCATTGATCAGATTCATCGTACCAACCTTCTCAACAAGCTAATGTTTCTCAAGATACTTCCACTACAACAAATTGGTTTCTTGACCATGTGCAACTTCTCATCTCACCTCCAACCATTCGTAGCTACAATCCCCTCAGACTTACAAAGGTTCATCACACATCCAAGTTGGCAATGGTCAATTATTGCCCATAATTCATTCTGATTAGGGTACACTTCATACTCCTTCCCATAAGATTCTTCTTCCCCACATTTTACATGTACCTAAACTCTTTCATAACCTTCTCTCTTGGTTCATGTGGACTTCCGAAAGAGCACCGCGCGAACGGGCCGATTGAAAGGGACAGATTGGATCGCGCATACGACTGACCATTGAGGATAGAGGCTTTCACCAATACACCTCGATGGGTAGTAATATACATGACCAAATCACGGGTTTCCCCCATCCGATGCAAGAGCTCGAATGGGGTTTAGTAGATGTGGGACCGAGTTTCCCACGGGCGCAAGCCCCCGTGGTTAATTACATCCTAGGCCGAAGCCTGAGAAAACTCTCGATTAAGGATCATACATTATCCTCTCCTAAAATGGGATCGGCACGAGGGTATAGACTAGGAAATCCTACTCAAAGGGAAGAAAGGTCCGAATGGCTGAATCGACATGCGTGGCTCATACCAGCATTCGGAGGCTCTAGGGCACTAGAGAGAAACTGGAAAAAGTAAAATCAAGCACTCAATCACATGCGTGAGAGAAGGATGGAGGTGGCGTCATCTTGTAACGCGGATAAGTAGGATTTAGGGTCCTTGAAAAGAAAGGACCTACCTACTATTTAAGGCTTACTACGAGACCGAATGTAGTAGCCCCGAATCTTAAATCTAGTTTGGACTTAGTGTTCGACACACACTAAGACCGTGTCCTAGCTAATGTAATGCAAAACCTGGACTTATCCCGGCCTGGATGGGGGAGCCAGCTAACCACCTAGTCGCTTTAAAACCATGCAATTAAGTCAGTTATGAAAGATAGGTGGGTGGTTGTAACATCAAAAATCTGCTCCAGTATCGTCCAGGACGATCTGGGATCGTCCTGGGACGATCAGTTGTAAATCAGCTCCAGATTTTGCCCAGTTTTGCTCCAGGTGATTTTCTGTATGTATCGTCCAGGCCGATCGGGGACATCGGCCAGGCCGATTGACACTGTTCATAAGGATCGGCCTGATCATCGCCCTGGAGTATCGGCCAGGCGATATTGGTTTGGTCTGATCGTCCAGGACGATCTGGACGATCGGCCAGGCCGATCTGAAGAGGATTTAAAGGAAATCAGTCGTTTTGAAGAGAGAGAAATTTAAAATAAAAATATCTGATTTTCAGCTCTGAGGAGAGAGAAAAAGAGAAAGTTGGAAAAGTTGATTTCGGGAAGACGCGGAGCCGTTTTCGTTCGAAGTGACTGTTGAGGAATTTGCTGTGCACGAGGTAAGGCACATTCCGTCTTTCTAAATTTTCAGTTCCGTCGCGGTTGGCGGTATTTTCTGTCCGGATTTCATTTTCGTTACGGTTTTTCGTCCGTATCTTTTGATTGGTTCAGTTTTTACCGCGTAAGTTTCTGTATAACGTTGCCGTGCCGGGTGTGCACGTTTTGACTATATTTTGAAGATTTTTGTCCGGGTATTTTTGATTCGGCGATGTTTTTCGTAGACTACAATTTTTTGTGAAATTGTAAATTCTCTGTGCAGTAGAATAAATGTTCTGAAATATGATTATCTATATTCTGTGCGAATTCGGTAAATTTTCTTTGCAGGAATTTTTGTGTAAATTCTGTATACTGCCGTTGTGCTGCCCGATTTTTGGGTAATTTCTGAATTGTCCGGATTTCTTCGGAATTGAAATGCTATGTGTATAAGCTATAAAAAGGGAGTTATAAGGGGCATGAATCCTATGAGATTCAGTTAGTGAAACGGGAAATCTGAAATGAGCTCAAATCTGAAATCTGATATCTATTCTGTTCCGGATCCGATGAATTCCGTTCTGGTGCTATAAGCACATCTGTTCTGGTGCCGTGAGCACAAAAGGGAGACATAAGGGGCCTGGATCCTATGAGATTCAGTCAGTGTCTGGGAAGGGAGGCATAAGGGGCCGGAATCCGTAGAGATTCCGTTAGTGTCAGGGCATTTAGTTATGTCAGGGCATTTAGTTATATGTATCTGTTCTGTTTTCTGTATCTGTTCTGTACGAAATTGTGATTCTGATATGATATGATCTGCGAATCTGATTTCTGATTTCTGTATAATTCTGACTCCGTTGATTTATTCTGTTCTGTGATCTGATCTGTACGATTCTGTTTCTGCTTTGATATTTGTCCGTATAAGTTCTGATTTTCGATTCTGTTCCGATTTCTGATCTGATTTCTGTCTGATGAGTTTGGTATTGGTTTCTGAGAATTTAGATTGGTGGTTTGTTGCTTTGCTGAGCTGTTGAGCTCACCCTTGCTTTTTGGTAGTTTTCAGGTTCTGGGAAAGACAAGGAAGTCCAGGATTAGTTCAGAGTCGGATCAGTATAGGTACTTTTGTACTTTTGATTTTTGTACAGTCATGGATTTTCTGTTCTGTCTTTCTTTCTGTTTAAAAGTCATGTACTGTTCTGTAGATGATTATTTTTGAGGAAATGAAAAGATAGATAGTTTGTTCCGCTGCATTTGATGATTTTAGTAGCTCTGTTGTTCTGTGTGTGTTTGTTGAGTTAAGTATTTGGAAGATCAGTTCAGTAACCTAATCCAAAGCCAGATCCTGGATAAGAAGGTCTCTCGTCGCGATCCGGCTCGGGCGGGATCCGTCCCCGTCGGGTCGGGTCGTGACAAGCTTTTGTGGTATCAGAGCACTGGTTTTGGAAACAGGTTGGATTGTAAAACAGAGCTCTAGGAAGTGATCAGTGAGTCTGTCTGGGGGTAGTTTTGAGTCGTTTGGCTTTTTTATTGTGTTATTTTTGTGTTGTTTTTGTGATAGTTTTCCGGATTTTCTGGATTTTTCTGTATGGATCAGCCAGACCCAGACATGACAGACGGGCAGAGTGCAGATCAGGCAGCACCAGTGGGGAGTACAGCCCCAGTGGTCGGTGCTGATACGCTTTCTCAGTTTGCTTCACTTGTTGCTCAGATGATGAGCGAGACTCAGAGCAGAGCTTCTACTGTTAGATCTGAGGACATTGATCGACACCTGCAGTTATTTTTGAGGTTGAAGCCTCCGAGATTTGAGGGCGCTGTTGAGCCCAGAGCAGCCGAGGAGTGGCTGAGGAGATTGGAAAAGACTTTTGACGGGATGCAGTGTCATGCCCCGAGATCTAACTTAGAAAGAATGTCGATCAATAGCCAAACAATTTACCAGGGTTATCTAAAAACCTTCAGTAAGCAATCTATCAAACATCTATAAAATTTAAAACATCAATATTCAAGTCGATTCATATCTCAAAACATCATGTACAATACTCAGGAACTACAATATCAATACAAGTAGAGAAATCTATCATGTCCTGAGTACAAAAGAATCATCTATCGATCAAAAGAACTAAAACCTGTAAATCTGGATCAAATCATATCTCCTGCTTCCGAGCCCTGACCTGAAAAATATCAACCACATATAATGAGCTTTACAAAGCCCAGCAGGTCACCTAATACCTATAACTGAAATCAAAGCACGGCAATGCTATCAATATGCATGTCAATCTATTCAATCCGAATCAGTTAATGGTCAATGAGTCTATGCAGCGGAAATCAATAGTCAATAAAACCAATCAATGCAGCAGCAGGCAATTCGATAATCAACTAAATCAATCAACGTCGTCAATCAAATCGATACGATCAAATCAATAGAATCAGTAGAGAAAAGCGATACGGCGGAAATACAATGAATCTATAGGCAGAAATCAATAATTCTATAAGCAGTAGTACGATGTTCATGCTATCAATGCAGTATCTATATTCATCCATCTCTATATCAATACTCAATGTCGATGCACAGAAATCAATCAGTGAAATCAATGCAATCGTACGATCTAGTAAATCCAATCAAAGTCGATAAAGCAGGAATCTATAAAATAATGAATCTATAAAGCAATACAGTAAACATGCAATTCAATACTATATACTGAACAAGTACAATCTACTGGTCATGTTGCTGTTGTAGAATCCATATTGTTGTTGTAGATAATACATTGGTTCAATCAATAAGAGTCGTCACTCTTTTCGCCCGTCGGCATATCAATAAACTCCTTATAGCTCCCAATCGTTATATCAATGATCAATGGTTTAAAGGAAAGCCCGTCGGCCCACCATCCTGTACAGGTATCAATCAATCTTCTACCAATGTTCAACCAGGTTCCACTTGCGATCAGTATCAATAGTCAATTCAATCAATAAACAATTCAATAGTCAATATTAAAGCAATCGTATCAATAATCAATGCAATATCAGTTCAATCTATCAATCTCATACAATTCAGGAATCGTACGAAAATCGGGCAGCGTAACGGTAGTCGGTCAAAATTACACAAAAATCCTGCAAAAAGACATAATTTCCAAATCTTTCCAAATTACAATAGAATATCTATAACATCAATACAAGACTATCGATCTATAGAATCCAAATCAAATCAGGTCCCGATTATTTTCTATTCGATTAAAATCACGTAGAATCAATTCCGACCGGTAAAATCTTCGTAGAATACAGTCAAATCGTGTACAATAATCATATCTATAACATATCAGAAGTTGTGCGGTGGGAGTTGTGTCAAATCGAAATCATGTCGAAAAGTCGACTACGAAAACACAAAACAAATCCCAACTCGGTCAAAACACAACATCTTTGAAAACAGAAACAGGGTTCGGAGTCCTTACCACGAGATCTTCACTTTCTCCAACAGCAGCGTCGGACGAAAAGCGCTCCGCGGTCTCCGAAAACCAGCTTTTCTCTTTTTCCTTTTCTCTTTCTCTCTCCTCAGATATTTCTGATTTTATAAAATGATTTCTCTCTCCTCAAAACGAGCTGATTTTCCTTATATAATACTCAGATCGGCCTGGACGATCGCCCGATCGTCCCGGGACGATCAGACCAAATTCTGATCGTCCTGGACCATTCCCAGGGCGATGATCAGGACGGTATTGTGAACAGTGCCGATCGTCTCGGACGATCTCAATATCGTCCTGGACGATCATGTCCAGAAATCATTCCAGAACACTCCAGAAATCAGCTGTTTTCCATGCACTGATCGACCTGGACGATCCAAACTTCGTCCTGGCCGATTCTGGGAGGAAAAATCCAAATCAGAGAGGAACAGTAAGGGAACGAGATATTACAATCTCCCCACCTTAGAAAAATGTTGTCCCGACATTTCCCTACAGGTACGAAGCAAAAACAGACAATGCAAAACGATTCGATCGAAATCCAAATCCAAATCAAAACTCGTCGAAATCCATACAGAACACACAATGCAATCAATCAAATGTCAATATGCAATGTTCATATGTCAATATCAATCGGTTAGTCAAACCAATCTTACCAGTAGAATCTTCTGGTCGTTGCTGATCCTGGTGCTGTAAACTCTGTAGACTGTAGATGCGTGGCACCACTGGAGGAAGTGCAGGAGGTCGTGGCGCAACTGTCTCCCTCTGACCTCTGACAGTCCTATCATCCATCCGGTTCCCTGATCTCTCACTGTAGGCCCTCGAGGCAACAGTCCTCTGTTGTCCTGTCCCCGTGCCAGAATCAGTCCTTCCATTCAGTCCTTTCTGAGGACAATTTGCTGCTCTGTGCCCTTGCTGTCCACAATGAAAACACTGTCCCGTCACTAGGTAGCACTGACCTGCATGTCGTTTGCCACAGTGAATGCACGTGCCAGAACCACCAGATGATACTATCGATGCAGATCGTGACACAGATCCCGATGCAGATCCCTTCGAACCCTCATACCTGCTTCTCTTCTCTCTATCTCTGTCTCTACCAGAATCATCTCGTCGTACGTCATCTCTCCTCCTCCTGGTATCATCGTACCTCGATATCGGTGTCGCCAGCTCAATCTCTATCAATCGGGCCCTCTCCACTAGCTCAGAAAACTCATGAATCCGGAAAGGTACTAGTGGTTGCCTCAGCTCTCTGTTCAATCCGTGCAGAAATCTATAACATTTGTCTTTGGCAGTAGGGATCAGATGAGCAGCGTACCTCGCAAGTGCAGTAAACTCGGCCTCGTACTGCATCACTGACTTGCGGCCTTGCTCCAATCTCATGAAAGCTTCCTGCATCTGTCGCTGAGCTGACGGTGGTACAAACCACATCCTGAATACTGCAGTGAACTCATCCCAGGTGATCTCAGCATTGGTCTTCCCCTGAAACTTCTCTCTCTGCTGTCCAATCCACCATCTCTCTGCCTCACTCTCCAACATGAATACTGCCAATGGTACTTTTCTATTCCCCGGACACTGCATGCTGTCAAAAATCTTTTCCACTCTCATAATCCAATCCTCAGCAGCCTGTGGTCCTACAGCCCCTTTGAACAACGGAGGCTTCAGCTTGTGGAACATCTGCAAGTGTCTATCAACTTCTTCCTCTTTGCTCCCACTCATCTTGCTCTGGGCATCCCCCATAACGTGTGCAATCGCAGTAGCTAACTGCATCATACTCTCTGAAGGCACTGGAGCTGCGCTGTGTTGTTCATTCGGTACACTGGATTCTGCTGGAGGATCCATATCTTTTCACCTGCACAATTCAAAACAAATGATACACACATGCAACGATGTATGCCAATGAAGCTCTTAAAGCTACCCAATCTACCCAATCTCTCAATCAAAACCTACAACTCTGGTAACAATCCATTCTTCCAATAACACTGCTCTGATACCAACTTGTCATGCCCCGAGATCTAACTTGGAAAGAATGTCGATCAATAGCCAAATAATTTACCAGGGTTATCTAAAAACCTTCAGTAAGCAATCTATCAAACATCTATAAAATTTAAAACATCAATATTCAAGTCGATTCATATCTCAAAACATCATGTACAATACTCAGGAACTACAATATCAATACAAGTAGAGAAATCTATCCTGTCCTGAGTACAAAAGAATCATCTATCGATCAAAAGAACTAAAACCTGTAAATCTGGATCAAATCCTATCTCCTGCTCCCGAGCCCTGACCTGAAAAATATCAACCACATATAATGAGCTTTACAAAGCCCAGCAGGTCACCTAATACCTATAACTGAAATCAAAGCACGGCAATGCTATCAATATGCATGTCAATCTATTCAATCCGAATCAGTCAATGGTCAATGAGTCTATGCAGCGGAAATCAATAGTCAATAAAACCAGTCAATGCAGCAGCAGGCAATTCGATAATCAACTAAATCAATCAACGTCGTCAATCAAATCGATACGATCAAATCAATATAATCAGTAGAGAAAAGCGATACGGCGGAAATACAATGAATCTATAGGCAGAAATCAATAATTCTATAAGCAGTAGTACGATGTCCATGCTATCAATGCAGTATCTATATTCATCCATCTCTATATCAATACTCAATGTCGATGCACAGAAATCAATCAGTGAAATCAATGCAATCGTACGATCTAGTAAATCCAATCAAAGTCGATAAAGCAGGAATCTATAAAACAATGAATCTATAAAGCAATACAGTAAACATGCAATTCAATACTATATACTGAACAAGTACAATCTACTGGTCATGTTGCTGTTGTAGAATCCATATTGCTGTTGTAGATAATACATTGGTTCAATCAATAAGAGTCGTCACTCTTTTCGCCCGTCGGCATATCAATAAACTCCTTATAGCTCCCAATCGTTATATCAATGATCAATGGTTTAAAGGAAAGCCCGTCGGCCCACCATCCTGTACAGGTATCAATCAATCTTCTATCAATGTTCAACCAGGTTCCACTTGCGATCAGTATCAATAGTCAATTCAATCAATAAACAATTCAATAGTCAATATTAAAGCAATCGTATCAATAATCAATGCAATATCAGTTCAATCTATCAATCTCATACAATTCAGGAATCGTACGAAAATCGGGCAGCGTAACGGTAGTCGGTCAAAATTACACAAAAATCCTGCAAAAAGACATAATTTTCAAATCTTTTCAAATTACAATAGAATATCTATAACATCAATACAAGACTATCGATCTATAGAATCCAAATCAAATCAGGTCCCGATTATTTTCTATTCGATTAAATCACGTAGAATCAATTCCGACCGGTAAAATCTTCGTAGAATACAGTCAAATCGTGTACAATAATCATATCTATAACATATCAGAAGTTGTGCGGTGGGAGTTGTGTCAAATCGAAATCATGTCGAAAAGTCGACTACGAAAACACAAAATAAATCCCAACTCGGTCAAAACACAACATCTTTGAAAACAGAAACAGGGTTCGCAGTCCTTACCACGAGATCTTCACTTTCTCCAACAGCAGCGTCGGACGAAAAGTGCTCCGCGGTCTCCGAAAACCAGCTTTTCTCTTTTTCCTTTTCTCTTTCTCTCTCCTCAGATATTTCTGATTTTATAAAATGATTTCTCTCTCCTCAAAACGAGCTGATTTTCCTTATATCATACTCAGATCGGCCTGGCCGATCGCCCGATCGTCCCGGGACGATCAGACCAAATTCTGATCGTCCTGGACCATTCCCAGGGCGATGATCAGGACGGTATTGTGAACAGTGCCGATCGTCCCGGACGATCTCAATATCGTCCTGGACGATCCTGTCCAGAAATCATTCCAGAACACTCCAGAAATCAGCTGTTTTCCATGCACTGATCGGCCTGGACGATCCAACCTTCGTCCTGGCCGATTCTGGGAGGAAAAATCCAAATCATAGAGGAACAGTAAGGGAACGAGATATTACATGCAGTGTCCTGCAGACAGGAAGGTTCCGTTAGCTGTTTTTCTGTTGGACGGAGAGGCTGAACACTGGTGGGACGGCCAGCAGGCAGCCAGATTTCTAGGTAGACTGAACTCTTTGATCACTTGGGAAGAGTTCACTGAAGTGTTCCGAGATTGGTTTGTTCCCCCTTCTGCACGACAGCAGATGCAGGAGAGTTTTCTGAGGCTGGTTCAGGGGAGCAAGACGGTGATGCAGTACGAGGCTGAGTTTACTGCATTAGCCAGATACGCTCCGCAGCTGGTTAGCACTTCTGCTGAGAGGTGCTACAGATTTCTGAGAGGATTACGAGACACTTTGAGGCAGCCTTTGATACCATTCAGGATCACTGATTTCTCTAAGCTTGTGGAGCGAGCTCGTCTGATTGAGAATGACATGACGGCTACTCAGCAGCGGTGGACTGCGAGTAGGAAGAGGTTTGGAGGTGAGACTTCTGGCAGTGGTTCCTCTGGAAAGAGGAGATTTGTTTCTGGTTCTGGATCTGGAGATTCCAGAAGGAGCGGAGGATCGTCTGGTACTGCTACCAGTACGACTAGTTCTGGATCTGTCAGTACGGCACCTGTGTGCCAGAGTTGTGGACGACGACACCATGACCAGTGCTACAGGATAGCTGGTCTTTGTTTCAGATGTGGTCAGCCGGGACATAGGATTGCAGAATGTCCACAGATGGGATTTGAGCAGCGATCTGATGGCTTCGTCAGACCTGTTGGTTCAGCAGCAGGAAGACCGAGGACTGTTCCTCCTCGTCCTGAGGGATTTACTGGTAGAGGTGGTGGTTCTAGTTCTGCACCACGGAGACCACCTACGATTCAAAGGGAGCAGAGTAGTTATGTTGCTTCAGCTCCTGCTCCAGTTCAGCCACGAGTTTACAGTCTGAGTCAGCAGGAGGCTCGTGATGCTCCCGATGTTGTGACAGATACGATTTACATTTCTGATCAGCCCTGTCGTGTTTTGTTTGACTCTGGAGCGAGTCATTCTTTTCTGTCCGAGCGCTGTTTTGAGATTTTGCATTTGGATTCGATGGTTTTACCGGTTTCTTTGTCTGTGATTTTACCGGCTGGGAATCCTTTGATTGCTCGACAGTTTTGTTTGTGCGAGATTGAGATTTCTGGCAAGAAGTGGAAATCTAGTTTGATTCTGTTGCCGATTTCTTCGTATGATGTGATTCTGGGCATGGATTGGCTGAGTCTGTATGAGGCTCAGATTGACTGTCTGAAGAAGCAAGTGAGTTTGCTTGTGGCTGGAGAGAGAGTTATATTTCAGGGATTACGAGGTGTTCTCTCCAGTCTGATTTCTGCGTTGGAGGTGAGCAGAATGTGGAAGAAAGGATGCCCAGTATTTTTGGCTTCGGTGCGGGATCTGAACCTGGAGATTAGTTCTGTTTCTGAGATCCCAGTGGTACGGGAATTTGTTGATGTTTTTCCTGAGGAGTTGATTGGGTTACCTCCGGATAGAGATGTGGAGTTCTCTATCGATGTTTTTCCGGGTACAGCTCCTATATCAAAAGCTCCGTACAGGATGGCACCGAAAGAACTTTCTGAGTTGAAAGTTCAGCTTTAGGAGTTGGTTGACAGAGGTTTTGTACGTCCTAGTGTTTCACCTTGGGGAGCACCTGTTCTGTTTGTGAAGAAGAAGGACGGTACACTCCATATGTGTATTGATTACAGAGATTTGAACAAGGCCACGATCAAGAACAAGTATCCTTTGCCTCGGATAGATGACTTGTTTGATCAGCTTTCCGGATCTTCGGTATTTTCGAAGATTGATTTGCGATCCGGATATTATCAGGTAAAGGTAAAGGAATCTGATGTAGTGAAGACTGCTTTCAGTACTCGGTACGGGCACTACGAGTTTTTGGTTATGCCTTTCGGGGTAACCAATGCGCCCGCTATTTTCATGGATTTGATGAACCGAGTGTTCAGGGAGTATTTGGATCAGTTTGTGATCGTCTTCATCGACGATATTCTGGTATATTCTGCATCTGAGGATGATCATGCCAGACATTTGAGGATTGTGTTGGAGACTTTGAGGAGGAATCAGTTATATGCCAAGTTCTCCAAGTGTGAATTCTGGTTGAAGAGTATTTCTTTTCTGGGGCATGTGATTAGCGGAGAAGGCATTTCTGTAGATCCCAGAAGATTCAGGCAGTTGCTGATTGGCCAAGGCCGACTACGGTATTTGAGGTACGTAGTTTCTTGGGCATGGCCGGGTATTACAGGAAATTTGTGAAAGGATTTTCACAGATTTCGACTCCTCTGACGAGACTGACTCAGAAGTCGGTTCCTTTTGTTTGGACACCGGAGTGTGAAGCTAGTTTTCAGAGATTGAAGGATTGTTTGACTTCAGCTCCAGTGTTGGCACTTCCGTCAGGTACGGAGGGTTTTCAGGTGTTCAGTGATGCTTCACTGAAAGGACTGGGATGTGTCCTGATGCAGCATGGTCAGGTAATTGCTTATGCTTCGAGACAGTTGAAACCACATGAGAAGAATTACCCGACGCATGATTTGGAGTTAGCTGCAGTTGTTTTTGCTTTGAAGATTTGGCGTCATTACCTGTATGGCGTCAGATGTGAGATTTTTACTGATCATAAGAGCCTGAAGTATATTTTTACTCAGAAGGATCTGAATTTGAGGCAGAGACGGTGGCTCGAGTTGATCAAGGACTATGACCTGACTATTCAGTATCAGCCTGGAAAGGCGAATGTGGTAGCAGATGCTTTGAGCAGGAAGTCTTCTGGATTATCAAGTATTCAGCTTACCTGTGATGACTTTCTGATTCGTGATTTGGAGAGATTGCAGTTGGAGGTGATTTCCTCCAGTGATTTGGAGTTGGCTCAGATGAGTATTCAGTCTTCTTTGGAAGCACGGATTCAAGAAGCCCAGAAGTCAGATTCTGATTATTCGAAGTTGATAGCACAGATTGGATCTGGTAAGACTCCTGAACTTCGAATTTCTGATTCTGGTGTTATTTTCTGTAAGAACAGGTTGTGGGTACCTGTGTTTGGAGATTTGAGGCGGGAGATTCTGTATGAATCTCATCATTCAGGCTACACTGTTCATCCAGGCAGTGGTAAGATGTACGCTGATATGAAGCTTTCGTTCTGGTGGCCTGGGATGAAGAAGGATGTGGCGGAGTTTGTGTCGAGATGCGAAGCCTATCAGTTGGTGAATGCAGAGCATCAGCGACCAGGTGGATTGTTGCAGTCGTTGCCGATCCCTGAGTGGAAATGGGAGGAGGTAACGATGGATTTTGCGATGGGTTTTCCTCGATCACGGCAAGGACATGATGCCATTTGGGTAGTTGTGGATCGATTGACGAAGTCAGCCCATTTTCTTCCGATCAGACAGACGGATTCAGTTGAACGCTTGGCACAGATTTATGTGAAAGAAATAGTCAGATTGCACGGTGTGCCTCGTGTGATTGTTACAGATCGAGATGGACGGTTTACTTCTAGACTTTGGAAAGGCATTCAGTAAGGCTTGGGTACGAAATTGCATTTCAGTACAGCCTTTCATCCTCAGACCGATGGGCAGTCTGAGAGGACTATTCAGGTATTGGAAGATCTGTTGAGGCTTTGTGTTCTGGACTTTAGCGGAAGCTGGGAAGATCATATTCCGCTGATTGAGTTTGCCTATAACAACAGTTTTCAGTCCAGTATCGGTATGGCACCGTACGAGGCTCTGTATGGTAGGAAGTGTCGTACTCCTTTGACTCTGACGGAGATCGGAGATAGACTGGATTTGGGGGCCACTTTTGCTGATGAAACTGCTCAGAAGATCAGTTTGATAAGAGAAAGATTGAAAGCTGCTCAAGATCGACAGCAGAAGTATTACAATCAGAAGCACAGATTTGTTGAGTTTCAAGTTGGTGACTTTGTGTATGTCAAAGTCAGCCCGATGAAGGGTGTGAGCAGATTTGGTCAGGTGAGTAAGCTTAGTCCGAGATATGTTGGACCGTTTGAGATTTTGGAAAGAATTGGAAAATCTGCTTATCGCCTATTGCTTTCTGATTCTATGCCTGATGTGCATAATGTGTTTCACGTATCCACTCTGAGGAAGTGGGTATCCGACTCTGGGAAGAAGGTATCAGCTGATGAGGTTGAGATTCAGGAGAATCTGGCGTACAAGGAAGAGCCAGAGTTGATTTTGGCGTACGACGTCCGAAAGTTAAGAAATAAAGAGATTCCGATGGTTAAAGTCCAGTGGAAGCACCGGACTGCACGGGAAGCAACTAGGGAGAAGGAGTCTGACATGAGACGGTCGTACCCGTACTTGTTTTGACTGAGTTTGGATTGGATAATGTCGAGGACGATATTTTTCTCAGTTGGGGAGATTGTAATATCAAAAATCTGCTCCAGTATCGTCCAGGACGATCTGGGATCGTCCTGGGACGATCAGTTGTAAATCAGCTCCAGATTTTGCCCAGTTTTGCTCCAGGTGATTTTCTGTATGTATCGTCCAGGCCGATCGGGGACATCAGCCAGGCCGATTGACACTGTTCATAAGGATCGGCCTGATCATCGCCCTGGAGTATCGGCCAGGCGATATTGGTTTGGTCTGATCGTCCAGGACGATCTGGACGATCGGCCAGGCCGATCTGAAGAGGATTTAAAGGAAATCAGTCGTTTTGAAGAGAGAGAAATTTAAAATAAAAATATCTGATTTTCAGCTCTGAGGAGAGAGAAAAAGAGAAAGTTGGAAAAGTTGATTTCGGGAAGACGCGGAGCCGTTTTCGTTCGAAGTGACTGTTGAGGAATTTGTTGTGCACGAGGTAAGGCACATTACGTCTTTCTAAATTTTCAGTTCCGTCGCGGTTGGCGGTATTTTCTGTCCGGATTTCGTTTTCGTTACGGTTTTTTGTCCGTATCTTTTGATTGGTTCAGTTTTTACCGCGTAAGTTTCTGTATAACGTTGCCGTGCCGGGTGTGCATGTTTTGACTATATTTTGAAGATTTTTGTCCGGGTATTTTTGATTCGGCGATGTTTTTCGTAGACTACAATTTTTTGTGAAATTGTAAATTCTCTGTGCAGTAGAATAAATGTTCTGGAATATGATTATCTATATTCTGTGCGAATTCGGTAAATTTTCTTTACAGGAATTTTTGTGTAAATTCTGTATACTGCCGTTGTGCTGCCCGATTTTTGGGTAATTTCTGAATTGTCCGGATTTCTTCGGAATTGAAATGCTATGTGTATAAGCTATAAAAAGGGAGTTATAAGGGGCCTGAATCCTATGAGATTCAGTTAGTGAAACGGGAAATCTGAAATGAGCTCAAATCTGAAATCTGATATCTGTTCTGTTCCGGATCCGATGAATTCCGTTCTGGTGCTATAAGCACATCTGTTATGGTGCCGTGAGCAAAAAAGGGAGACATAAGGGGCCTGGATCCTATGAGATTCAGTCAGTGTCTGGGAAGGGAGGCATAAGGGGCCAGAATCCGTAGAGATTCCATTAGTGTCAGGGCATTTAGTTATATGTATCTGTTCTGTTTTCTGTATCTGTTCTGTACGAAATTGTGATTCTGATATGATATGATCTGCGAATCTGATTTCTGATTTCTGTATAATTCTGACTCCGTTGATTTATTCTGTTCTGTGATCTGATCTGTACGATTCTGTTTCTGCTTTGATATCTGTCCGTATAAGTTCTGATTTTCGATTCTGTTCCGATTTCTGATCTGATTTCTGTCTGATGAGTTTGGTTTTGGTTTCTGAGAATTTAGATTGGTGGTTTGTTGCTTTGCTGAGCTGTTGAGCTCACCCTTGCTTTTTGGTGGTTTTCAGGTTCTGGGAAAGGCAAGGAAGTCCATGATTAGTTCAGAGTCGGATCAGTATATGTACTTTTGTACTTTTGATTTTTGTACAGTCATGGCTTTTCTGTTCTGTCTTTCTTTCTGTTTAAAAGCCATGTACTGTTCTGTAGATGATTATTTTTGAGGAAATGAAAAGATAGATGTTTTGTTCCGCTGCATTTGATGATTTTAGTAGCTCTGTTGTTCTGTGTGTGTTTGTTGAGTTAAGTATTTGGAAGATCAGTTCAGTAACCTAATCCAAAGCCAGATCCTGGATAAGAAGGTCTCTCGTCGCGATCCGGCTCGGGCGGGATCCGTCCCCGTCGGGTCGGGTCGTGACAGTGGTACAGTTATTGGAAGTAGGACCGACATCTAGAGAATTTCCTAAGTGGTCCTGGACTTATGTTGGGTGAATGCCCCTAACTAATGTAATTAAATTTTAATTAAATTGATTTCTAATGCAATGCATGCTAGTTGAAATGTCAGCTCATGAATGCTATAGAACTTTAAAAACAGGCTTATAGAAAATAATTTTTTTGAAAAGACTGAGTCTCCCTAGGTCCGGCACTTCATCCTCATAGGCCAGATTATCCGGACTCTACCCGCAGGCAGGGAGATGTCTTATAGCAAGGAAAGAGAAATGCAGTAATATGCATGCGACCCCGGACGGTTCCGGCAGTTTCCTAGGTTCGTTAAGTTTCTATGTTATTTAAAACCTAAACTTTTAGGAGTTAGTTATGAGTAGAAGAATTTTTAGTCCTTAGAGAGCCTAACGGAATCCAGGCGAAAACAAGAGCGGCATGCAAGAAAGAAACCTAGAAAAAGCGGGTAATTCTACTGCGCAATCAGGTAAACACATCAATATAAATCCAACTAATCAAGTAAATGTCCATAGGCCAACTGCCCTTTAATTACAACCCAGGGTATGCAGAAAAGTAAAGTGGCCGGGCACCACTGTCAGCAACCCGGATTTCTAAGCCTATGACAGACGCCAACAACTTTGAGAGGGATATTGGGTCTTCAAATCTTCAATATCTTCAGTCTCCTGGGTATCCTCTCATTGGACTCTTTGGATCACTCCTCTTTGGACTCCTTGGATCCGTCGTGGCTTGAATATCCAAACGAAGAGACAATTCTCCCCAGTAGGGGTGTATTGCCTTTTCTCTTTGGATATCTAAAGCCATCCAGCTCGATCTTCCAAATGGAAGAAGACTCTCCCCTTAGGGATGCCTTCTTCTTTTGGAATCCGAACTGGATAAGAATATCCCCAACTCGAAGTTGTTTTCACAACTTTTAACAATTATTACAGATAAATTACATTAATGGAAAGCAGTAAATCTAAGAATCCCTGCAAGGTTATCCTAGTAAAAATCATCCCAAGCAGTTTATATGGAAATGAAAATGCTAACACCATTGACCCTGTGCCAAGCCATGCTCTTAATTATGAGGGTCAAGCAGCTCCATCTGTGCAGTTATAATTATTAATTTTAGCCCTCATTTTTATTTAGGGGGAGCTGAGCAAGCACCTGCATAAAACATTATTAGAAATAATTATAATGCTCCCCCCTTTTATCAGCTTGAGCATGGCCACCTGCACGGAAGAACAGTATATATTTGGCGCTCCTAACCTATGGGTAAGTCTAACGCTCACATCCAGAGTGCAGAAAAAGTAAGCAAACACAACAATCAATTTTCAAACAGCATGCAGTGAAAACCACGGAAAGCTCCGGCACACAGCAGAAAAGTAAAACCCAGCGGCCTAACCTTGATCTAGAAGTGGTGCCCTAGCAAACCATTCTATATGTATGTAAGGCTAGTGTGGTTTGGATAAATCCTAATATGGGTAGTTAGTTAAACTTGTCTAAAGTTCGGGTCTGTTGTAGGCTAGAAAAGGAAATTTTTATTGAAATTCAAATATTAGTGAATTAGGATGTGTTTTAATTATTTCAATTTGTTGATAAGTTTTAAGAGCTTAGGATATTCATGTTTGAAGTTTAAATTGCATTAGCCAATTTTAGAAAGTCCTCGGTCCTCCTAGGAACTAGACTAAGGGTCCAAAAAGTCACTATGGGAAAAAGACTAAGTCTGGGTCTCCTATCACCTTAGGAAAATACTAGACCTTAATACGAGTAGTTAAACATGTAGTAGGCTGAAATCGGAGTTCTCTAGTCAAAGTTATGAATTTTCTAAGTTTCGGGCCCTAAATGAACTACGATTGACCAAAAAGTTGACTTTCTAATCTGGGTCAATTTCTGGAAACCTAAAATTTTGAATAAATACTAGGCCCTAATTGGAGTCCAATGCAAGTGAGTTTACCTAATTTGGAATTTTCTACAATTAGTTATGGTTTTCTAAAGATCGGGTATTAAAGGGATTTTCTAAATTAACTAGGAAAGGGCCCTTTTTACTATTTTGATCCAAATGAGCTCCAAACTGATTGGAATCACTCCCAAAGGCCAGGGATAACCTGAGAAAGTGATCCCAAGTGTTTGGGGAAAATTTGGAATTTTTAAAAAATTTTAATAATTTATTAGGGGCAAAATGGTAATTTCCACCTATGGTCAAATTAAGGGTCAACCTAGAGTCAAACTGAGGAGCCCTATTTATCTAAAGTCAAGGGTCAGATTCTGAACAAATCAAGCCATTATGGGTAATTTTTTGACCTAATATGTAATTATTGTAATTTTCGGAAGGTCTCGGGGCCTTAATTAGTAGGTTAATTAGGGTTAGCTAATTAAGGGATCTAACAAGCCCTAAAAAATCCTAGAAAATTCAGGGAGGTTTATGATGTCACTAAGTTTAAATGTTGAAGTTTTCATATCGTTCTGGGATCTATCCTAGCTCCTAGAAAACTTCTAAGTTCGCTAGACAGGTCCTTAATTTTTGTCCTTAGGGTGTCACTACGTTGTAGGAGTTTAAAGTGATGTTTACACTAACCCTCGGGATAATAAATGCATGGGAGTACAGTAATGAAATAAACACACCATGTCCTTAGATCTAGGAGAGCCTAAGCTAAGTGCTCGTGGTGCGACCTACACATGCAATCTACGAACGACAAGAAAGTATAAATACCTAATTAATGAAGGGATTAGTGAATGATTGGGACCCAATCACCCACTAATCCTCTCCCCCATGATTGCTCTTCATCCATAGAATCCATGCCTAAAATTTCGTGAAATAGCGGGTCTTCCGGAATTAGGATTTAAAGTATATATAGTTTTAAAATACTTTAAAAATACTTAAAACTAAATAAATTTTTAGGAAAATATATAATTTAAAATAAATCCATTTATAATAGATATATGGGAGACCCGCTGACTACTCTCACACGGTATCAAAACGATTTAAAAATAATTTGTATCCTGAAAGTAATTATTATACTAATTGAGTAAATAATAATTAAATAATCAAATAATGCCCCAAAAAATAGAAATCTGTCAAAACAGCCAAAATCAGGGGCTGGAAATAGTTTCAAAACACAAAGCTCGCTTTTCTGAAAAGAACGAGGGGCTACACGTCAAAATCCGACTTAAAACGACGAAGATACGAATTTCCGAAGTTTTAAATATAATAAAATAGTATTTTAAAATAGTGTAGATTTACTGTTTTTGTAATAACAGCAAATTCATACATGATTTTCATCTGAAAATAGTTTCAAAATATGCAGAATTCAGAGTACATAAAAAACAAGGTGCTGTGCGTCGACAGCGGACTTAAAACGACAAAGTTATGTAATTTCGAAGTTTAAGTATAATAAAAATAATATTTGAAAATAATACAGTTTGCTGTTTTCAAAATAAACACAGAAATACTAAAAATATTTGTGCATTGCAAACTCCAGGATGTGCAGAATCAAAATACGTTCAAATCAAGATGTTGTGCGTTAAAAACGGAGCGAAAACGAGGAAGATACGAATTTTAGGAGTTTAAGTCAATAAAGGATATTTACAAATAAACAATTATTGGAAAATAGAAAAATTTAATAAAAAAAATAATATCAAAATAATTAATAATAATAATGATTATAAAATAGAACTTAAACAGTAAAATAATAACTTAAACTAATAGTAATTAATATAAATAATTATTAAATAATAATTATATTAAAATAATAGTTTAAATAAAATAAAATTAAGGTTATTTTTACTGTTTTTTAAATAATTTAAAATATAATTATGATTTTAAAATAATTTTAATTTTATAATAAAGAGGATAAAAATCCGAACAATTCGATATATTATACGTCAAAATCGGACGAAAAACGGATTTACTACGAATTTTTGAAGAAAATAGCATTAAAAAACCATTTAAAATAAATACATAAACCCGAAAATCCCTCGGCTTGACACATGGCGCCGCGAGATTCGTCCCACCGTTTCGGGCAATCATTGGCGGCGGCGCAATCATTGCGCCGCCGGCCAATGATTGCGGCAATCATGCCGCAATCATCCGTGGACACCTATCCACGTTGGCAGATGATACGGGCCGTCCGATCGCGCGCTGTACCAAATTAACGGTCCAGATGAAGTTAGACCATGATCCGGACAGCGGGAGCAATACACGGATGTGGATCAGCCGCGGTTCGGCGAGATCTGCGCCGTTGATCAACAGATCAACGGCTCGAATCTGACCTGGCTCGGCGAAAGGGCAACCCGAAACCCTAAACCTATTTTGGCTTCGTTCTCTCAAAATACATGACCAAATGACTTGAAATTTTAAACACATACTTTATACATGTACAGAAATCATGGGGGACTGTCTGTTTGTCTTAGAAAGTGCTTTTCGAAAAGCTATTTAGACCCATGTGATGTGAGCTATTCTAAGGATTTTGAGAGATCTAACCGTCCGAGTTTCGCGTTCTTGGGCTCGTTGGATTCGTTGAAACGGAAAGAATATTTCTCTAGTTGACCTCAAGATCTGAATCTCCTTGGATCGAGCGGTAGAAGCCCCGAAAGTTTCGTGGCTTCGGTTTCGCCGGAGTTCTCGCCGCCGGCGGGCCTAGGACACCGGGATCTGGTCGGGGAAGATGAAGCGAGGTAGTGGGAGTGCTCTCCCAAAGTTTCAAGGCCTGAGGTGGTCTCTAGAGAGAGGGAGAGCAAAAAGATCCTAAAAAGACCTAATTTTTCACTATTTAAACCCCTTGACCTCCCTTGGACGGTGGGGATGAGATCAAGAGGTAAATAGGAGGGAAATTAGTCTAGGTTGGCCGTGGTTTTGAATTCCAAAACGTTTGGAATCAATTGGAGCTTTAAATCCAATTAAAAGGCCCTTAATTACCTCTAAATAGGCTATTTTAACCTATTTAAGACTTAATTTGACCAAGTCAATGATTGACTTGGTCAAATCAGTCAAGAGGGTCATGGTGATGAGGGGCTTGAGCCATGAAGCCATGAAATTAATTTAAAAAATGATTTTTTTTTTTTTTTTTTTTTTGCTTAAGGGGTCCAAATTGGTCAACCATGGTTGACTTGGTCAACCAGGTTGACCCACGGCTTGGGCCCGAGCTAAATCGACTCATAACAACTCACTGAACTCGTGGGAGGGGGTTTTGGGGTCTGGCTTGGTCAATTTGACCAAGTCAACTCTCCAAGCCCAATTCTGGACAAAATCGAGGTCAACAGTTCATAAATTAACTTCTAACATTCATAATCTATCTATTTGGATACTTGTGCTTTCATAATCAAAGATTTCAAGACCAAAAAGATTCTTCTCCAAGGCTCCAATCTTCACAGTATGTACCCCATTAATCTCTCTGCTCATGCTCTCATTCATAGTCAAGTACTCCAACATATGTTGCTCTTCATCGCATGCAATCATCTTCTCATCAATGGCACCAACATCTTGAACAACCGTCTCCTTCCACTCAGCATTTATTTACAGTTATGCTTACTTCCAGCAAATTATCCTCTACCAGTTTTCACTATTTGACATGTGCTCAAGCCAACAGTCATAGATTATCTTTCTCTTTGTCGATTCCTAAAAGTACTAAATGTTTAGAACTCATTCATAATTATGTATGGGGACCATTCCCAACCTTATCTATGCAATTTTATAAATATTATCTTCTATTTGTGGATGATCTTACATGTTATTGTTAGATTTATTCTCTTCTCATCAAAGCTTAAACATTCCCTACATTTTTAGCAATTTAAATTATTGGTTTAGACTCAATTTCAAACACCTATAAAAATTATATGATCTCATGGTGGAGGTGAATATGTTAACAATAATTTTCAAAAGAAACTACAACAATTTGGCATTATTCACTAAATCATTTGTTCATACACTCTTCAACAATATGGTATAGCTGAGCACATACCTCACCATCTCATTGAAACAGTTCATGCCTTATAGTTCAATGCTAACCTACCCACTCATTTCTATGTTGAAGCCCTATTGATTGTTACCTATCTTATCAATAAGCTTCCCTCTAAAACAACACATAACCTCTCTCCCTATGAACTATTATGTCATCACCCACCTAAGAGTATTTGGTTGCTTGTGTTATCCTTATCTTCATGCTCCATAGTGCCATAAACTTCAGCCAAGGTCTCAATCATGTAACTTTCTTGGTTATGCAAACTCTACAAAGGCTACAAATGCTTAAACTTAGCCACAAGTCATATCTACATCTCTCGTCATGTTCAATTCTTTGAACCTATCTTTCAATTTCAAAATACAAAATCTACCTCCCATTCTACTAGTCCTTCCTTTACTCAATCACCATTTCTATTTATCCCTTCTACACACTCACCCTCTATCTTAGCAACAGAAATTGTGTAAGAATTTATTCTAAAACTTCTCATATAGTAGCCACCTCCGAACCAACTTTCTCATCCACTCTCCCTTCACCTGCAGCTTCTGTGATGCCCTAGATTCAAATTTAGAAGAAATATATTTTTATCTTTTGATAAATAACAATCATAACTATCTAATATCATCTATCAGTAATAAATAGCAAAATAGATTCTGTAATTCAAAATATCAATGTACATATCTGTATTTATTCTCAAAAATTAAATATAATATTCATGATCTATACAATCATATCATAACTATTATGTCTTGAGTACGAAAGAAAAATAAAAATAATAGAAACTGAAGAATCCTGACCAACCCCTATGATAACACGTTTCTTAACTGAAACATTATGTTCCAAACCACTATTTGATCTACAGCATGATATCATTCCAACATTACTTACCTCCTAATCTCAAACTATCAAACATCCTATTTAGAGATTTTCTATGTATACATAATTTGAAACCTTACATAAACAAGTTACTTAGACTCTTGTTTCTTATACAAGTGATAAAAATATTTTAGGTTGCCAATGGTTATTTAAAACAAAATATAATTATGATGGCTCATGTACTCGGTATAAAGCATATTTGGCTGCGCAAGGCTTTAAACAAAATTTGGATTAGACTGCTATGATACCTTTTGTCTGCTTGCGAAATTCTCAACCATATGTATCTTCTTTATTGTGGCTATTGTATATAAGTCTACTATTTTACAACTTGATGTATCTATGTCTTTCTCCATGTCAAGCTAGATGAAATATTTTACATGATGTAACCACCCAATTTTTAAAATTCTCAACTACCTAATGATGTATGCCTTTTAAAGAAAGTCATTTATGATCTTAAGCAAGATCCTCATCAATGGTTCTCCATATTGACAACTCATCTTTTGCATTATGACTTCTTAGTTAGCTCAACTTATCCTTCATTTTGCTTTTATTATCATGCTTCAGTAATGTGATGTTTTAAAATCTAAATTAAAAGAATTATTATTTTAATCTTTTAATAAACAACAATCGGAACTTTCTAAGATTATCTATCATTATTATTTTAATCTTTTAATAAACAACAATCGGAACTTTCTAAGATTCATACGACGGGAAATCTGACCCGTACGAACATATCGATCACTATAGAACCATAATGCACATCCAACAAGCCTCTGATGCGCTTTTATGCCAAGTCTTCCCAGCTACCCTCAAAGGGCAAGCTCGAACATGGTTCTACTCACTGCCACCCTGGTCCATTCCGCTATTTGTTAAATTGGCCAAATTGTTTGTCGAACAATTTGTCGCCAACCGAAGAATGATTAAAGACTCCTCCCATCTTTCAAGGATACGTTAGAACAAGGGTGAATCTCTTAAAGAATACTTTCAAAGATTTTCCACAGAAGCCCGACAAATTCCAGGAGTAGATCCTGAATTGCTTAGAGGTGTATTTCTTTGAGGGCTTCGCCCGGGCCCCTTCTACTCGGCACTCATGCAAGAAACGATATATTTATATGCGGATCTAATCCATCGAGTAGAGGCCCAAATCACTGCCGATGAAGCCATCAATGCTCATAGGAAGCAATTCGAGCAGACAACCGGGAAGCGTAAAAATCCCCCAGGGATGGAGAACCCCCCCCCCCCCCCCATCACAAAGGAAGAAGAAAGGAAGCTACAATCTTCCTCCTCGACCCTCACAGCCGCAACAAGAACCTCGTCAAGAAAAGGAGTACACACAACTCAATACATCCCAAGAAAATGTATTAATGGCCATCCGGGATTAGGTGAACGTAAAATGGCCACACCCTTTGAAATCCAATGTCGGAAACCAAGAGCAATTTTGCCACTTCCATCGTAGCCATGGGCACACTACTGAAGCATGTAGGCAGCTCAAGGAAGAAGTTGAGAGACTGATCCGGCAAGGATATCTCCGACGATTCATCAAGAATACCCCAGCTCGAGATGAAGTTGGTCCGACTGGGGGGCAGAATCAACAACAAAGGCAGTCGATAAATAATCGCCAAATAATGGGGGAAATCGGAACCATCGCTGGGGGCCTATCCACGCCTTGCCGAGTTTGAATTGTGTATAGCACAATAGTGCTACTTGTTTTAAGTATCGTATGTCTTTAGTATTGTGTGACTTCAGTACTGTTTGTCTTTAATTTTGAATGTTGTTTGTGGTGTTTGTAGCTTCCCCCTCCCTAAGCTATCTTAGGGAGCTATGCTTTTATTTAATGTCGTAAGACTTTGTTTTCTTTATCTTCTTCGAGTGAAATTATATTCGCACAAGCTGTAAACTTTAATATCCTTGATTCAAATAAATACATAATCGTTATTGTAGCTCAGTCACCGGATGATCAATCCCAGGGGGATTCGATCCGACCTCTTCCACACAGGTTAACGTCGTCAAGCAAAGTCTCCGACATACAACATCGGATAGGTCTCACATCCTTGGTGGATTCTCTCGACCTCTTCCACACAGGTTAACGTCGTCGAGCAGGGCTCCGACATATAACCTCAATAGGTCTTACATCCTTGGTGGATTCTCTCGACCTCTTCCACACAGGTTAACGTCGTCGAGCAGGGCTCCGACATATAACCTCGGATAGGTCTTACATCCTTGGTGGATTCTCCCGATCTCTTCCACACAGGTTAACGTCGTCGAGCAAAGGCTCTGACATACAACCTCGGATAGGTCTCACATCCTTGGTGGATTTTTTCGACCTCTTCCACACAGGTTAACGTCGTCGAGCAGGCCTCCGACATATAACCTAGGATAGTTCTTACATCCTTGGTGGATTCTCTCGACCTCTTCCACACAGGTTAACGTCGTCAAGCAAAGGCTCTGACATATAACCTCGGATAGGTCTCACATCCTTGGTGGATTCTCTCGACCTCTTCCACACAGGTTAACGTCGTCGAGTAGGGCTCCGACATATAATCTCGGATAGGTCTTACATCCTTGGTGGATTCTCCCGACCTCTTCCACACAGGTTAACGTCGTCGAACACGGCTCCGATATACAACCTCGGATAGGTCTTACATCCTTGGTGGATTCTCTCGACCTCTTCCACACAGGTTAACGTAGTCGAGCAGTGCTCCGACATATAATCTCGGATAGGTCTTACATCCTTAGTGGATTCTCCCGACCTCTTCCACACAGGTTAACGTCGTTGAACACGGCTCCGACATATAACCTCGGATAGGTCTTACATCCTTGGTGGATTCTCTCGACGTCTTCCACACAAGTTAACGTCGTCGAACAAGGCTCCGACATACAACCTCGGATAGGACTTCTACCCGGCGTCATACTTCTCATTGTCGTCTGACTTCTGCTCGTCATCGGGCTTCTACTCGTCGTCGGACTTCTGCCCGTCGATGGACTTTCGTCGGTCTTCTACCCGGCGTCGGACTTCTGTGTGCCATCGGACTACTAACCGTCGTCAGACTTCTACCCGTCGATGGACTTTCGTCGGTCTTCTACCCAACGCTGCACCTCTACCTGACATCAAACTTCTGTCTGTCGTCGTACTACTACCTATCAATGGACTATTGCTCGTAAATGGACTTTTGTCGGCCTTCTACCCGACTCAGTACTTCTACCGAACGTTGGACTTCTGTCTGCCGTCGGACTACTACTTATCGACAGACTATTACCCGTCGATGGACTTTCATCGGTCTTTTACCCAATTCAGTGCTTCTACCTGACGTCGGACTTCTATCTTCCGTCAGACTACTACCTGTCGATGGACTACTGCCTGTCAAAGGACTTTCATCGATCTTCTACCCGATTCAATGCTTCTACCCAACATTGGACTTATGTCTGTCGTCGGACAACTACCTGTCGATGAACTACTGCCTGTAGGCGAACTTTGGTCGGACATATACCCGACATCAGACTTACGCCCATCATCGGACTTACGCCCGTCATCAAACTTCCAATCTCCTTCGCTCATCGACAATCGTTCTTTCAATCTACATCGACGACTACGATCCTTACTACCTCCTTCACCGACAACGGTCCTTGCAACTTCCTCTGCCAAATACTATCCTTATGACCTCCTTCTCCAACTACGGTTCTCCCCGACCTCCGTTGTGAACCAACTACGAATCTCTCTTGATTGTGGGATCTCTCACAAGAAAAAAGGGTTTCTTCAACTCAGTGAGGGACCCTAGAATTGTACAAGGGATATCGCCTGCACAAGACCAGGGGAAGGCCTCACCTTGAGGAGAAGGAGAAAGAAAAAAAGGGTCTCTTCAACTCAGTGAGGGGCCCTAGAATTTCACAAAGGATACCGCCTGCACAAGACTAGGGGAAGGCCTCAGCTTGAGGAGGAGGAAGAAAAAAGGGTCTCTTCAACTCAAGGAGGGACCTTACTATTGGACAATGAAATTGTCCAAAGGGCAAGGGAAAGCCTCTACTGAGAGAAGAGAAGGAGAAGAAAACTCTATCTAGCAAAGAGGGACCCTGCTATTGGACAATGGAATTGTCCAAGGGGCAGGGGAAGGCCTCTACTGAGAGAAGAGTGGAGAAGGAGACGGTGCAAGGATTAAGGCCCTATGAGTTATAGGAAGAATGAGGAGTTGGAGGATTAAAAATAAAAAATAAAAATAAAAAACTCTCCCACTCTCCCTCTCTCTCTCTCTCCATGACAAAAAAAAAAAACTCTCTCACCGTTCAAAAAAAAAAAAAAGTTATGGGTGGTTAAATAAACCGCCCATAAGTGGGCGGTTAAGGGCCACCTCATGCAGCCCTATTTCAAAAAAAAAAAAAAAATTTATTTGGCTGAAATCACTGTAGCACGGCGGCACTGTAGCAACGTGAGAAAAAAAATAAAACTTCATTTTGCAGAAATTACTGTAGCAGTCCGACACTGTAGCAACGTGAGGTAAGGAAAAAATCATTTGGCTGAAATCACTGTAGCAATTCGGTACTGTAGCAGATGTTTCTAGTTCTATTTTCATTATGAAAAGTTCAAATTGAACGTTTTTGGGGTCTTCAAAAATGTTTTTCGATGTTCCATACTCAATTTTGACACTTTCGGGGCTCAACGAGACCTCTATGATAACGTTTGAGCAAGGTTTTGATTTTTGGAACGTATTTTTTTCCATTTCGCCCAATATGAAATGTCGACACATATATTTTCGGACTTCTTGAGCATTGACGTCCGAAAATAGGGGGGCAACTGATACGTCGTCAAAAAATTATCTTAATTGGGCGCGAATCTCAATGCAAAATCAAATTGGAAACTTCAAAAATTAATTCGGAGACCATCCGAACTCCGATTTTAGCAAACTTACAGTCGAACTGAACGTCTCGGAAATACAAACCCAACGACACCAAATTCAACTCGATCCAAGTCCAAATTGGTCCGAATCATGGACAAGAAGCGTTGTTGGAAGGTTCATACCGCAATTTGAGATACCAAACAATCTCCAATTTTTACGAGCTTATACTCGAATCGAACGGCTCGACGAGACGAATCCAACGAGCCTAAGATCGATGAATTCCGACATCTCTAAGACCTTCAAATGTCCAACGAACAGTGCACAATCGTAGGATTCAAAATCAACCGTCCATTCAACCACTCCCAACTAACCCTTGATCCTCCACCTATTTACGGGCTATGCCATTCCCAAAATCTATAAATAGAGCCCCCTCTTCTCTTGAAAGAGGCCCCCCCCCCGGAGCTTAAGGAAAAAAGAGAGAGATCGGAGATCGCTCTTACTTCTTAGCCTCCTCGACCACCGCCGGAGTGACCACTGCCGGACCACTGCCTAACGCCGTCACTCCGCCGAACCACCACCTGACGCCCTGTGCTCCACCGGACCACCGCCTAACGCCTTCACTCCGCCGGACCACCACCTGACGCCCTGTGCTCCACCGGACCACCACTTAACGCCGTCACTCCGCCGGACCACCACCTGACGCCCTGTGCTCCACCTGACCACCGCTTAACGCCGTCACTTAGCCAAACAACCACCTGACGCCCTGTGCTCCACCGGACCACCGCTTAACGCCTTCACTTAGCCGAACAACCACCTGACGCCCTGTGCTCCACCGGACCAACGCGTAATGCCGTCACTCAGGCGCCGAACCATCACCTGATGCCCTGTGCTCCACCGGACCACCGCCTAACGCCTTCACTCAGCCGAACCACCACCTGACGCCCTGTGCTCCATCGGACCACCGCCTAACGTTGTCACTCCGCCGGACCACCATATGACGCCCTGTGCTCCACCGGATCATCACCTAACGCCGTCGCTCCGTCGGATCATCACCTGACGCTCTACGCTCTGCCAGTCTTTCACTTGAAGTTCTCATCTTTGCCAGGCCATCATTGAAGATTCTCACATTTTCTAGACCTTCATCTAAGGCCCGAAGTTTCTGCCTTATCATCATCTAAGGCCTGAAGTCCTGCCAGACCATTACTCGACACTCGGACTTCTATTATACAATTGCTACTTGTAATCTGATCGTCCTCAGAGACAAATCAGTCCATTGTAACCAACTCAAGTTCTAGTGAAATCTTTTCAACTGGGCTAGGCCCCATGGTTTTTCACCTTTCAAGGGTTTTCCACGTAAAAAATCTTGTGTTCTCTGTGTGTGAACTGGATATCCGTATAATGCTAAGACGAATAATTAAAACTCTATCGCCGCGTATATTCTAGTCCACAACAAGCACCATTGATTTCTAACAAGTTTTGATCACTATAGTACTATATTCATTTATATAGAGAGACCATTTCTTAATTCTCTGGAATGTGATGTAGAGAGCTATTTTATTACTTTGCTTATAATGTGCTTGCTCTCGAAATTCCTGTTTTGTAGTAATGTAAAATACAACTAAAAAAATATGTTGTTACCTTCAAGATATTCACTCCATTTCTATCCCAGAAATTTCTCCTCCCGTGCCGTTATGAGGAATTTTATAGATAATTTCTATCCCAAAAAATTTCTCAGGTTCATATTATGTTTGCGAATTTGCTTCTCTTTAGATTGGTCAGTTTGTTTATCAGTCTTTTAGGTGTGAATCAATTTTTTATTCAGTTTGAGCAAGTAAGTAAGGGCAATGACCGAAACAGAGTATCTCCTACTGTAATCGCCTGTTTGTTTATTTAGTTATACATTAATTACAAAGCAATTCACAGTTGAAAACAGTAATTAGGCATATAAATAACAGATCAGCGGTACTTAATTAACGAAATACGCAGGCAGGACCATCTACAGTCGTCGATCCGAGCCAGATATAGATATCATGACGTTTTCTCCCTGAAGCTGCTGCGTAGGCCTTGGAGAACAGTAACAACCTCGGACATCTTGGGGCGGTCCTTTGGGTCGGGGCTGATGCAGCGCAGAGCGAGAGCAGCAGCCTCCCTTGCGCACCTGAAAGAGTAGTGACCGGCGAGCTTTGGATCCATGATGCAGCGCAGCGTCCGGCTGTTCCTCAGGTAGGGCTCGGACCATTCCACCAGCTTCTCCTCCTTCTTTGGCCGCGACTCGTCGACCGATCGGCGCCCCGTCAAAAGCTCCAGAAGCACCACGCCAAAGCTGTAGACGTCGTTCTTAGTTGTCAGGTGGCCTGTCATCACGTATTCAGGCGCGGCGTAGCCCTGTGTCCCCATCACCCGAGTGCTCACGTGCGTCTCTTCACCCGAAGGCCCCATCTTAGCGAGCCCAAAGTCGGACAGCTTAGCACTGAAGTCCTGCGCACAATATTACTGTATACATTTAGCCATTTAGGACGAAAATTAGAAGATGGAATTAGAAGATGGAATTGGAAGATCACAGACAGAGTCGAGAAGGATGTTGGATGTCTTGAAGTCGCGATAAATGATGGGCTTCTCCGCGCCGTGAAGGAAAGCAAGCCCTCTTGCTGCTCCCGTCGCAATCTTCATTCTTGTTCCCCATGACAGTACTGACACTGATATTCCTGTTCTTAAATATATAAAACATGCAGCAAATACATTATTACGTATTCTTCATTCTGTCGTTGCATCCGGATTGGGATGGGTGACCAAATCAGCATGCAACTTACTCTTAAAGAGATGGTTCTCCAGACTGCCACGTGGCATGAATTCGTAGACCAAAAGTCTCTCTTCATCTTCGCAGCAATAACCTATCAGCTTCACTAAATGAGGGTGTCTCAGGTGCCCGAGAAATATCACCTCCGCCTGCACGAGCATCATCATTAATAAATTAATGCTATATATAGAGAGAGCTCATCCGAACCAATACAACAGTAGGCATATATAGGAATGAGAATATTAACACAGGCAGGCATTTCATCAAACAGAAAGATTAATGCATATATAGGGGAAATATTAATTGTTCTCTCACAAGCCACTCCCTGTGACCCTGAAGACCCTCTATGTCAAGAAGCTTAACGGCGACGGCCTGCGCTTTTAGACCAGGCCGCATCCTATCATCCAAGTAGCCTTTGTGCACGGTGCCGAACCCTCCCTCACCAAGAAGGTAGCTGTTTGAGAAGTCGTGCGTTATGGCTTTCAGCTCGCTCAGCTGGAAGGCGTATAGCCCGGCTCCAAACGCACGCGCAAACTCCTCGTTGAACCTCGCCGAAGACGAGCTGCTTAGGTCTGAGATGGAGATGCGGCGGAAAGACGGCGGCTCCGCCACCTTCTTGGAGAAATCGGGGCGTGTTGGACGGCACCTGCTCAAGTTAAGGCTGAGGTTTCCGAGTACTAAGCGGTTGTCGACTGTGCAGCAACTGCGGGCGGTGAAGGGCTTCCATGGTCTCCGCGGCGCCGGCATCGATTGATCTCTCGTATGTCGAGGAGAATATTGCTGGGGTTGGATATGAACTGAGGAGGAGGAGGAGGAGGAGGAGTTAAGGACATAATAGCACGAAGACTTTTATGCATGATCGCCGTCGGTCTAACGAATCCAATATTAATTCTTCCTTCTATCCTAACTGCTCCACCCAAACTACCCCACGCACACACATATATACATATATGTACACTCCTACTGATGCACTCTTTATTTTCTTCTGCTTTGCTTTTTCTTGGCTGCTTTCAGCTGTTTTGGCATGGCTCGCCAAAATTATTGTTTGATAATTTATTTTTTATTCATTAATTTTTAATTAAATATATTTAATTTTTTATAAAAAATTAATAAATAAGTAAAATTAATTTTATCTAAATTTACTAATAAGTTATAATATATCAAAAAATTAAAACACTGTAACAGTGTAAATAAATTAAAAAAAAAACTAAAATTGTTATCATTTTTAAGAAAAAATCTGATTGAATTTTTTTAAGTATTCAAGAAAAATAAAATTTTAATTAAAATCGGTGAATACAGTACCGGTTTCAATAGAAACCAGATAATCAAGATCCGATTTTAGAAATCAGATAATGAAGTTACGGTTTCTATTGAAATCGTATAATTAAGTTCCGTATTTGCTCCTTTTAAAATTCTTTTATTGACTTTAGCTAATTTAAACTTAAAACATACTCCTTTTTATAAATTGACCAATTACATCTTAGACTTCATTTGGGACGATTTTTTTACTGCTTTCTAAAACGGAGTTTTAATACAAAAATAAAAAAATTTGTACTAAAACTCCATTTTAGAAAGCAATAAAAAAGCCGTCCCAGTCTTAGATAATTACAAACTATTAACTAGTTAAAACAAAACTCAAACTCTGTCTAGCTTTGTTTGTTGTGCAAACACAATGGAAAAAAAATAAAAAATCACACTATCAATGCAAATAATTTGGTGATTTACATGGTTCTCTATATTGAATAAAAGAAGGATTAGAATTTAGTTCTATCTAGCTCTCATGCTTCCACAACAACTCTTGCTCCTCAATTTATAGATTTAAGGTAAACAAAATAAGGAAAAATTCTCTAATCCAATCCTCAATCGAATCTCCAATAAAATAACCTAATTAGGGAAATAATTAACTCCCTAATCAATTATATTAATGAGCCATTAAAACCTTCCAAATCAACAATATCTACCTCATTTTTCACTTTAGAAAACGGAAGGTAACAAGCCAAGCTCCAATATAAAAAATGACTATACTCGGATAGTTGCCTACGTATCCCCCCTCTCAAGGGATCACGTCAAACGTAGTTATTCATAACAAGTGGACAATCAGTCATGAGTCTTGCACCAGTGTCGTGTTGACTACCTCTACAATATCAAACTTGTATCAATTGTACCATTCATAAATCTCAGGCTACTCTTCACAACTTGCCAATGACTCCTTCCTAGATCATGTATGAACCTGCTCACAACGCCAACTGCTTGTGCAATGTTTATATCGAGCTGCTTCAAAATCATACCATTGTGTGCAAAAAGTGTCAAGTGAATAAGTGTCTACAGATACTTAATCACTGGGGAGAACACCTCATCAGAGCCTTTTTCCACCCACCTAGTCTTGTACCGCACATTAGCATCATTAGATCATTTCTTCTTTGCACACAACCATTTGCACCAAATGGCTTTCCTTCCTAGAGGACGCTTCACCAACCTCTAAGTAGTATTCTCCTGAAGAAACTCACTCTCTTCAGCCATAGTTCTTTTCCACAAATTATCTTCAAGATTGCCAATTGCTTCCTTATAGTGACTAGAAATTTCAGCCTCTGTTGATGAAAGTGCAAATGTAATGTGGTCCCTCAATCAAGTTGGTTTTGGGATATTTTGGCGCCTGAACCTATTTCTTGCAATAGATTCTTAAATTGGAATCTCATCATCAACATCATATTCTACCTCCTGATATACAACTGAATCAAATGCATGGGTAGAAGTAATTGTCAAAGAGTTAAGTATCGTTGTTGTTGAATGATGATGTCTCCAATGAGCCCCAAACATTTGTGCGAACATGCTCCATAATATCATTTATATTGTGGATGACAGTATCAAAGGATACCCATGTCTTCTTATCAAACACACAATATTCATAAAAGTTGAGCTTGCAGGTACTTTCTCTTTTAATTAGTCATTTCTTCACCAAATTCATAAGAGAAGCAGCTTCAGCATGAGATAGCCACATATGCCACAACGTAGTGACACCGGAAGAATTATCAGCAACAACATCCATTCTAATCACTCTTTTATCCTGAAGGTAGTAAATATTATGATGAAAAACTTCTTTCAAAAAAATCAATGCTCCGTAATATGTCTTCAAAACTCTTGCCTCAATAACTATCATGTAGACCTTGGTCTCTAAAGCCCCAACATACAGCAAACTTTTTCTGGAACGTTTCTCACATCAGTAAGCTCTCTCATAGTATCATCATGCATTCTGATGCGATGATCCCTACACAAATTGTACGACAAGTTTGATCATTTCCCATGAACACAACAACACTATCAAACTCCCTGCTAGTACTGAACTACTCTGTACTAAGATAAAAGTGATAGGTAGCACCAGTATCAAGCATGAAACATCTATATACAAATTTTGAGAAATTATAAATAATGATGCACCTGAGTCTTTGTCACGCTCATCCACGCTTAAGGTTTGCCTTAGCCTCAATTGAAAACTTTATTTTCTTTTTCCTTCAGCTTCAAGCAATATTTCTTCCAATGACTAGTTTCTAAACATAAAGTACACTGATTCTTCTCAAGACTGAGCCCACAAGACTTGCATTGCTTATTGCTGTCGTCCTTTTTATTCTTTTGTTTTTCAGATCTTTCACGTTGGAGTGTGAGATCCTCTACGGAATTCATCTTTGCAAATTCCTTATCACAACATCAGAACTCGTGATTCAGCAACGCAGTAGTCATCTCACCATAGTTCAAGTCCTCCTTCCAATGAGTATCTTCATGTAGTTCAGTATCATCTTGTAGTTTTCATACTCATGCATGCGGGAGCGACTTCAATAAAATGAGTGTCATATCTTCATCTCCAACCTCCTCATCCAAATTCAAAAGATCTGCCAACAACTTTGTGAAATTATTCAAATGATTATCAATAGTAATCACATGTCCTATCTAAAATATGTAGAATAGGCGTTTCATATGGAGACGATTCTTCACTCTCTTTGTCAATTACTTAATCTCCAAAATCTTCCACAGTTTCACAGTAGAAGTCTCCATCATCACCTCATACTTGATCTCCTGAGATGAACAATTTCTGATCAAACTACAAGCACTCATATTCATCTTTAGCCAACCTCTCTCTGAAATCTCCTCAAGACGTTCCTCGCCATCCATTACTTTCTCAAGATTTAGATACCACAAAGCATCCATCACCTCACATCGTCACATATCAAAGTTTTCATTGTCGTCAAATTTCATCACATCAATTTTAACGAGATGTGTAACCACCTGATAGATTTAAGTCTTCTCCGCCATCGAGATGGATGTATCCATGGCTCCACCGGATCTCATTGCCACCACCAAATTGCAGCCGCCTTATAACGCTAGATTTGCACCAATCCGGCTCAACACTGATCTAGAACAAAAATCAACAGTCTTTGCTTGCTCAATCTGACCAAATCACATCCCAGAGATTGCTCCCGTTCTGTCGATCGTTGATTTGGCCCAAACTGACATCTTCCGCCTCTGTGCGGCCACCTCCATCCTTCTATATTATCCGATCATTATCGACCCCTTACATGAACATGAACATGAACATGAATATATATCCGTATCCTTTATTCCTTTGGTTTCACAAAAAAGATTGCTGGGCCGGTCCTCAACGTTATATTTGCAGTTCGAATGGTAGTTTTGATTTAACCCATAATTCTTCTATCTGGATGCATTCACAAACATTCATGTCACATTCTCTGTTTTCTTTTTCTAAATATCCACGCAGATAAAACATCAAATTAGAAGTTCAGTTCACTTGATGGTTTTCAGCATTTTGTTTGCTGTGATTATAACAAGTATTTCTTTATCTCTCTTTTAATCAAAATTATAACATATATATATATTTGTTTGGTGCAGAAAATTCTTTGTTTGATTAGATTATATATGCAGCAATTGCATGGAGACGGAATTAAAGGGATTGTTAGGTAGGCAAAATTGATTAGTTAGCGTGAAGACACCACACCTACTTCAAGTACTGGAACAGTTAGCTTGGAATGGTGGCAGTGGTTGATTGTTGATAAGTGAGAAGACAGAGTATGCGTCAGCATCTTTCCTAATCCACTTCAAACCTCACGCTTGAAAGTAGCAAGCAACACTGGATTAAATGCATTAGACGACATCGACGATCGAAGAGGCTTTGTGGTCTCTAGTCTCGACAAGATGAACAACAGGATGACGAGTAATTTAATATTTGTATTTTGTAACATATAATTTTGAGTTTATAAAACTTTAATTTGCATCACAAATTTTCGAATGCAAATTAAGTGTCGTCAATTGACAAATGCCTCCAAGAAAAAAAAAAAAAAAAATCTAAATGTCCATATGATCATGTACTTTACATCAAAATTCAAAATGGAGATATTTTGCATGTGTGCTTGCATGAACATGAATTAATTTTTTCAAGTAACAGAAGCAAAAGCTTTGAAGTGAACAGAAACGTAGAGGAAAAGAAACATAACTTCTTAATAAAGTTTGTGTGAGTTTGAGAATTGTAAAAATTTAGTTTGTGTGAGTTTCAGAGCTATTATTTAGAATATACAATCCTCACGTCCAGTGTATCACAGTGGTCCTCTCCTATTCTATCAACCAGAAAGTCAACACCTCTACGCAGGTAAGTACGTGAAATTCATTCCATTGATGAACTCAATAATAGTTTCATCTCAAGTTTCTTTCAGTGATCAGGCCAGTTCATAAAAATATCAGGTATCAAAAACTTAGGCAAATCAAAATTACAATGAGCACATAGATGTGAAAACAAATAAAACATTTTCTTCTGACAAGGCAAATTAATTTACAAAATATAACATGTTGTAGTCAGTACTGAAATGAGGATTTAAAATGAGAGAAGGAAAAATGATTTATCTCAAATTTAAAAAGGAATATACATAACTATAAGAAGATCACGTCAAGTCTTCACCAGATTTGTGCACATCAGAATCAGATCTCTTATTAAGAACATCTCCATCATCACTTCCAATGGCATCATTATTTGGCATCAGTAGATCTTTCACATTTTGTAGGAGAAAAGGTTCTATCAGATTCCAGAACCGAACTGCATCGGTTCCTTGAAAACCTATCCAGAAAAATCTTCCCTTCTTCTTCACCTTCGTGGCTATGTCTTTCCCCTGAAGTTTCTTTAAAATTTTGTCAATATCTTCACGTTTTGCACCCCTTAGCTTAAGTAATATATCTTCTGCTGAGGTTTTGAACCCACCATACATATACCAATATGCTAATACTCGAACTGATAGCCATCGATGGATGAGCTTCGGAATCATAGGTCGATCTTTATACCAGAATTGGTTAGCAAAGAAGCTGAAGTAAGGGTGAGCTATTGTTGAAAATTGGTAAGGTATCTCATGGTCTCCATCAGTTGATCTACTAGGAGTTAACCACTCATAAAATCTTTCATGTATGTGCATTCTCAATGCAGAATGGATATCAGATCTTGCATTGAATTTGAATAGAATTGAATGTTTCTTCTTATTTTCATCCAAGACTATTTCAGCCCCTCCTAGCAGCAAACCAATCAAGATCTCACGCTGTTCTTCATCGAGTTTCAAACTGATAGATTTCCTAACTATTTTTTTATTATGGTCAAGAAACCGCTCCATCTTTTCTATAGAATCTGGCTCTACATCGTATTTTTTCAGACGCATTATATTATATACCTTCACACCCTTTTCATAATCATCTGCAGCTAAATACCCACGTAAAATTACATTGCATGAATGGCCGCTAGCACCAATTGTCCCATTCGTTTGCATTTCATTAAAAATTTGCTCAGCCTTCTCAAGGTCATTAACCATTACAAGTGATTCCAAGTATATGCCATAAATACTTCTATTGGGATGACACCTTGTAAGACATTTAGAGAATGACATTTCCAATTTATTGTGCATTCCTCGTTTCAAGTACAGACTCATTAGATCATGAAAGGCAGGATTAAGTGGCTTCAAACCGCTTTCAGCAAGTTCATCCACAAGAGTCTCTGCAATATCAAGTTCATTGGCCTTTGTCATGACTTGAATGATTTTGTGGTAAGCACTGACGGTAACGGACATGGCTCCTTTCTTCATATCCTTGAATATTTCGAGTGATTTCATAGGATCATCCGCCTTAGAATAGAGCTCCATCCGGTAGACAAAGGCTTGAGAAGGGAGTGCATATTCAGATGCAAGCAGCTTGAGCCATATTTTCTCTGCCTCCTCAACATCACCGAGCTTTGAGCAGGCCCTCAAGATTGAGATCAGCAAATCTTTGCCCTCCTCAATTCCTGCATTTTTCATCTCACCCCGCAGGGCATCAATCCTCTCTCGGTCAATTGACTCCTGATAACTATGCAACCAGATAAGCCCAGCATAGATATCCTTTTGTACATCAAGATCACATGTTATCAGATTGTGATAAATGAATTCAGCTTGCTTGAGCTGATGTTTTGAAACCCTTCTAGGCTGGCCCAAGAGGGCTCGGAAAAGAGAATTGTGCAAGCTGAGCCTTGGCCTATACCCACCTAACTGGATCATTTTGTTGTAGATGAAACACGCCTCCTCGATGCATCCTTCAATCGGTGAACTGAGATAAGCAACTGTGAGGATATGAAATGTCGATTCAGTGGGAACCCGACCTTGCTTGATCATGGCATCAAATATCTCTCGACATTTTGTGAATTTTCGGTCCTTGCCCAGATAATCCGCCAGTTTGGTTGCAAGAGCAAAATCGAAATGGAACCAGTGCTGCTGTGACATCCAACTGTATACCTGAAACCAGAAAACCACATAACTATCACTAAATCCAAGGAGCACGACTTCTCCTTCAACTAAGAGTAGACCACAAATTAATTTCAACCAGTAATCACCATTAGTCTAATAACCAGCAAAAACAGTAGCTAGCTGTGTTAAATAACAAAAATAAAAAATAAAACAAAATTTCCGGCAGAAATGTGGCCGAGCAGCAGATAAAGACTTCATTTTGGTTGCAAAAACTGGAAGGGCCAAATAATCAAACACCTATCAGGCAATTTACAAGCAAGCAACCCAAGAAATAAACATCTAGAACAAACATCGAGCAAGGTGCTAACTCTGTAAGCGGCTTCGTTCTCGCGAATACGCATGCAATGGACGGTGACATAGGTTGCATCCCCTTGTCTAATCCACTTGCGCTGCGCGTTGAGAATTCTGACAAGGGTGCCTTGCTTGTGAGCCGGTAACTCCTTACAGAGCCAAGCAATCCGAGACCTCTTCCACTGATCAGGAAGATCTTCAAGTTGCATAACCTCCACCTCCGGCGAGGGAAGATGCCTCGCGTCCTTGTCGGCATAGATATCTAGTAATGATTCCGCCTTGAAATGATCCATCTCTGTTTCTTCGTCATATCCTTCCTCGAGACACATATCCATCTCCCCATTCTGTAGCTTTTCTGGATGCTGCAATGGCTCGACGGTGGCGGAGGAAGCAACGTGAGACAAGAGCGTCGGAGTGCGGAGGTGGAGGAAAGGGAGGACCCATCGAAGAGATGTCTTCGTACTAGAGAAAGGAGTGAGGGGGCGGTGAGTGGAGAATTGAGGGCGTGGGGGAAGAGAAGGCGAGAGCGCCGGCAAGGGTTCGAAGCCGAAAGGAAGTAGCATTTTTATTTTTACCCTTTTTTTCCAGAGAGTAAAAATACAGCAAGTGAGCGTTTTGGCTTAGATGCTGCAGAGAGCCGCAGTAGACTAGTGATGTCTTCGTACTAGAGAAACGAGTTTTTGTTTGTCCGTTTTTACTGTTTTTTTAGTCTGATAATAATTAAGCAGAAAAAAATATTTATTTAATAAAACTAATTTTCATAAATATTGTTGCGTGCTAGAATATACGCGGCGGTAGAGTTTGTAAAATCACGTCCAAGCGTTGTACGAGTATTCAGCACACAAACAGAAAAGAGAATACGAACATCAGAATTTTTACGTGACCCAAAAAGGGCAAAAACCACGGGGCCTCGCCCAGTTGAAAAATTTCACTAGTGTTTTACAAATTACAAATGGCTAATTTGTCCCATAAGTCGGGGCAATCAGATTACAATTCGTTTCTTCAAGCAAGTTTACAAAGTTCTGCAAATTCCCGGCGTTTCCCGAAAATCCAACAGAGTTCCGGCGTCTTCAGGCGGCGAGAAGAGCTCCGGCGGTGGTCGAGGAGGAGCTACTTCCTTCTCCTCCTTCTTCTCTTCTTCTTCTCTCTCTTCACTTGAGTCCCCCTTTTGTTAAGAATGAGGGCTCTATTTATAGTTTTTCTGGAGTGGCGTGGCTCGTAAATAAATGTGAGATCATGGGCGAATAGGGAGTAGTTTAAATGAACGGCCGATATTGAACCCTTCGATTGTGCACCGTTCATTGGATATTTGGAGGCCTTAATGATGTCGGAATTTGGCGATCTTGGGTTTGTTGGATTCTTCTCGTCGAGTCGCTCGATTTGAGTATAAGCATGTTAAAATCGGAGACCGTTTGGTAACTCAAATTGCGGTTTGAACCTTCCAACAGCGCTTTGAGTCCTTGATTTGGACTCATTTGGACTCGGATTGAGTTGAATTTGGTGGCGTTGGGTTCGTATTTCCGAGACACTCAGTTTGACTGTAAGCTTGCTGAAATCGGAGTTCGGGTGCTCCCAAAATTAATTTTTGAAGTTTCCAACTAGCTTTCGAACCTCGAGATTCGTGCCCGATCAAGCTAATTTTGTGATGTCGTATCAAATAAGAATACCCAACGCCGAATTTCCGTTAGTCGTCGGACTTCTTCCTGTTACTGAACTTTCAACGGACTTTTACCCAATGTCGAACTTTCTCCAATCGTCAGATTTCTACCCAACACCGGACTTCTGCCCATCGTCGGACCTTCGTTGAACTTCTACCCAACGTCAAACTTCCACATGTTGCCGGATTTCTACCCAACATTAAACTTCTGCCCATCGCTGAACTTCCAACCTTCGTCGTCCACCGACTTCGGTCCTTATGATCTCCTTCACCATACAACAATATTTTTTTTGCTATTGTCACCTACCGAATAAGGTCATTCCGACATCCGTTGTTAGACAACGATCTTTCTGGCCACTTTTTCCAGCCGATTACGATCTTTCCGTCCTCCATAGCCAGATTATGATCCTTCCGACCTTCGTCGCCAGACAACGATCTTTTATGACCACTATCATCGGCTGACTACGGTCCTTCCGACCATCATCAGCAGAATACAATCTTTCCATTCTCCGTCGCCCGCCGACTATGATTCTACTGACCAAACAGATATATCAATAGTGATTCATTCAAGTTATATCATGTAACATACGATATATGATGTTTATTTATTACATCAAACTAAGGCCTTCCCCCAAGGAAGTGCCTCATTTATAATCAACTGCAAATACTAGTGGATTCATTCAAATTGGGTTAGACCCCATAATTTTTGCCCTTTCTCAGTGGTTTTCCTCGTAAAAATTTTGATGTATCTTATAAATGCCACAACCTCTCTCTTATCCGATTTTTATACAAAATTAAGACGTTAAACTTTATACTTCTCTACTACCCCGAATATCTTAGGACTCAACAAGCTTCTAGCTATACCTCCACAAAATCACTTAAATAAGTATCATTAGGGCAATCAGTTGACATTTCATGCCCCCCTCTCTCTCTCTCTCTCTCTCTCTCATTTGTTTAATCTACCCATAAATCATATAGACGCATAATTTTTTGCAGACTCATATACACCACTTGATAATTATATGCTATTAAATAATCTCAAGAGCTCAATATATACAATCTTTAGAGGATACATTTTTAGAGGATCAAAATAATCTTTCTTATAAATTTTCTATAACAAAATTCATCATTAATTAATGATATGTATTAAGTATAAATGAATAGCACAAAATTTTCTTATAATATGATCTCTTAATTGATCCAACATAATATAACTGCCGGCATTTGAGAAAATTGCCGGCTTTCTTTTTTTTTTTGGACAGTTCACGGATGAGACGGAAGGAATTTTTTTCGTGGATCACTCGGTGGCAGATTCGATCTGGAGGCCGGCTTTTGACTTGTGGAGATATGCTAATGATTTGATGGAACCGATAAAAAAAGCTTCAGCCTGCTGCATCCTGCAGCCTGCAACAGCATGTGTGATGTGATTTGATGTGATCATGTGATGATTTATCCGCCCTCTCTAATTAGTGGGAAATTAGTAAATTGTTTGCAAGCTCGCTCACAGCAAATGGCACAACCTAAGTAAGCTGTGTTATTTTAAAACTAAAGCTTACCGAATGGGCGATGTTACCGCTGACATTGGACAAATGCAACTCTGTCCGCTCCGCTATCATTGGACAAATTCCAGGTTTCACTGTCCATTCTTAGATTTTGGAGCTGACGGACGACAAGGTCATCGGGAGCTTTCTTTAATCATCCTTTCTTTGGTTCCTGCGTCCTGCCGGCCATGGGACTATTTCTTCTGCCTCCTTCTTGCTCCTACATTTCTTGCGCAGAAGTGCTTCAAGGGTTTGGATGGAGGTGGGAAGAACAAGATTCAGGACCAACAGGAATAGGAGGGAGGCTCTTCCCCTTGCCATGGTCCTCTCTTTTAACGATAAGGGTGTTCATCCTGACTGCCCTAACGTATCCAATCCTTACCATAAGTGCGGCCGACACTGCCTTGACAATATTCCCTCTGGCAAAGATTTCTTAAATGCAATAAGAAAAGGTTCTTCATTTTCGCTCTGCTTTCTTGTGCTTTTCCTTTATGTTTTTTAGCTGGGATTTTGAACCCCGGACCTGTACAAATTTGCAGATGGGGATCGGGAGCTCGAGAAGATATCACAGAAAAAGCGGGTGAATCCGAAGTGTCCTCACGCTTCCAATCGCTACCACAAATGCGCTGAATACTGCTTGGACAAAGTGTCAGAGAAGCGTCCGGATGCCGGAGAACAACAACCAGGTTTGCGTTGTTGCTTCCTTTGCTTTTCTTCTGGAACTTTTTGAGTTTGTTTGCTTGTTTACTAACCCCCCCAAGAAGTTAATCGACTACAGTTCAACGCTTGGCAATTTCTGCTATAAATCTCTCTTTTTTTTTAAATAAATGAGGTCAAGACATCCGAAAAAATTTTTGGCGAGGATGAATCTTAAAGTCGTTGATTCATTTTGAGACATGGGTAATACAAATTTTAATTGATTATGCATATTTCATCTTAACTATTGTTATGAGATTAATTTTGATCTAATTTTATCTAGGATATCCTAATTTTAGTTTGGTTATATTTTGAATGTATTATTACTATTATTATTTAGTGGTAAGGTTGTTAGAAGGTTGCCATGACCACTTATATTGCTGCTCGAATAAAAAATGGCACCTCTAATTCATCGTCCATTTAGACGGATTGATGGTCAAATTGTGCTAATGGAAAGCGTATTAGGCTTAAAGGTTCCGAGTGGTGTTTAACAGCGTAAAACGTTGAAGTTTGTACATAATTTACATTTTTTTTTTCTTTATATTGCCCAATTTCACCAAGTTTCAAATTTTAGTAAACGATGCCAGAGCATCAGGACAATCGCCACCTCTCAGTGAGGACCACCATCGTATTCGGCATCTGCTCCACTTCGCCTACAACATTCAATAGCCAGCACATTCATTATAACAAACTGTCTTTGCATTCTCTATATATCATAGAATACACTTAGGCTGATTCAATGAAACAGTAAAATTTCTGCGTTTCACTCTTTTTCTGTTTCTCTGTTATTCTCTGCTGTTCGTTACTCTTCTCAGCTGCTTTCATGGTATCAGAGCAACTGCTCAACAGCACCTCATAAGTTAACACAAATGGCAGATCAAGAATCTACGGCTTCCTTCCCACCCAACTCCAATCTTTCCGCCTCTCTAGCTGAGTTCAATATTCCTCCTCCTCCAAGTTCCTCATCTCCAATCTCAAACAATTTCCTTTTTTAAGTTTAATCTTCAAACAAAATTAGAATGTTAAACTCTCTTTTGCAATCATGAATTTTCCAAAATTCAATTGATAGTATGATATTGAGTATGAAAATTATACACACACATAGATGTCTGTGTCACGCATCTTTCTCCATACAACAACAACAACAACAATATCAAGTGTTTATTACTACTTAGGGTCATCTACATGAATCATTTTTCTCTATTGTGTCCTATGAAGAGTCAATTCATTTAAATCTAATAAAAAATATCATAAGTCTTTTTAGGTCCACCTCTACCTTTCTTAACATAGGCTAGATCTAATACATCTACTCTGTTAACCGGGTCATCAGAAGGCCGATGTTTTATGTGACCAAACCATCTAAGTTGACTCTCTTTAATCTTATTTTCCACTAGATAAACTTCAACATTTTCACTTATATACTCGTTTCGCAAGCCCCGGATGAAAAAAAATCGAGGGATGCATTAGTTGACAGCAAGTGTAAAATTTGTCGAATAATTATGATATGAATCTTTCTCGATCGATAAAAAAATTTGAATGGTTATTATTTGAAGTGACTAAGAGTCTAAAATGCATTGGTGTAAAAGATAGTTAAAAATTATCTTCTAGTTACTTTAAATCTTAGTCTTTTAATTTTTTTTTTATAGATACAAAAGATGTATGGAGATAAATTACTTTTGTTTCTTAAATCAATAGTTGTCTAGCCCTCTATCTTTCTCTATATCTATAGTATTTGTCTTCTCATATATATGTCATTCATCCACTTATTTAAATGACTGAAACTCATATTTTAAAGTTTGAAATCCATTTTGAATTTCCGTAATTCAAAGCAGAGGATGAATGTGGAAGTGTGCTAATAAGAGGAACATCCTGAGGCCTGAGGATGCTAAATGATCAAATCGACTTGCGCTATTTGCCGTGGGAATGCTTGATACTACTTTTTATTTAGCTAAGATATTTTTGCAGGCATGAATCCAAAGGAAGAAAAGAAAGAAGTTTTCACTACTGAGAGAGGAATGAAACCTGCGTGCATACATGCATCAAACCCTTACCATGCATGTGCTGAATGCTGCTTCCAAACTGTCCCCGAGAAGGACCAGCCAGGGCAATGTAAGTCATATGCTGCATTTGTTCAAATTCAGTGATAATAAACTAACCAATACATTAATACTTCAGCCATGAGACTTCAAGGCCCCAAGGAAGGAGAGAAGGTACTCAGCACTAAAAAGAAAGCAGGTATTCACCCTCAGTGCAAACATGCATCAAACCCTAATTATGAATGTACTCAGTCTTGTTTCCAAAGTGTGACTGACAGAAATGTAGCCGAAGGAGGTGAGATAAACGGCTCTATGTTTATGTGCTCCAGTTCCGCAAAGTTAAAATTATTGTCAGTGAGGCTAAATTGTGCATGAATAAAGAGCTAAGCATGAGTCTGATAATGCTATCTGCCTCTAATTTTTCTTTTGGTGATACCTATTAAGTTAGGAGATTATAAACTATAAATGTTATATCATTGATTCATCTCCTTCATAATTGTTAATTTAATTACAGAGAAGGCTAATACGACAAATAGAAGTAGAGTGCGTCTGAACCGTAGCGCATCCAGTGATAATAAAATTAATGGAGATTGCTTTGAGGATACTCCTAGAAAGAAAAATCTGAGGGGAGGTAATTACTTTGTCATATTAACTTGTTCTGCTTTTATTTTGAATGCCCCTGTTAGTTGTAACCTGTAAATCCAACTTAAAAGTTGTTGTAGACATGAAGCCAAAGAAAGAAAATGAATTAGATGTCACCATACAGCAAGGATTCACCTTTGAATGCAAAAATGCATCAAATCCATATCATGTATGTGCTGAATACTGCTTTCAAAGCGTCCCCAAGAGGGAACCGCATGGAAAAGGTAAGCCAAATCCAACATTCATCCATATTCAATAACGATAATCTAATCGATACATTAATTCAGTCATCAGGGTAAAAAGTTTGAAGGAAGGAGTGAAGGTGATGAGCAATATAGAGAACACTGGTATGAATCAACAGTGTAAATAAGCTTAAACTCTCCCCATGAATGCACTAAATTCTGCTACCAAAAATGTTCTTCTGTCATTCTTTTTTGTTCTCTTTTGTTGATATCTGTTGAAGTTATCAGATGCAAATTTTTCCTCTTAGATATTAACTTTTTCTCCTTTCTTGTTGCTAGTTCAATTGTACAAATACCATGGGAGTTTTCATTAAAACTGAGAATGCAGTGTGTGTCATTTCGATATGCATGCATCCAGTCCTTACCATCAAGCTATTGAATATTGCTTTGAGGGTACCCCTGAAAAGGAGCATCCTTTGGGGATAATTATTTGTCAGATTGACTTGCTCTATTGTTGTTGTAAATTCTCATCTTCGTGTAATTCAATTAAAAATTTTGATGCAGACGCAAAGCCAAAAGAAAATGAAATAATTGTCGCTGTGGAACAAAGAGTGAATCTTGAGTACAAAAATGCATCAAACCCGTCCTATGTATGTCTCGAATATTGTTCTGATAGTGTCCCCGAGAGGGACAGGTATGAGCAAGGTAAGTCATATTCTCGGTGCAAATATGCATCAATACCTCACCATGAATGTACTGAATTCTGCTTCAGGAATACCCCAGAAAGGAGCTTAGCTGAGGGAGGTAAAATAATCTATTTTGTGTTTCTGTTTTACAAATGCTGAGAATATTATTAATGAAGAAAATTTATTTTTAATCAAGGAACTTGTCCTGAATTTTTTCTTTCTATTATTCTCTTTATATTGATGTCTGTTGAAGTAAGCTTTTGTTGATATCCGTTAAAGTAGTAGACTCAAACTATTTCTCTTACATTATTGATTTATCTCCTTTCCTGTTAATATAATTGTAGAAAATTCCGAAGGGGTTTCTATGGAAACTGGTAAATACGTGCATAGTAGTCGTAAACATGCATCCAGCCCTTACAATAAAGTTACTGAGTATTACTGTAAGGATACCTCTGAAAAGGAACATCCTGAGGGAGGTAAATCATTTGATATTGACCTGCTTTAATTTTGTTGTAAATTCTCATCGCTGCTGTAATTCAACTTTTTTTTTTTTCAGTCATAAAGCCAAAAGAAGAAAGTGAAGTAGTTGTCATTGCAGAGCAGGGAGTGAATCCTGAGTGCAAAAGTGCATTAAATACTGATCATGTACGTGCTGAATACTGTTTTCAAAGTGCCCCCGAGGAGCAGCATGGACAGGGTAAGTCGTATGCTCTATTTGTCCAAATTCAATATCAATGTGATACGCCCTAGGGTTTCACAATTTCTGTTTTGCCCTAATTTCCCCCAAAAGAGAGGAAGTTCTCCACCAAAACCAAAGAGAAATAATCACAAGATTGTTGGGATGAAAAATAAGAACCTTTGCATTAGAAATCCAAGAGAAAAAAAGATAAGTTTGTCCACTTCGAGAAGGACAAGATCTCCCACAAGAAAACCCTAGAAAAGAACAAGAAGGAAACTAGAAGAAGAAAACTAGAAAGAGAATACACTTTTCATAATGCCTCCAACTAAACCCTAATGGCCCCCTTCATACAATCCAAAAGTCCCTCAAATCCCCAAATTACCCCCACTTAAGTGAGTGGGCCCCTTTTTGTCCAGCCGGTCCGCCCGCCTCCTATAGACCCGCACGGGTCTAGGATGGACTGGGTGAACCGGTCCATCAATACCGCCCTCTAGAAGATCAACCTTGTCCTTAAGGTTGAAATTTGGAAATTGCGCCTGCATGACTTCGTATATCTCCCAAGTAGCCTCGTGTGTCGGTAAGTCCTTCCACTCGATGAGAACCTCCCTTTTGCCTTGATCATTCTTCCTCACTTCCTTCACCTGTAGTGGCTCTAGTAAGAGTTGCATATCCTCGGTGAGGCCTCGGGGTATAGTAGGAGTGGTCACGGTATGATCCCCTATGCTCTTCTTCAATAGTGATGCATGAAATACAAGGTGGATGGAGGAATGAGGAGGCAACTTGAGACGGTAGGCCACCATCAAAAACTTTCCTTTCGATCTCGAAAGGCCCGTAGTATCGGGGAGAGAGCTTTTCACTTCTTCTGCTAGCTAAAGTCTTCTGTCGGTAAGGCCGTAGCTTCAGGTATACCATCTCTCCCACCTCAAATGTCACATCCTTGCGGTGAGCATCCGCCTTGGTCTTCATGATCTGTTGGGCTCTCAATAGGTGTTCCCTCAATTCTCCCAACACCTTATCCCTCTCCTCAAAGTATTGATCCACTAGATATATAGGGGTCGTCCCCTTCTGATAATTCACCAACAGTGGTGGATCCCTTCCATAAAGAATCCTGAAAGGTGTGAACTGAGTTGCGGTATGGTAACAAGTGTTGTACCAGTATTCTGCCCATGGTAGCCATTTGACCCACTGCTTAGGCCTCTCCCCAATGAAGCATCTCAAGTAAGTCTCCACGCTCCGGTTCACCACCTCTGACTGTCCGTCTTTCTGTGGGTGGTATGATGTACTGCGCTTCAAGAATGTACCATGCATTTTGAAGATCTCCTTCCAAAAAGAGCTCAAGAATACCTTGTCCTTATCTGAGACAATAGAAGTGGGGACCCCATGCAATCTAACCACCTCTCTGATGAAAGTAGATGCTACAGTAGGAGCTGAAAAAGGGTGCCGTAGTGGAATGAAATGGCTATACTTGCTCAACCGGTCAACTACCACCATTATGACCGTATACCCATCAGACTTGGGTAATCCCTCAATGAAATCCATGGTAACTTCCTCCCAAATCTTGTTTGGAAGCACCAAGGGCTGCAGCAACCCACTAGGGGCACAAGCTTGATACTTGTTCCGTTGGCAAATGTCACATTTGCTTACCATGTCTTCGACATCACCTCTTAACCCTTTCCAAAAAAATTCAGCTTTCATCCGCCGATAAGTCTTCTCCACCCCTGAATGTCCACCAACACGGCTATCGTGGTACTCCCGTAGAAGAATGGGAACAAATGCTGAGTCACGATGTAGTACCAATCTCCCCTTATATAACAAAAGAGAGTTCTCCAGGTGATACCCTTTGAACCCTCCTCCCTTCTGGATAGCCGCCCGAATTCTCTCTAGCTCCTCTACATGTTGATTTTCCTTCACCAATTCACCCCAGTTTACCAATTGTGGTACAGATAGTGCCATCAGTTGTGAGCACTCCACGCGGGAAAGAGCATCCGCCGCCTTGTTTTGAACCCCTGGCTTATACTGAATCTCAAACTCATACCCCAAGAGTTTGGCTAACCACCTCTGATGTTCTTCTGCCACTAATCTCTGCTCCAGTAAGTACTTCAGACTCCGCTGATCAGTACGAACTACAAATCGTTGTCTCAATAGATAAGGCTGCCATTTTTGAATAGCCAACACAATGGTCATTAGTTCCCGCTCATAAATTGATTTTAGCCTTGCTCTATTTGATAAGATTCGGCTGAAGAAAGCAATCGGCCTATGATTCTGCATGAGTACCGCTCCCAAACCCACTCCTGAAGCGTCAGTCTCAACCACAAACTGCTGGGTGAAATCTGGAAGTGCCAAAACCGGGGCACTAGTCATGGCTTTCTTCAGGGTCTTCATGGCCTCCTCCGCCTTTTCTCCCCACTGAAAATTATCCTTTTTTAACTGATCAGTCAAAGGACCTTCTATGGAACCATAGCCCTTGATGAACCTCTTGTAGTAGCCCGTAAGTCCCAAAAATCCCCTTAGTCCTTTAAGGGATTTTGGTGTAGGCCAATTCACCATGGCCTCTATCTTTGTGGTGTTAGCTGCCACCCCACTCTCTGAAATGATGTGTCCCAGATACTCCACCTCCTTCTGAGCGAAAGAACACTTCTTCTGGTTGGCATATAGCTGATGCTCCAATAAGGTCGTGAGTACCACCCCAAGATGGGTGATATAGTCCTGCAGAGATTTGCTATACACCAATATATCATCAAAAAAGACTAAAGTCTAAAACAAACCTCCTCAAGTAGGGCTGGAAGACCTGATTCATCAGGGCTTGGAAAGTGGAGGGAGCGTTAGTGAGCCCGAACGACATAACCAGAAACTCATAATGGCCCTCATGTGTCCGGAAGGCCGTCTTCTGAATGTCTTCAGTCCTCATCCTAATCTGGTGATAACCAGACTTCAAGTCCACCTTGGAGAAGATGGTGGCTCCTCCAAGTTCATCCAAAAGTTCATCTACCACAGGAATAGGGAACTTGTCCAACACAGTCTCCTTGTTGAGGGCCCGATAGTCTACACAGAATCGCCAACTACCGTCTTTCTTCTTCACTAAGAGTGCAGGACTGGAAAATGAGCTCACACTGGGCTGGATCACCTGAGCCTCCAACATCTCTGCTACCAACCTCTCAATCTCCTCCTTCTGAGCATGATGATATCTGTAGGGTCTCACGCTGACGGGTGCTACCCTGGTCTTCAACACAATAGCATGCTCCCTGGATCTGACAGGTGGTAGCCCCTGGGGCATCTGAAACACGGAGGAGTGCTGCTGTAGAAGGTCCTGGATCACCTCAGGTATGACTTCTGGCTCTCTTTCTTCCTCCCTGCCCACTTGCTGTAGTTCTATCAAATAGCCCTCTCCCTCATCTCTCAAAGTCTTGAAGATGGACTTCAAGGCCACTCTGGCTCTGCATAAACTGGGGTCTCCCTGTAGTGTCACTTTCCTGCTCCCCTTTCCATACTCCATGTATAACTTCTTCCAATTCACCTTCATCTCACCCAAGGACTGGAGCCACTGCATCCCGAGTATCACGTCAGTGCTTCCCAAGTCCAACAATAGAAAGTCTTGCACTGTCTCCTCCCCTTGCAATGTGAGGGTCATGTTTTGATTAAAAAAAAAATAGTTATATTTTGAAAATGTATTAATTTTCTTTGGGAATATTTTTAATTTTGAATTTTAAAATTGAACGCGTCATTATGAACAGTATATCACCTCATGAGATGATCATATCGTTCCCTAATGGATTCAAATTTCAGAATCTCAAATTTATCCGGATTATCGTAGTCAAACTCAATGGGAGAATCACATTTGACCCCGGAGGATCAAAATGGAATTTAATCAATTATTTGACTACGCTAATTTGGATAAAAAGATCATTAATTTCATAATCAAAATCACGATAGTAATTGATATATCAATCCGAGGAAAGAAATTATCAATCACTATTGATCGTTTGAAAATAATGAAAATGATCGTTGAATTTAAATTTCCCAAAGAGAATTAATTAGAGTTTTTGAAAAATTGGTTTTGAAAATCAATTCTGGGTTTCTAAATCTCCTACGAGCGCAAGCCCTCGTAGTTAATTACATCGTAGGAAATCGAAATTTCCTACGAAAACTCTCGATTAAAATAGCGGTGTAAATTTCATTTAAGATTTTCAAAGCTGTATGTCAAAGAAGATAAAGGTTGGAAGTTCAAGTGGGATTGGTTCAATGTTGAGCACTTATTTCTGTAGTCAAAGGAAGAAGTGTAGGAGGTGTTTTGAGATTCTGAATTACTTCAGAAACACCCCAATCTATCCTAAGTGTTAGGCTTGTATTTGATTGAAAGTGATTAAGGTTTGAATAGTAAATTTTATTAGAAATTTGGGATTCAATTCCCAAAAATTGAGGTCTTATGGTCCGAGCCAGCCTCAGAACCTAAGTCTAAACTGGGCACTAAAAGTTAGCACCCCGAACCTAGCTAATGCAATGCGAATCTGGTCTTACCCCGGCCTGGATTGGGGAGCCAGCTAAACAACCTAAACGATTTAAAATATGAGTCCGGTCTTTTTGTAGAGTGATAGGGATGTTGTTTAAGAAAAGTTTTTGAGAGCGGGGCCGACATCTAGAGCGGATCCTAATTGGTCCCTTAAACTTATGTTGGGTTTGATGCTTAAGTTAAAAATGTAACTTAAAGTTTTAGAAGTTTAATTTGTTATTAATCTAATGCATGCTAATCGACTCAATTAAAGGCTTGAATTTGAATTTAGGCTATGAAATGAGAACTCCCGGCGGTCCCGGGCTTACTTCTTAAATTCGTTAGAATTTCTATGTGAGCCTAAATATTTTTAATTTTATTTAAGTAGAAAAATTTTATTAAGTCCTTAAGAGCCTACAATCGGATTCCAGGTCAAATCAAAGTCGGCATGCAGGTAAAAAGACTAGAAAAGCAGGTATCTCTAATGCGCAATCAATTTAAATAAATTAATCAAATTAAATATATCAAATTGAATGTCCGTAGGCAAGTGCCCCTTATTATTACATCACAGAATTTTACAGAAAATTAAAGTGGTCGGGCACCACTGACTACATCCCGGATTTCTAGTCATAAGACTCAAGTGACTTTGAGAATGGGTCTTCCCGTTATCCACTCCTTCATCCTTCTGCTGCTTCTTGGATCGTCGGGTCCGGATATCCAAATGAAAAGAAACTCCCCCTTGAACGGGGTGTTATCTTTCCTCTTTGGATATTTCAAAATTATCCTAATTTGGATCTCCAAATGGAGAGTGACTCTCCCCTGAGGGATGTCCCTTCCTCTTTGGATTCCAAATTGGATGTTACCCCATCTCAAATCACTTGAAATTACAACACAAATCAAATCAAATTTACATTAATCAAAATTAAAAAAAATCTAGATTCGATCCTGCAGGGTTATCCTAATAATCAACAGTTATATATACATTCCCAAGCAGTTAATATTTGATCTCAAGCAGTTGATATATGAATCTCAAGCAATAAATATATTTGAAATTTAAAGTGCTCAACAGATTGCAGTAAATAAATAAACAATCAATCAATTCTAAACTAACAAACAGCGTGCAGTGAAAACTCAAAAATCCGGCACACAGCGAGAAAGTAAACACCGGCCTAGCCTAGAACTAGAGTTAGTTGTCCTAGCAAACCATCTAAAGTGTGTGAGGTAGGTTGTGTGGTTTTGATGTGTCCTAAATAGGATCATTAATTAAAGTTGATTAAGGTTCAATTGGTTGATAGGCTTAAGGGATTTCATTAAATTTTAAGTTTTAATGACTTTAAATAACTTTTAAAAAATGATTCTTAATTATTTGTTGGAAAACCACCTTTGTTTCACACCGAGGCCGTGAAGTTTATTTCACCTTCCTTGGGGCTGAGTAAACAGCCTCGTAGGCCTGGGTTACCCAGTGGTACCCGGTATAATTAAGTGATTTGATTTGATTAAGGTTTGAAAATTTAATGAATTTTAATTAAAAGTGTTTGGTTGCTGATTTTTAAGGTTTGATTAATTTGAGTTTGTCATTAATTGATTCGTGGCGTTGTGCCACCAGGCTCGAGGAACCAGCCTCCTTAGGACACTTAGCCCCGCAGCCCGGAGTAGTCCAGCCGATAAACCAAATTAATGTAGTTGAATTAGAGGTTTTAAAAGGTTAAATAATTAATGATTAATCTATTTTAAGGTTTAACACCCCTTAGAATCCATTCGTGGCGTTGTGCCACCAGGCTCGAGGAACCAGACTCCTTAGGACACTTAGCCCCGCAGCCCGAAGTAGTTCAGCCAATAAACTTCATCTTTGGGATGGTTGTTATGTTTTAAAAAGGTTTGTTGAGTGTTTTAAACATTAAATTAACATTTTCTGGAGTTTTCGAATAATTTTGAGTTTTTAAGAATTTTTGGAATATTTTAATCTTTTAATTAAGGGGTTGAAAATTGACTTTTTGATTAAAAGTGTTTTCTGGAAAGTTAACATTTTATTAAAATACTAGAGCTTACTATGATCAGTTAGACAGTAAGTACGTTGAAATCGGATTTTTCTACATTTTATTACGAAGGTTTGAAGTTTTGAACTAGTGTTGACTTAAAGTTGACCGGTTTGTTGACTTTTTGAATTTGAAAGATTTCTGGAATTTTAATATTTTTTATAAATACTAGGAGTTATTATGAGTTGAATGCAAGTGAGTTTGTTCAATTTTGATTTTTCTGGAATTAGTTATGAATATTTGAAGTTTTGACTATTTATTGAATTTTTGAAAATCCTTAATTAAAGGCCCTTTTTGTGATTTTGCCCCAAATGAGATCCCAACTCCTTGAAATCAGCTCCAAAGGTCAGAAATGACCTAAGGAGAGATTCCCAAGTGTTTGGGAAGTTTTTGGAATTTTTTAATAATTATTAATCAATTATATTAATAAAATATTGATTTTTGATTAAAATTAAATTAAGGGCAGAATTGTTGTCAAATCAAGGGGCTTTTAATTTTCATTGATTAAGCACTTGATTCTGGTCAATTAGAGGAGTTTTATGTATTTTTTGGATTTAAAATGAATTTATTACATTTTCTGGAAGTTTTAAGGCTTAATTAAGACTTAAGCTTAAGAAAATTAATTAAGGGGGCTTAATGACTTCTAAAACCAATGAAGATTTTCCCTAAGGCTGAGGATGTCACTAAGTTTAAGTGTTCAAAGTTTTGAGCAAAAAAAGATGTATATCCTAATTATTAGAATTTTTCTAAGTTCTCTACACATAAATCCTTTATTGTTGTCCATAATGTCGCTAAGTTTGATAGGTTTGAATCAAGGTTTCTCTAACCCTTAACTTAACATATATGCATCACACATAAGAACAATCAATTCCTAAATCTAGGAGAACCTAAAACTAGGTGGTGTGTGCACATCCTACATATGCAAGAGACGAAACTAGTTATCATAGAAAAATATATTGATTAGTGAATAGTTGAAAAATAACTATTCACTAATCTCTCCCATAATTCATGTTCAAGCATACTTAATCCAAATTTGAAATTCCAAAGCATTTCTCAATTGCTCTCAAAATTTAACATATATAATTTCAAAATTAGTTTTAGTATCTAGAAAATAGATTAGTTTTAGAAATTCTAGAAAATTCAAAGTAATTTAAAATAGTCTTTGAATAAGTTTCAAAAATAGTTAAAAAAAAATAGTTTTAAAACGTATTTAAAAATATTAATTTAAGATGATTTAAAATAGTGATTATTTGAATTTTTGAGAATTACTTGAATTAGACATTAATTAAATATTCAAATCTTAATTAATTAAAAATATTTAACATATATAAAATATCTCAAATTAATTTTAATTTAGGTTAAATATTACATTCTCTGAATTTTTAAGAAAATAACTTAAAAATAAATATTGAATGTTATAAAATATTTCAATAGATTTTTAATTAATTATTGATTTAGAATAAAAAAATATTCAATAATTAAAATGATTTAAAATATATAGAATATTTCAAATTAAATTTAAATTTAAATTGGAGATCTTAATTTTATGAGAAATTTGATATATTATATTGAATTTTTGGATTTATATTTAATTTTATATAATTTTTTAAAGTTTTCTACATTTAAAATGATTTAAAATGATTTTTAAATCATTTTAGATGAAAAGGCGGTGCCGGTGACCACGTGGCGCTCTTGGATTCGTCCAGCAAAACGCGGAGGCGGCGGTCAAATGGGCCCACGCGTTTTCCACTTAAACACGTCGGCAGCGAACGGCGACCGTTCGATCTGGAAGGGTTTGATCGGACGACGGGTGATGGATCCCGTCGTTTGATCTCATATGAGAATGATCGAACGGTGAGGAATCAAATCCGCGGTTTGGCTCCAACGGTTGAGATCACGCCGGACAAGAGATCTGAATCAATGAAGATATCACGCGGTCGGACAGTCCGCGACACTACGAAATCTGAGCCGTTGATCGGTTGATCAACGGCTAAAAAATGCACATCTGAACAAACCTAACGGGATGCCCTGGATTTTCAATTTTTGACTCGTTTGTTCGATACAGTAAATGGAACACTTTGAAATTTTTAATTTAAATAAAATACATGAACATAAATTTTGGGGATTATTTCATTTAGCTTAAAATGAGCTTTATAAAAAGCTATTTAGACTAGTGTAATCTAATCTAGGGTTTGAGTTTTTCACCTCGATTTTGGACGGATTAAACCGTTTATAGAATTGTTGCATTTGTAGACTGTCCACGCTCCATTTTGTAGAAGAAACCTCAGCTCGAAAACGCCTGGATTGAGGGCCTCAAGCTTGGGACGGATTTGGCCTTCGGCTTGGCCGGAAACTGGCCTCCGGCGACCTCCAAGTGCCGGATTTTGAGTTGGGGAATGTTGTTGAAGTATTTGAAAGCTCAAACGAAAAGACTTCTGGGTCTGGGATGGCTCAAGTGGAGAGAGAGGGTTCAAGTGAGAATACCTCTCAAATGAGGGTTTACACCCTATTCAAACGTCCCATGGTTGGATCAATGGCTAGGATTGACTCATCAGCTCCTTAGATGATGCCACATGTCCAGGGATTAGGTGGGAGAAGAGGACAAGGACGGGTGCAAGGACATCCTAGGTGTAAAGCCATTTTTGTCCCCATTTGGACACATGGAGGGATGGGGACTGTTTGATCTGGATTCAAAGGTCAAGATTAATCCTAGGAAGCTTCTAGTGACTATTCAAATGGCTGTAGGGGTTTTTAATTAAAGTGTATTAGCTTAAGGGGTTAATTTGGCCTTTTAAAGAGGTCATTTGACTACCCATTGACTGTTTGACTAGTCAATGGGCCAAGATGGCTGATGTGGCATAGGAGAAGGCTTGAGGGCTGGTTGAGTGAACTAGGTTCAAAGGGATTGAAGTGACTTGAGCTTGCTTGAACATTTAAGCCTCTTAAAGCCCTTAAGAGACTTGTTGACTGTGTTGACCAGTCAACTAACCCTCTTGACTGCTGAGGTGGCAGTCGAGGTGGTCTTACAGATTGATTAAAATGAATCAAAACCAAAGCCAAGTGAAGGGATGGAGGTTTGAATTTGATATGAGGTTTTGGAATAGATTTAACCCAACCTTAGAGTTGACTTGGTCAACTCTACTTGAATTTGATTGACCAACATCTCAAAACATGGCTAGGCCATAATTAGAAGTTGGTTTGAAGCTTAAAAATGAATTCAATGGATTAAATGGGTTAAAATAACCCATTAAGGCCTTAAAGGAGTTTTGAGTCAACCTAGGTTGACTGGGTCAACTAGGTTGACCCAAGGGGTGGGTTTGGGCTCAACAAGTTTAAAATGACATTTGGAGGCCAATAGAAATAGTTCCATGGCTTAAAGAGGTCATTTGGGTCAAAACACCTGTTTGAACCCTTAAAGGGCCTCTTGGGTCAAACCTGTTGACTTGGTCAACCTGGTTGACCCAGGGGTTGGGAAAGGGACCAAAAGGTTTGAAATAAAATTTGAAATTTGCTGGAAGTGGTTGCACTCAATTTGGAGTTCATTTGGTTTGAAATCACCATTTGAGCCCCATAGGGGTATTTTGGTCATTTTGACCCCTGGTCAACTGGGGGTCAAAGTGGGTCAACCAAAATGCAGTTTAAAGTTCAATAAGTTATAATTAAGGGTCTGGAAGTAATTAAAGGCTTTGGAGAAAGCTTTAAGGTTAAAATCTTCAAAGTGATAGGTCCAGTGACATGGGCTGTAAATATTTGAAGGTTTTACAGCCTATGGATTTTGATTAAGTTTCTGGGGTTAGAGACCTGAATGGGCTCAAATTTGGAGGGTTGCCTCCAGAGACATGTCCCATCAGTATGCAACTGACAGACTCTGAATCGGAGGTCATTTAACTGGGTTTTAAAGTGTTTGAAATTTCAATGGAAAAGGCCTTTAGGACAAAACCTTTGGATCTTGGATTTGGCTTGATTGACCTAAGATCTAGGTAGATCCTAATGTCTGAAAAGAACTTAAAATTAGGAATCTAGAAGAATCCTATAGGCTAAGAAATTCCTAGAACTTGGAGTCTAGAAGAAGTTTAGGATCTAGAGTAGCTCCTAAGGTCTAAGCTCTAGAAGAATCCTAGCATAGATCCTAGGGTCAGGATTCTAGGAGGATCCTAGAATTTAAATTAATTTGGAAATTAAATTGATTTAGGATCAAGAGTAGTCCAAGTGACCTCATATAAAAATGAGGTCAACAGGTCACTCCCTTACATTGCCCGCTAAGCGCTCCTTCTTCCCCGTGCCCAAAATAACTCCTACCCCTCTCCCTTGGGTCACCGGTAGTCCCACCCTCTCCACCAATCTGCAAGCTATAAAGTTGTGGGTGGCCCCACTATCAATCAAAACCATCACCTTGTACCCTGCAATCTCCCCTTCCATCTTCATGGTGGAATGCGATGTCAGTCCGGCTATGGAGTTGAGTGAGACCTCCACCATAGTCAAATGAGGGTGCTCTTCCTTCTCTCCATCCTCCTCATTTGCCCCTGTGTCTCCTTCCTCCTCCTTTGAATCCCCCACTATGATCACATGTAGTGTCTTCTCCTTACACCTATGTCCTGGTGTAAACTTCTCATCACATCGGTAGCAAAGGCCCTTGGCCCTTTTTTCCTTCAGCTCTGAATCAGTCAATCTTTTGAACCCCCCTTGGTTCACTACCATAGTGGTTTTCTCCTTGGCTACCTCCCTAGGAGGAAGGATGGTAGTCGCCTTTAGGCCTCCTGTCATGAGTGGTGGTCGGTAAGTGGGGTAAGATACCCCTGATCTCCTCGGTGGCTCCACCTTCAGCTTGTCCTCTACCAGCTGTGCAGTCTCCATTATCTTCACTAACCCATGTGGATCAACTACTCTGATGGCTGCTCTGATGTGGGGCTTCAACCCCTTCATGAAATTCCCCTCCAAAAGGTCATCTGGAATCCCTCTCAATCGGCCTGAGAGTAGCTCAAAGTGCTCCCTGTACTCTGCCACTGTGCCCTCCTGCACTAGAGCCAAAAACTGCTTATAGTATGTACCCTCGCTAGACACCCGGAATCTATGAAGTAGGAGGTCTTTGAATTCCTCCCAACTCCTAACATGTTGTCTCCCTTCAAGCCATTGAAACCAGGCCAATGATTTTCCCTCCAAACATATCGGAACCGCCATCAACTTTTCCTCTTCTGTGACGCCATTCACTGCAAAGTAGCGCTCCACCCTGTAGATCCACACATAAGCATCCTCTCCTTCAAAAATAGGAAGCTTTAATTTTTCTCATGTGGTTGTCGGCTCGGTTGAAGGGTCTTCCATCTCCCCATGTCCCCTGAGTGAATCCCTCCCCCGGTGGTCTTCCCCTCCTCTCCCCCTGATAAGGATTTTGGATCCCCCGCCATGGTGGTTCTCTTGGCTCACCATAACCCATGCCGTAGTCATCCCTTCTTCCTCCCTGCTCCCACGTGGCACGGTTCCCTTCCGGAAATCCCCCCATCTGATTCGGCCACCCTTCACGTGTGCTGTGGAGGCCCACCGAGCCCATGTGTGGCCGGCCCCCTTGACCACCGGTCATTCCCCAAAGGCCGTCCACTCCAGACCCTTCTCCCCCTTCCCTTGGCCATTGCCCTTGCATGCCATTTTCACTCTGATTTACTCCTTCCCTAATTGGGAAATTAGGGTTAGGGTTAGGGTTAGGGTTTGTCACCGGAGATTTTCCTTTTTCCTTAGGATTTGATGGAACAACTTGGGCTTCTAATAATTTCCGGATCATCTCTTCCATTCCCCCAAATCTCTCCTCTAAAGTTGAGAATTTTTCCTCCAACGAAGAAAGTTTCTCACCCACTTCCTCTTTCAATTGGCTCATTTCCCCCTCCAAAACTTCTACATTCTTTGATGTCATGCCGTCTAGGATCGAGAGCTCTGATACCAAATTGATACGCCCTAGGGTTTCACAATTTCTGTTTTGCCCTAATTTCCCCCAAAAGAGAGGAAGTTCTCCACCAAAACCAAAGAGAAATAATCACAAGATTGTTGGGATGAAAAATAAGAACCTTTGCATTAGAAATCCAAGAGAAAACAAGATAAGTTTGTCCACTTCGAGAAGGACAAGATCTCCCACAAGAAAACCCTAGAAAAGAACAAGAAGGAAACTAGAAGAAGAAAACTAGAAAGAGAATACACTTTTCATAATGCCTCCAACTAAACCCTAATGCCCCCCTTCATACAATCCAAAAGTCCCTCACATCCCCAAATTACCCCCACTTAAGTGGGTGGGCCCCTTTTTGTCCAGCCGGTCCGCCCGCCTCTTATAGACCCGCACGGGTCTAGGATGGACCGGGTGAACCGGTCCATCACAATGATCTAGCATATGTTTCACTCAGAGTCTTCCAGCTAAAAAGCTCAGAGGAAGTAGAGAAAGGTATTGAAAAAGAGAGATAGAATGGATATATATATAGCGGTGAATCCGACCTTTTTTTTAGGGTGGCAGACTCATTATATAAAAAAATAAATATCAAAATTTATATATGTTTATATATAAGCTAAAATTCTAAACAAAATCTTATATTCATTATAATTTATGAATTAAAAAAATTAGAAACTTTGCATTGTACTTTGTATTTTTTGATAATGTTAAATAATGACTTCATTGGGAACAAAATCAAATATTTCCTCCTCAATATCTAGCACTAGGCAGTCATTGAGCCATGCATTACCCATTTTGCTACGCAACTGATGCTTAATAATTTTCATTGCAGAAAATACCCTCTCCAAAAAAATAAGTCTATAAACCAGGGGACACACAATATTTTTTTGGCCTTTATAATATGTTTTGCAAAAGCATCGATGCTAGTCAAGTAGCTAAACTCATCGCTTGCACGCATATCAATAATATAAATAGATAGATGATGTTCAAGAGACACAAGATCAACCATAGAGAAATCTGTTGAATATAACTCTACAAGACAAATTAATTTTCTCTTATCATAAGCAAAGAATATCTTACTTGGATTTAAACATTTCATACAAAGAAGTAACTCAGTGCTAGTATTTCAGAATTGATTATTCAGTTCCTGAAGTTGCATATTAACAACAATGTAGAATAAGTCAACTCGATAATGATGGAAGTTTGTTATTTCTGCACCTTTTCGTACTAACTGTCCACGAGCCTTGAATATAGAATTTATATTTGGAACTTCAATATCAAAAATATTATAAAAACATGACACTTCAAATACTGGCTATCACCCATTTTCCCTCATCTTTTGTAATCGTTGTTTGAACACTTCTATCAATTTTATTGCATTTATAATATATTGATCTTTTCTTTATAAGGCTTGAAATTCATTCGGAATCCCTAAAATATTAATCATTAAATGCAGTGTCAAGATAAAGTTAAAAGTTTTTATAGTATGTATTAAAACACTAGTTTCAACTAACTGATCATTTCATAGTATGTATTAAAATAATAGCTTCAACTGACTGATGATCATGTATCCTATCTTTCTCGACAATTTCAAATACTTTGAATACAGAAGCATTCATTTTTGTTGAACTGATTAATGTTTGAAAAAGCAAACTCCAATGGGTGTCGCCAGGGCGCTGCAAATTAGTTTCTTAGTTGAAATATCGACCATTAATTAACTCTTCAGTGCTTAAATAAAAACTATTTTATCACGTTGAATAGCTTTTAGAGTATCATCTCTCTTGCATGAGGCTCCAACAGTATTTATAATTCTTGAAGTAATATCAAATAAATGCTTTACTTACCAATGGTTTCCTTAAATGCAACTTTTCTAACTTTTTTGTTATGATTTGCAAGAAACAAAAATAGTTTTATATAATTTTCTTGGTTATCTAAGTTATATGATTCATCATGCCCACGAATGTATATCCCTTGACGAATAAGAAATCAAACAATGTGAACAACTGTAGTTAACATGATGCGATATTATTTTTTATTTTTATCTTTCTTGCTCAACCATAAAGTAGGAATACTCCGCTCTTGAAGCTTCATTAAATTCTCACATTTTTTGTCTTGCCTTGTTGTGTGCACAATTGTGTTCTCTGACATGATCCAACTCTTTTCTCTTCCAATTCTTAAATCCCTCATCAACAAATGTATCTCCATCGCCTTGACAAGTATTAAATTGCTCTTGAGGCTTAAATAAGTAACAATAAAGACAAAATGCAGCATTTTTTTGTACAATGTATTCTATCTAATTAGGAAATTTTTCAAACCATTTTGAGTTAATATTTCTTATTATTTTTTGAGGGAAATGATGATTTTTTGGTTAGTGCGACCCCTTCAACAAATAAGTTATACGAACTTCATCTCTCTCATTCACATCATAACTCCAGATTGATGGTCGAAGATAAGGGTCAACTGAGATTGTCAATATCAATCTCGACAAGTTTTTTTTCTCTTCAAGAATCATTCCATTTGTCAAAAGCCTAACAATTATCTATTGAATTAGAATTAGCTTTCATCAATGTGATAAAAGTTTAATAACACTTGCGAAGCTCTCAAAATAAGAATCCAATAAAAAAGAAACTCACAAGATTGAACCAACAATCACTATAGTTTGGATATTGAACTAAAACTTTAAAGAACATGCAAATTTAATAAAAAAAAGATACATACTCTCCACAACTTGTTTAGTAAAATGGAACATCATGAACATGAGATATTATATTCCTCAGTAATTTATGCATTAATGAGTCAACAATAGATATTTTTAAAAATCCTGAAGGGAAGAATCAATGTTATGTACATTCATTTTTGTGTGGTTCTCAAGAAGTGCTTATTGGGATTTATAGACATCATTGGCAAATGGATTCTTAATTTGGTTCTTCTAGTGAGAGTGAAATTTATTTATTTTATTTTTTTTGGAAAAATGAGTATGAATATGATAGTTAAATGAAAATATATTAATGTTATCATATTCAACTTAGAAGATGAAACAATTGATGCTGAGATTTTGAGCTACATGGAAATTACAAATGAATATTTCAACACTAATTTTGAAACAAGCAACCCATCAGCACTTTGTGAAATAGTAAGTGTTCATTTTATTATATATTCTTGATTAAATATTGGTATTTTGCATTTTACTTTTTGTTTTTGTTGAAAGCTATTTATCATGTTTTTAGTTCATTTTTATGTAGTTTTCCATATAAAATTTGTTTCTACTAGCTGTTGCACTTTGTTGCCATGGCTCTATAGGAAGGTACAAATTATGAATGTGGTTTATACCAAAGGAGTTTTGAGGAATTGTTTGACTTATCAAATAGGGAACAGGGTATGACTTCAACATGCCAATTGATACATCATCAAAAATTTATCTTGATCAGGCACAAATCTCGAGGCAATTTGAGTTGGAAGCTTCCAAAATTAAATTCGGGACCATCCGAACTCATATTTCAATAAACTTATATTCGAACTGAACATCTCAAAAAGATGAACCCAACGACACCAAATTCAACCCAATCCTAGCCTAAATATATCCAAATCGAAGACCTGAAGCGTATTTAGAAGGTTCAAACCATAAAATGGACAACCAAACGATTTCCAAACACGACATGCTTATAGTCGAATCGAGCGGCTCGATGAGGCGAATCTAACGAGCCCAATATCACCGAATTCTGATGTCATTAAGACGCTCAAATACTCGATAAATGGTCCACGATCATGGGAGTCGATATCGGCTGTTCATTCAAAATACTCCCAACATGCCCATGATCTTCTCCATATTTACTAGTCATGCACTCCCAAAAAAATTTATAAATAGACACCTCATTCTTCATAGAGAGGAACCCAAGGAAGGAAGAGAGAGAAATCAGAATTCTCTTGCCACCAGATTCCTTCTCAACCACTGCCTTACCATCATTCCTCCTCAACCACTGCCTGACCATCGACCGTCGTCGGATTATCGTCGGATTTTTGCCCGGCCACCGACTATCGTTGGTGTTTCGCACAACCACCAGCTGTCGCCGGATTTCTGCCCGTCCACTGAACGTCGTTGGACTTTCGTCTGATCCCTTTTGGTTGCATGATTTCAACCTGACGGTTGACTGTTGTAATCTAGTCGTCCTCAATCTCAAGGACGAACAAATCATTTGTAATCTATTCAAACAGTAGTGAATCATTTCAACTGGGCGTGGCCCTGTGCTTTTTTCTTTCAGGGCTTTCCACGTAAAAAATTATGATATTTCTGGTCTTTCTCTGTTTGTGAGTTTGATACTCGTGCAACGCTAAGACGTGAAATCTGATACTTTACCGCCACTAATATTCTAGCCCTCAACACCAATATAAATTTCAACATGCCAATTTGGGTATGTTTAACTTTCCAGCTAATCTATCTTCTTTGACTTTATTTAAATGCTCCGCTTCCTACAGACTGTGATGGCATTGTTTGAGCTTTTAAACTTTTTCACATTTATGATTTTCATTTGAATGCTATTTGTTTTTATTATGACTAAAGCCTTTATTTTTTATTCGGTAATAGGTTTGAGATTTTGCTGGTAGAGTGTAAGAGCAGCATTTCCACCATCATTTGAAGATAACTTGAACATCTTAATACTCTCTCAACAACCACAATAGACGTGGTCTTCATGGCTCATGTATAATGCCTTATTTTTAACACATTATATGTTAGAATCTTTCTAACTTGTCAGATCTCATGGCTTTGCCCAATTTTGAATTTTCAACATAGAAAATTGATGCTATAATCTTAAGAACACAACAACAAGGAAAGACCAAGAACAAAAAAAACCTAAAGCTCCAACAACCAGATTAACTTCATCAAGCAAATAGAATAAGCTCCAACAATCAGAAGAACTTCATCAAGCAAATAGAAACAGTTCGTTTAGATAAAAGTTACCTTCAATACGAGAACAAGCGAGAATGCCGAAAGCTATGACTGCGAAGCGTCGAAGACATTACTTCTTTTTTTTCTTAGGGTGGGCATTTGCTTATCCTGACTTGCACGGGGATCTGATATATATATATATATATATATATATATATATATATATATATATATATATATATATATATATATATAAGCAATTATGTTTTTTAGTTCCCCAAAGGCTAAAACTATAGTCAATGAAGCCAAATTTTATGCGATGGAGGTGCTAAGCATGTTTCCTATAGTCCTATCATTCTTCTTATTCTTCTTTTTTTTATCCGTTGAAGTTAATAGATAAAAATAATTCCTCTTAGATTATTAAGTCATTCTCTTTCCAATTGTTAATTTGATTATAGAGAAGCCAAAAGGAGTTTCATTTAAAATTGATAAAAGCCGTGCACTTCCTAATCACGAACATGAATCGAATCCTTACCATGAAGTCATTGAATACTGCTTTGATGATAACCCTGAAAAGGAACATCCTAGTGGAGGTAAATAATTCGTTACATTGACTTGATATGCTTTTATTATGATTTCTCATGTTGGTTATAATTCAACTTAAAACTTATTTTAGCCGTGAAGCCAAAAGAAGAAAGGCTAGTTGTCACAGCTGAGCCAGGAGTGAATCTTGTGTGCAAATATGCGTCAAACCCCTACCATGAATGTACTGAATACTGTATCCAAAATCTTCATATTAAGGATCAGAGTGGGAAAGGTAAGCCATGATGATATATTCTTCCTAGTTCATCATCCATAATCTAACCAATGCATTGCTCAGCTCTCTTGAAGCCCGAGGAAAATAAAGTAGCTTATCCCTTGGAAATATTGAATCCTCAGTGCAAGCATACATCAAATCCGTATCATGTTTGTGCTGAATACTGCTCTCAAAGTGTCTCTAACGGAGACCAGCCAAGGAAAGGTATGTCATCCGGTGCTTTTCTCAAGTTCCATTAGCTATAACCTAACGAATGGATTAATTCAGCTATGATGAAATCAAAAGAAGAAAAGGAAGTAGTTGCCTCCCCTCAGGTACTGAGTTTTGACTGCAAATATGCATCAAATCCATACCATGAATGCGGTGAATATTGCTTAGAAAATGCCCCGGAGAAAGATCCACCAAGGCAAAGTAAGCCATTTGCTACATGTTTCAAAAACTTTTTGCTATAGCCTTACGAATTCATTATGTCAGCTATCAAGAAGTTGAAGGAAGAACTAGTAGTTCTCCCCTCAGAGAGAAGAGTGAGTCCTGAGTGCAAATTTGCGTCAAACCCATACCATGTATGCGCGGAATACTGCTTCCAAAAGGCCGTTGAGACGGAACAGCATGTGCAAGGTTTGCTCATGTTGTATTTTCCAAATTCTTTGACGGGGATTATATGATATTGCTTAATCTAACCAGTAGATTATTTTAGTCATGAAGCTAAAAAGTCTAAAGGAATTAAAAAATTTAGTCAGCAACAAAAAGATAACTAGTGGGCACACTCAATGCGAATATGCGTCAAACCCGTACCATAAATGTGCTGAATATTGCTTCAACAAAAATATACTCGTCAGTCAAATACCAGATGAAGGTTAGTATATAGCTGCTATCCTAGTATTATTTTTATCCACTTTTTCGGATTTATATATCCATAACTAGAATAAATTATTACAGTCGTGAAAATAAATGAGAGGAAGAAAGAAAAAGGTTATGCACGGAGAAGATTTGATAATCCCAAGTACAAAGATGCTTCAAATTCTTTGCATAAATGCGCTGACTACTGCCCTGAAGAAATCTCACCAAAGAAGGAAGCTGTAGAAGGCAGCACAGGTCCTAAATCCCTATTTTAGAAGAGGTTTGCATGCTATTCCATATGTAGCTCTTTATAAAGTTATCCATTTATCGTGCAGCTACGGTTAAGAAGAAAAAGAGAAATTCGTCAAAGGAACATAAAAGAAATCATCCTAGTGTTGAGAAGATTAGCCTGAACTCCAAATATATGGTAGCATCAAAGCCAAGTCATAGTTTTATTGAGAATGTAGAAGCATTTAACCCAACTAATAATTTTTTTTTTAATTTAAACAACGAAATCTCCATGTACATGCAGGATGGAACTAAAGATATGCAGATGCAGTCAGGTAACTTACTGAACAGGACTCTAATTTTTTTCTTGAAATATATATTTATTTCAATATTATTTCATCTACTAAACGTTATCAGCTTATCATCTTGACTAAAGTAGAAAAAGTGGTAGACATGAATCCAAAAGAGCTCTCGGATATGCCACCTGTGCACATAGATGCATCTGACCTATTCCATGAATGGTCTAAATATTGCTCTCAGACGAAGGTTGCTGAAGATGAAATAGTTAAGCAAGAAAAGAAAGGTTTGCAATCATTATTAATGTTATTGATTGCTCAATTTGGAAGCTATTTTACAAATAATATCTGATTGTTTCTGTACAGCGGGAATGGGAGAATTCGCTACAAGAAATGGCAAAGGCAATGGTTTTCCGAACGCAACTATGGAAAAGGTTCAAGCTACAGGGGGCTTTCCATGCTCCCTCTCCATCTCATTACTCTTTTTACTAGGGTTTCTTTTAGCTCTGCTCCACAGGGCACAAGTGATTCACTCCTTAGTTATGTCTTCAGAGAAGAACGAGGAAGCTGAAAGGATGAAGCACGAGAGGCGCCTGGATCCCAAATGCAAAATGTGATGCATATCACAAACGTTCTTAATACTGCTTCCCGGCAGTGGGTGAAGAAATGCATTAGATTATTCCAAGCACAAATGATTACCTCTTTTCTTTTGTATAGAATTTTCTCATTTTAATATATTTTGAATAAGTCGGATTGTTATATCATGTAATTGTATTTGTAGTTCAGAGCCTAAATAATCAAAATGCACAGTATCAGTTGATTATTTTCTCTAGCTGCATTTCTATATAAATGAATTAGAGCCTCCTTTAATTTATCATTTTAGAAATCTGCCATAAAATAAACGTGCTTATTTCTGAAGTGATTGAATATATTGTACATATCACAACCATCACTTCAGTGTCTCGGCTATAGAAAGTTAATCTCAAAGATCTTTTAAGGGCTAAACTATGATTAATTTGATATAGTTGAGAGACTGAATTGGAATTAATTTTTATCTAGGATACCATTTAATCTAGATCTGTTTTGAAATATTCAAAGATTAAATTAGAGAAATATGATACTCCTAGTCAATTTAAATTGACTGTATAGAAATAATTTGGATGATTAATTGGATTTTTGTTTTGACAATGTGTTATGTGGTGTTCAAGATTTCAGAAGAGTGAAAGCTCTTTTTTTTTTCTTTATTCCTAAATTCGGTGTACTTTATAAAGTGGTCTAAAATCTGGTTGCCAAGTTGGTTTAGATCTCCTCGTATGCTTTTTGTTTCGTTGGTTTCTGATGATAACGCAGCAGCAGTGCAACTGATTACATGCCTGCTCCATGTTCTCTGCCACCTCCTGACGCTGGCGATTGCAACAAGCATCTCAGCCGACAGTCCATAACTATCTGATTCATCATCGATGCATGGCTGGAAGCTCTCGTAGCTTTTGGACTTTGCTGATTTCTCATAACTTCTGACAATCATCCTATATGGAGAGCACAAGTTATCAAAGTTTTCAAAGACGTCATTGGGTTCCATGGATTTCTTGATGGCACTTCACCATCACCTAGCAAGTGTACGTTCAACTCAGATGGTGTTCCATCGGTGTTCTTGCCTACAATCAATGAATGTTAATTGATCAGAATTTAACGGTTGCCCTATACTCTATTATTTCCTCGTCTTCTATCCTATGTGCTCAATCTTGAGACATGTCATGACGTGTGCTTAAATATTGACAAACAAATTTAATTTACAAATTCATGGTGTATTCTTTAATTCAAAAATGAGCTCCATCATCTTACTATGAATGATATATCTATGACACAATATATGTCCTTAATTAAATCCAAAATCGATGCCATTAATGTTGTAGGAAGCACCATTGATTCTGAGGATATTATCTTGTACAACTTGAATGGTTTTCCTTCATCCTGTAATGTTTTCAAAACTTTCATTTGCACAAAGTTTCAGCCAATCAGCCTTGATGATCTATACTCCTTATTATACAATGAAGAAATAAGCTTAACAGTTGAAGCTTTACGGGAAGCTCGTCTTTCTGATCGTACAGAACCTATTGTAGCCCTTATTACATTTAGAGGCAGAGGTAGAGGAAGATCACTCATTACTCGTGGACGTTTGTATGCCCGTGGAAATCGTACTGTTGGATGACGATCACGACCTAACCTAAGATCTATGGAATGTCAAATCTGCCTAAAATTTGGCCACACTGCTACTTAGTGCTGGTTTTGTTCTGATCTCAACTATCAACCACAATCCTCAACGGCTCTTTCTACTACCACAAACACTTCAATTCATGATTGGAACCATGATACTAGTGCTTCTGCTCATCCTGTAATGCTTTCAAAACTTTCTACTTCTTCCACCTTATATGCATCACAAGCTTCCATCAAAAGTTATGCAATAAGTTTTCCTTGGATATGTTGAAGCATCAAAAGCCTATCTATGTCTAAATTTAGCCACGGAAAAAGTTTGCACTGCAAGCATTGTTTCCTTTAATGAACAAATTTTCCACTTAAATAATCTTCTCCATATAATTTCTGTTCATCCTCTCCTCATCACCCCTCCTACTCTCCTCCTCTAACACTTGTTCCACCACTCCATTCAATTTCTTACATACCTCCAGCCTCCACTATATCCCCAATACCAATTTAAAATCTAATTACCTCCACCCACTCACCCACCTCTTCACATAGCAATCCATCATCAACTTCTTCAAATTCTCAACCAAATCTACCTCCACCTGTACTCAAAGTTCATCCTATGATTACCATATTCTAATGAAGAATAGTAGGTTGGATATGTGGAAGGACTAGTAGAGTGTAATAATTTGAGAATGGAGTGTGGTTTGAGATGACCATATTCAACAACCAAATTTCATCATTAGAGGAAGGCCATGTCTGATGAATTTCAAGCACTTTAAAATCAAGCTACTTGGACTCTAATTGCTCCACATTCTACTCAAAATGATCTTGGCAGTAAGTGGATTTTTTGAACAAAATTGCATGATGATGACACCGTGGCAAGGTATTGTTGACCTCTTTTTGTTTAAGGTTAACTAAACCAAATTCAAACTCAATCTGAACTTAAATTAAAATCCAATCCAAATCAAATCCAAATCCCTTCAATTGGATGTCACCTAATGGCTATCATTTGACCCCTCCTACTCTATCATTAGAAATCACCTAAATGATTTTCAATGAGATGGGTATATCAAATCCAATCAACCTAATCCAAAATCAAAACCAAATCCAAAATTTCAAAACAAAAGTCAAGGCTGAAGTCCCTTATTCCATAATCTATTTTAAGTGGTTTTGTAATCATCATAAAACCAAATCAAATGACCTAAGATTCATGCTTTGTCAATTGCATATTGATTATACATATCCCTAGGTTCAACCCTCGAAATTTGGGAGCAACCCAAACTATATAACCCCCAAAACTTTATTGAATTTCAAGTACTGTAAATCCTTTAAATATTTATAGTCTATGCCACTAGACTATACATCTTGTAGAATTTGAACTTGAAAATCTCCCCAAATCTTTTGAACATGTTTATGATCATTGTTATGACATGTTAAATATAAAACTGAATTTTTGGTAGAACATGATTGATCATAATTAACCATGGGGCCACTTGAACTAAAAACCTCAAAACCCTAAAAATTAAAAGCCAAGGCCAGCCCCCTTAAATTAAAAGCATGACCAAGTTTATGCATTTGCTCAAAAATGAGCAAGTGATTGTTGAGTTTAGACTTCCTATGGATGACTTTTTATATGAATTTCTTTTGTTGGCTAACATGCAGTGAGTATAAAGTCTTTTTAAATTTTCATGTATATTTAAAATTAAAGGATTTGTGAAATTTAATTAAAGTAGAATATTAGGTATCCAATTTGAAATCCAAAGAGAAAAGAAACATCTCTTATGGGAGAGTTAATTTCTTTTATTTGGAGATTCAAATTTGGATTACTTGGGATCCAAAGAGAAAAGAAACACCCCTTCGAGGATAAATTATTTTCATTTGGATATCCGGACCTTAAGGATCTAAGGAGTCCAGTGAAAGGAGTTGAAGAAATGAAGATAAAAAATATATTTCACTTTAAAACTTGTCTCAATACATAGGATTAGAATCCATAATGTTGTCAATGGAGTTTGAACACTTTTAATTTATATAGGCCCTAGTTTGTAATTCAATGGCACTTGCGACATGACCTCTCATATTCATTTGGTATGATTTGATGTTTATGATTTTGTTTAAATTACATGTTTAGAAATTGCATTTTTTTCATCATTATAAAATTTAATTTCTCATAATTAACATCTATAATTTTAAAATAAAAATTAAACCATAATGTTAATTTCAAGCTCAAATGAAAGAGCTTGATGATATTTTTTAAATTGGAAATTTGTGCCCCTGCAAATAAAAATTCCTAGCTCCGGCACTGGTTCACTACGAAGATTTGATAACAATAATTGATGATAAAATATCATAACTATCAATACTAAATATATGATTGAATATCATTATAATTCTTCAGAGTCACATGTAACTCTCTCTTAAATTTGACTATGATAGTTGGGATAAAGCTTACAATTTTTTAATCTAAACTCATTAGAAAATAATATTTTCATCTTCTAATATGATATATCATTCATGATGACGTGTTCAATTTTAAAATTTTTATTAAAAAATCCTAAATTTTATATTCAAAGTTTCCCCAAAATGTACGATGACATAGCTGTCGTAACGCCGCCGCACAATATTGCAGCGATGTTCCATCCGCAAATCTGTCACTATTTGCATTGGCTTGCTATATACCTAGCACGTCTTTTTTTGGAATTTAAATCCGTCTTAAATCTGGCATAAAATATTTGAGATGGATTATGTCTGACACTAATATTTTTTTCGACGTGACTTTTAGTGTCAAATATATTCAGTCACAAGGCTTATTTAGCGATGGATTTTGTTAGTTTAGTGGCAAATATGTCCATTGGAAAATGCTCAGTATAGCAAGCCGCCGAAAATCAGTCGTAAATTGCGGTGTAAAATTTTTGCCACAATTTACGATGAAAATTGTTCCTTCTGATCCAACAGAAGAACGACGACAAGGTGTGACTTCAGATAGGACAGGAAGGAACGTCATCAAATGGAGCGAAGAAGTTATTTAGAGACTCGTTCAAAACAACCTGTCACACGCAAGTCGAATAGCAACAAACAACTGGAGAACAACTAGAGCTCTAGCAACCAAGCAGGCAGAGGAGATGTCAAAGCTGAGCAAAACCGAAGGAAGAAATTAAGGGCCGAGGAGTGAAGTCGAATAACAGGATGAGCAAATGAAATGGATGACACAACCAATCGATTAGATAGGTTACTTTGCGGCGAATTTGCAGTAAAAAATCTTGTTGCAAAATTATCGATATTTTTTGACAAAATCATATTCCATCGCAAAGTTCACAATAAAGTGTAGAACAATATCATAGTCATCTTTTGGAAACATTTTAGCTAACCAAAGATTAATTTGCAACACAAACCTCACATGCACTACTACATCCATCATTCTCCATCAATTAAGAGCTGCATCATATTCTTTCATATTTTTAATGTATAATTTAATTATGTGCCTCCGCTCGCTCTTAATTTACTTGATTGCTGATCATACTTGTGAAGATAATGAAAGATTGTCACGTACGCTACTAATTCAATCTCTTGCACGGGCAACAGTACTGCAGTCTTAAAATAGAAAAACTGAAGAGAAATAGCATATATGTAATTCTGTTCATCAGAAATTTACCCTCCATCCTAAATTGGAAAAAAGCCGTTAATGTATTGTAGCGCGCACAGATAATTTATTATAGCTGATCATATCCGAATTCATTTGTGCAGCAACAAATTGAAGATCTCTCATGCGCGCAGTTACTAACCTATTAATGAAAACGTTTATTTGTTTAATAAGGATGATTCATATACTGATAGCTAGAGAACAAACTATTAGCTAGCGGATCATCCAAATATTATTTATCTGAAGAGAAATAGATCGAGGCAGCCATTACAATAATTGGAACTAAAAGCATATCTGGCAGGCATATATTCACGTAGTTATACTTGATTAACAGTCCTAATTAGTAGGTAGTTATCCCCCAACAACGTCGGCCACAGTACCCCCTCCCCCTCTATTTAAGCCACAACAATCGATATGTCTGATCGATGCAATCGAAGTTGGCAGTCCATATATGCTAATTATTAGTCCAGCCATCAGCAATAATACTCAAAGTAAGCAACGTACGTCCTGCAGCTAAGTAATTAACCCATCGAGAGGATCTTTAAATTATATTTTTTATTTAACATTCTAATTAATTAAATGCACGTTATAGTACGTACGTTTAATTATACATGCATGCATGCAGGGAGGGAGGGATATATAATGGCAAGCAGCAGCAGCAGCAATATTAATATGGTACGAAGGTGGTGGTTGGTGGGCATGGCGCTGCTACTCGGCATGGCCGTGTTGTTGCCGACAGAGAGCGAGGCGAGTCGAAAGGGATTCATCGACCCAGATCCATTGAAGCGTGACCTTCCGCCATGCTCGGCGATAAGGGATCCCACCACTAAAAACTGCAGGCCTACTCCTGGAGATTCTTACCACAGGGGTTGCAATAAAATCAATCAGTGCAGGGGAGATGCAGATAAGAATATCATTCAATTCAACAATATTAGTAGCAATTTTCAGCCCAGTTCTGGACAATATTTAACTCCGGATCCTCCAATTACCGACCATTCCTAATTATCTAGCTAGCTAGCTACTTTATTATTTCATTAATTTTGAATAATGTACTCTAGCTTTTAACACCTGCAGTAATATATATATTCATCACCATACATGCAAGCTGATCGAACAATATATAACTTTATGAATAAAGGCATTACTACTATCATTGTTTATTTTATAAATATTCACGACAGTGGGGTTGTTTTTGCTTTTCAGATTATTTTCATATTAAATTTTGACATTTTATTTTTTTTTCATTTTATGACTTTAATTCTAATATATATATAAATATATATATGTATATTGATATATCCTAAAAAAATTATTTTGATTGGACACGAATCTCGAGACAAAATCAAGCTAGAAACTTCAAAAATTAAATCTGGGATCAATTGAACTCCGATTTCAATAAACTTACAGTCAAACTAAGCATCTCGAAAATACGAACTCAACGACACTACCATCGGCTCAATCCGATCCCAAATGTGTCCAAATCAAGCACTCGAAGCGCTGTTGGAAAGTTCAATCCATAATTTGAATTATCAAACAGTTTTCAAATATGATGTTCTTATAATAAAATCGAGCGGCTCGACGAGACAAATCCAACGAGCCCAAGATCATCGAATTCCTACATCATTTAAATGTCTAATGAAACATTGTAAACTAATCTTCTAAATTTTAAGGACGAATCAGTTTCTTGTACTTCAAACAAACACTAGTGAAATTATTTCAAATGGGTGTGGCCCTGTGGTTTTTTGTCTTTCCAGACTTTTCCACGTAAAAATCTTGGTGTTTCTATTTCTTTCATGTTTGTGAGCTATATATATGTATAACGCTAAGACAGAAGTTTTTTAACTCTATCTTCGTGTATATTCTATTCCGCAATATATATATATATATATATATATATAATTTATCTCTTTAACCAAAGGACTTTGGCCACACAACTTCCTAAGGTAATATACTCAGCTTCAACAGGGAAAAGTTCAACAGAGTTTTGTTTTCTACTGGACTAAGATATTAAGAACTATCCTATGAATTGACACGTTCCTGATGTACTCTTTCTATCCACCCTACGTCATGTAAAGTCTGAATCAAAATATCTTATAATCTTAAAAGAAATGTTGTGCCTTGGATATCAGAATCCTAAGTTTTGAGTTCTATATCATATTTTATTTTATTTAACTCGATCTTAATTTATGATTTCACATATATATATATATATATCCGCATCTTTAGCTTCAAATGATGAATCCTTACAATTAATCCCTACATAATCTATAATTTCTGATCCATTTCAAATTCATGTTTTAATTTAAACTCGGAATATTTAATAACAAAATTATATTCCAACTTTTTTTCTCCAGTTGAGAAGAGATGGTATTTACAGAGTATTTTTTTCCTCGTATCAGACACTGCTTTCAATTATTTTGTCAATTGGGATATTTTGAGATTTTAAATTCCAAGATGGCAAAGCCTAATTATTTGATTGTCAAACCCTAATGGGTTGATGCATGCATGTATTTGTACATGCAATGATGCAAGGCAATCCCCTATATATTAAAGTTGCCAGCTCTATATCAACGGGAATTCTAACTTGAATGTTTGCATAACGTATGAAAAAAGCAAAAATGCTTTTGTTAATTAGTCTTTTTTGTGCTTTACTAGCTACATTAGATATCCATCACTAATATAATTAGGTTGTAGACTTTGTGGCCTTCTTTTGGGCATAATTAACTTCTATATATGCCCATCTAATCATGTATAGACTTGTAATTATATGCATGGTTATTTCAACTCTTCACCTACATCATTAATGTGGCCTGACATGCACATTTCTAATTGTCGTAACTTGTTGATTACTACCTATATATATATATATATATATATATATATATATATATATATATATATATATATATATATATATATATATATATATATATATATATATATATTGATATGTCATCACAAGAGTATATATGCCCATCATTATATATTTTTTTTTATATTGTGAAATGATTTGTTACAAAATAAAAGAAAATATGCTTTATTACATAGCAAAATATAATAAAAATATATCAAAGAATAAAATAGCACATTACAACATTATCAAATTAGGCACAAGTTTTAAAACACGTCATAATAAGATCTCTAAATGAAAAAAGAGTCAAAATGTCAAGATGCAAAACATAACAAGATGGATGTGAAAGAATTTATAAATACGATAAGATTACTCTAATGACATTACATACACCACTATTTTCAATATAAATTTAATAAATTTTTTTCTTTGTATCGATATATTCTAACATAGATTTTTTTAGGCATCTAATATGTCATAAAATATTTTAAAATTTATGAAAATAAGTTTAAGTTTAAATATCAAATGTTAAACATAATTTATAGACAAAATAAAAATAAACAAAAATTGATTCGACCTCGTTGACGGTCTGATTGCGATCATTTTCATTTTTTGAATTGATATAGAGAAAATAAAGGCGTGAGTAAAAAAAAAGAAAAGTGAAGACAAAAGACAAAAGAATTAAAAAAAAAAAAATTAATAAAAAGAAAGAATTCAATTCCCAAAAAATAAAAAAAAGTACCGCCGTGGTATTATCCAAACCTTTGATCAGAGCATCTCAAATCCTTTTGAAGCATTAATATCCAGTAATCTTCTCATCCCATGCCCCTATTTTTGTTTTGGTTTTGTTTTTATCGGGATTGAAGTCTTAGCCTTCATCCGTTGAACTGCTCAGTTCGCCATGGGGCAGGTGTTGGCGAGCATTCAAGATAAATTCCACGGTACTCGCTCTTTTTCCAAATTGAAGGAAGCATCAGCTTCTTCTTTTACTCATATATGCCCTAGTAGAGCTGAAAGCTTGAAGCTTTTTCATGAAATTTTGCAGGGAAGCAATGGAAGGAGAGGCAGATAAGGAAGATCAGTGATAAGGTGTTTGACCGAATCAAGGACGATTTGGGAGAGAGGAACCTCGCCTTTGAGGATCTCTACATCGCCGTTCTCATAATATACAAGTATGGCATCCTATCCTTCATCACTTTTCCCCTCAAGGAATCGAATGCATAGATTGATTTTTTGACTTTGTTGTTTTCATAAAAATTTATCGCTGGTGCTTAATGTTTCAGTGACATCAATAAGCACTTACCTGGGCCTCACAATGATCCCCCTTCCAAGGAGAAGCTGAAATATATTATGCAGGTATGGATTCGCGTAAATGAAGGTTTCATTTGTTCTGTCTCATTTTCGTGCCTTGGTGTATTTGCTGCAGATTCATCAGCTGTTTTTCTATCTTTTTTTTTTTTTAATTTTTTTTTTCCCGGAACTGGGCATATTGGAAAGGGTGTGATCGGAGCAAATTTGGAAATGGTGGTTTTTTTTTTATTAATTCTGTTTTTTGCAATTGGAATTCTTAACTTTGAATTTTTTTCACTTCAATCAAGTTGATTTTATAAATTGTCTTATTCTTCTGTAGAACTGTACGTCAATTAAAAGTATGTTGATATTGCTTGAATCCTTTCTAAAACGAAGGATGAATTTTATTGGACATGTTAATGCTGCAATTGATTAGGATATCCTATATATTGTATTATAACTGTTTATGTGCTATCCTCCATCATTCGATCTTTATTCTGTATCAAAATATAGTTAAAATATGTTAAAAACTAAAGGGACACATATATATACATTAAAATCAAAATAAATACTAATGGCTATAAGCTGAAAGAAACAGTTCTCCAAAGAGTTTGAAGGGGATTATGCATGGTGATTGTGGACATGGAACCGGTTCATGTATAGCTTTGCAATCAGCAAGCATTTCTTCAAGAATGAGGGACTAGGCATTTTGGTGGCAGGTGAAAAAACTTCATCCTGGTAGTGAAAGCAATTAGCTCATCTCCTGTTGCATTAAATGATAATAGAGGGAGGTATCAAAAACTCAATGTCAAGTTGAGTAGGGAGAAGAACTGGAGAGTCAGGCAAGTGCAAGCAGATATAAACAAACATTGATCTAAATTGAAGGATATATGCCTGGCCAGCTCTTCTATAATGGAATTAGAAGCACATACACAATGCATATGCCTGATCTTGAAGTTGAAATAAATACTTGTAACTGTTGATCCTCCCTTAGTGACATTGAAGCAATTTCAGAACAATAGTGAACTTTGTATTCTCAAATTTTATTTTTGGCTTAGTAATAATCATCTTATTAATTGTAGATTGATCAGTAGCATCATCATTGTCTATCTCTGAATAATCATTTGCTTTTTTGAACTTTTGATTGTCATTGGATTTGTTTTGATGCGAATATAGCCAGTATAGTTGTACTGTCATGTTATATTTTCAAACTTCCTTTTTTTTAAGCTATCTAGTGTTTGTAAGATTCCTTTAGCGGAAATTGAATTTTTAAGTCTTGTTGAAGTGACTAACAATTTAGCAAATCATAATATTTTTCCCGATTATAATATGTTGATCAAGATAGTTATTTTCATGATAATAAGATTCATCTATTACTAGCAATCTTCTCATATGAGCCAAGTAATAAGTTTCAACGATATTTTGAAGAGGTGTTCTAAATCTGCAACCATCACATCGACCTTGATAAATACTCGCTTCTTTTATGTGTTATGTGTGTATGTCCTTTAAAGATCGATCTACCACTTCCCTTTGTTGACTAAGTTCTTCACTATGGAGTTACTAAGGATCATGATAATTAGCATATGATGCATTATGAACATCCGGAATACATGATATAAAGAAGTTATGATTGGTTGTGTGATTAAGGATGATTTATGTAAGTGACAATGCAAATATAGCAACTTCCACTGGTTATATACAAGGCTCATGTAGGTGGCCTGAAAGGGGGCCTCACAATGATGCTTGCGCAAGATGGAGCACAAATAGGAGTACTGACATGTCACAGGCGATAACCACATGCATGGTTTAGGTGGGGTATCAGTTTGCAAATAACTTGTTGGATGCAGAATTTGGTAGTTTTTGCAAGTGGTTGAGGTGTAGTAGGCAAGAGGAGTGGGGATAGCCGGTGGTACATAGAGAGGACGCGCAATCTGCATGCAAAAGGTTATTAACATAATGTTTTGATGGAATGGGTGATGCAGTGAGTCGTTCAGTGCAGTATATTAGTAGATTGTAGGTAGGAGTGTCAATTTGGGTTGACGGGCCAAGTTTAAGACTAACATAAAGCTGATCATTAATAAATTTGATTCAAACTCGGCCTATTTTTATATGGGTCAAAATATTTAACTCGAATACAATTCAATACCAACCCGCCTAACCCAAACGACCAATATAACTCATTTATAATATTGATCATGCAATTTTTTATATAAGCACAGCCTAATTAATTTGAATATAATTTTCTTAACCTAATTAACCCAGTTAAACCAAACTCTAATTGTAATCAAGTCAAGCTTTAGTTGATTTTGGGTTATTCAGGTCTACTTGATCTAACACAGATAATAATTAGGTCTTTATTTTAGATGTGAATCCAACCTGAATGGGAGTTGTGTCAACTCGAACCTAAATTTTTTATCGCCAAGTTCGTGTGAAGTTTTTCGAGTCAGGTCATTGTTTGACACCCCTAATCACAAGGGGAGTTCATGAGTGATTGAAGCAGTTTTAGTGGATGGAATTTATTATTAGAATTATGGTTATGAACTAGAGATGTTGTGGGCATGTTGGAGGATGTGATGACCGAGAAAGATCACGATTAGATTTGTGCTATGAGTATGTATGAACACATGTGAGAGGGTTGTGATTGAGCATACAAAAAATCTTATTGTTTGATCTAAAAAAGATCTATAAGCAATTTGATCTCTAATGGCAATATAAGAGAAAACTTAAGAGATGATTTAGAGATAGCAGGGAATAACAAAAGAGAAGAAGATATAAGATAAGACAAAATTCATGTAGGTTGTAACAAAATGACTATCAGTACAATATATTCTTTAGATGACGATAACTAGTTGGATGAAGTAAAAAATCATAAATAACAGAGAAAGTATGAAAATCAATGCATGCCACAATTATTTGATTCATACAACTCATAGTTATGATTTCTCTGAGAGTTTATCTAAAATATATATATATATTATTGTTTTTGATATATATATATATATATATATATATATATATATATATATATATATATATATATATATATATATATATATATATATATATATATATATTGGTTTAGAAAGGCCAGGTTGTTCATCTACACTCAAAGGCTTAAACTTTTTAAGTTTATAATATGTTTTCCACTAGTTTAACTAATATACTTGTGAGAACAGGGCTTAACCGGTTCAACAGAACCGGCTTATTACTGTAGTACAGAACAGAACCAAGAGAAGAAACACGATCCGAGCGGGCCGCATGCATGTATATGTCTATTGGAAGGATCATTTCACCGTTCTAAGTGGATCATCGCGTGAGGGAGTGAAAAAGAACGACTTTTCATTCTAGATATCTTCATTTGGCTTCATCCAATTCGACAAATGAGAAAAACAAAAACGGAGATAACATCAACCAAGAGGAAGAAGAAGGAGAAGAAAGGAAAAGGAGAACCTGCGAGCAAATCCAGGAAGAGATTATGATATTAACAGTTAGTATAGAGAGGCTAGCGATGAGTGAGGAATCGAGTGGCGAGCACATGTTAGAAAGGTAAGATTTTCTTTTATGTATATATATACAAGTATATTTTGAGAAAAAGAGGGAATGAATACTTAATTAAAATGTTGATAATTTTAAATTAGTTATTAATGAATTTGTAAGAATAAAATAGTAAATATAATTAAGAAATTTTATTTATTTAAATTTATAAAATAACTTAGAAGATATTAATGTTAAATTTAAAGTTTAAAAATAAAAATTAGTTTATATATATATATATATATATATATATATATATATATATATATATATATATATATATATATATATATATATATATATATAGTGAGCATATTTAAATTCATACATTAGATATTAGAATTAGATAAAGAATGAATTAAATTATATTGTAATAGTAAATTTAATTTAAAAGAATTATAAATTTGTGAGCTAAGGATAAATGACATAGAAACTAAGAGTATACTTAAGTGATTAATTAATGAAAGAAAATTTTAATTTAGAAATTAATAATAAAATAAGATAAACTGATATTTAAAATGAAAGATAAGATTTAAATAAAAATATGGATTTTAATTGAAAATGCTAATTAAGATAATTAATTATAGAAATAATGAATTGAATGATTACCGATAAATGATATATTAATAATAAAGAAAATATTGTTTAAATTATATATATATATATATATATATATAGAGAGAGAGAGAGAGAGAGAGAGAGAGAGAGAGAGAGAGAGAGAGAGAGAGAGAGAGAGAGAGAGAGAATGAATATCTTAAAATCAAATTCTAATTAGTGAATTAAAATAGAAATTAGAGAGAGAAAGCATAGGAGAGATTTTATTTAATTAAATTATTTATTTTAAAATAGAGTATATTTAATTTAGTTAAAATAAGAAGTTAATAAAAATGAAAAGGTTATAAGTTAATGATAATCAAATCATGACTCATATATAACTGATAATACAAGGATAACAAATTATATAATTCAAAAATAAGATTATTTAAGTATATTTAATAACTAATTAGAGAGAAATATGATCATATATATATAAGTTTAAATAACTTTATAAAATTATATATTATTATAGGTATTATTTTGAAGTCAGAATAAGGATAATAAGAGAAAAAACTAGGTAAGTTCATGATGAGTACTCATGGTCTTAATTTACAGTAATGTTGATTGTTTCTCCTATACATGATGCATCAAGTACTATTATTATTTAAATTATTACTATTATTATTATATGATTTTTCTTTATTAAAAATAATTGATCATATTAAACTAGAAAGTTTGAATTTCTATCAAGAGATGTCATTTATCTTATGCCATAATATTTATTATATAATTTTATATGAAATGATATAAAGAAGGTAAATGATATGATTTATGTATAATAATTGCATGTGCATGTTGACTGATGGAGCACATCCCCTTATAATACTGACTAGGGACAATGTATTTGTGCACGTAAATAAAAAAGGTTATGGAAAAGAAAATGAAAAAAAAGTACCTTCATTAGTTTTATTTTAGACGGTAGCTCGTGTGATGGTTGTATTATTTACGATAAAGAATAAAGATAAGGATAAAGATATGTATAAAGATATAGATAAATATATGATATGTATAATAATGATGGTCATGTTTGAAATGACAACAACAACATCAGCCTTTGTCCTACTAGGTGGGGTCGGTTACATGAATCCTATTTCGTCATTGTGTTATGTTAAAAGTCAAATTCTCATTTAAATCTAATAAATAAAGATCATTTCTAATATTTCTTAACCAAGTCTTTTTAGTTTTACCTCTACCTTTTTTAACATAAGTCAAATCTAATACCTCAACTTTCCTAACAGGGTCATCAGGAAGGCCTCCGTTTAATGTGACCAAAACATCTAAGGCGACTCTTTCTAATCTTATCTTCCACTGGAGCTACTCCAATGTCTTGGGACCGACTATTGTAATTTAGAGGTATGAATTACTCGTTGAGTTATGTTATGACTCATTCTTTTTATTGAAAAATATTTTCAGGTATAATTCAATTAAATAAAATGAGCATAAGAAATGAAAATGTGTATCATAGGCGCGATGCCCCAAGAGAAATGTATTTATATATTTTTTGAGGTTTTTGTGGCTCTTTCTGTTTATTGAAAATGTTCGTTAGTAATTGAAAATTTTAATCAACCGTCCGATCGTTTTTTTTTTCGCCTCGTTAATTTGAGTCTCCTGGTCGAGTCGTGACAATAATCAACATTGGCCCTCGAGAACAAGTGGTATCAAAATTTATGATTTTTCTGGGATCTAGCTCTCATGGCTTTCATGCTTTCCATCTTGAGAGGAAGGTTTAAGTGTGTGGGCTCCAAAAATTCATGCCCCAGCCTCTTTGCGGCCCCTTTATCTGGTCATCGAGGAGAGTTTTAACGTTTAAGTTTCTAGGTAAATTTTCATAAGGTTGATTGGATTTCTCCCTCATCTTGCGAGGACTTTATGATCTGAATTTAGGTTACTTATGGGTGCAACGCCCTATAAATAAATATCCCTCCCGATAATGAGAGAGAAATTTTTATTTAGACTAGTCGTCAAACAAATATAGAGTATCTGGCGTACATTAACAACACTGTCATCATCAGGGTACTTTTGGGCGATTTCATTTTGTTGGTTGAACATTATCAACTTTGTTTGTTTGCCAATAAATAATCAGGTTCGTTATCGGCTTCATGCCTTTATTTATGAATTTTTCTTGTAATAGGCCTTGAAGGTCTGATATGAACATATAAAACAAATGTCCCGGTCTGTGCTACAACCATATATTTGTTTGGTTGTTCAAGCCGTGTCGACTCTTATCTATTCACATGGAAGGATTGGGCTCGAACTTAAGTTCATTCTTGACCCGCACAACATCCTCAGACATCACGTGCGTGCATAAATCACGCTCACCGTGGCCCATGCGAGTATATAGTTTTGAATGCATTTTGCATAATGTATTTATATGGTGGAATCCAAATTGATCTCCAACTCCACCCCATCGGCAAATTATTGGGTCAGGTGACCGAAGCCATCTCTCTGTTCGGTCGCCAATAGAAATGCGACATCTGTTAGACGTTTTTTTAATTTAATATTAACGCTTTATGTCTTGTCAGAGTTAGCGACCCGACCCGATAACGCATTTCATTTGAACTTTTAAGCATTTGTCGCCCTATTTTTGCATTTTGATACCCGTGAAAGACACAAATATGTACTGCTGTAGAAGAAAAAACGAGCCAGAAAATTGCAGAGAAGAAATGGACTACTCAGTGAAGAGGGAGGTGGAAGAGGGTATGGAAGAGGGAGTGCATGAATCGGAAAGGATTCATGAATCGGAAGGGCTGGTGCATGAATCGGAATCAGAACCTAACTTAGCCGGAAATTCCTCTGGTTTCAACATATCGGTAAGTTTCTTGGAAAAACGAGTTAGAAAGTTGTAAACAGTCAGTTTTAATATCATCGCCGCAGAAAGAAGACGTAGGTTTCAGCTCATTAGTCTTAGGATCTTTGATTTTGTGATTTTTAAGCAGAATAAATTTCTTTTGTCGAAAAAGTAAAAAAAAAATCTAATGTTGTTGTTGCTTAGCTTTCATTATTGATTTTTAGAATGAAGATGATAAATAAAAAAACTGAACTTATTTGATATCTAGTTGCGCTTTAGTTGCGCTATAGTTGCGCTTTAGTTGCGCTATAGTTGCGCTTTACTTGCCCTTTACTTGCGCTTTACTTGCGCTTTCAGACTGTATACAAAGATGAGACAGAAGCATATGAATGTTTTTGCACTTATGCTCACGATAATGGTTTTAGTGTCTGAAAGGATCATCACAGTTTTTGGCCAAATTCTAGAATGATAAAATCGAAGGACTTTGTTAATTTGTTCAAAAGCTGGTTTCAAGAAAAGTGATGATCATAATTCAGGAAAGAGAAAGAGATTCACTAGACCAGTTGTCAGAACTGGTTGTCCAGCCATGGTGAGGTTTGTCACTGAAGAAGATGGTTACTGGCATGTCAAAAGATTTATTGAATCCCACAACCATGAATTAGCTAGCCCAGCCGACCAACACCTTTTAAGATCATGTAGGAATGAGGAAAAAGCTTCCGTCCTAAAATCGATGACAAATGCAGGGATTAGAACCGTTGATGCATATGCCTACCTTGCAGAGGAAGTTGGTGGATGTGAGAATGTCGGATTCTCTAAGAGGGATGCCTACAATTTGATTCAGAAGGAGAAAAGAGCAAGGATTGAAATTGGTGACACTAATTCTTTGATTCAATTATTTAAAGATCGACAAGTTGAGGACCACATGTTCGCATGGGATGTTCAATATGATGATCAGGATAGATTGTAAATTTTTTTCTGGGTTGATGGCAGAAGCAGGATAGATTATGAATGTTTTGGAGATGTGTTGATTTTTGATACTAGTTACAGGCTGAACAAGTATAATTTTATTTGTGCGCCATTTGTTGGTGTTAACAATCATTGGCAGAATATTTTGTTTGGGCTTGCTTTTTTGTTAGAAGAAACAATTGAAAGTTTTACATGGTTGTTTAAAGTATTTGTATGATTAATGGGTAATAAATATCCAACAACAATATTCACTGATCAGGACTAAGCTATGGCCAGGGCCATAGAAGTTGCATTACCTCACACTCATCATAGATTATGCCAATGGCACATATTTAAAAAGGTTCCATCAAAAGTTTCTATCTACAATAGCAATAATAAAGTTAGAGGACTCTTCCATAAGTGTATGAGGTGATGTGATTCTGAGGAAGTGTTTGAGGAAGCGTGGGATGAAATGATCAAGGAAGGGAATCTTCATAACCATGAATGATTGCAGGATCTTTATAAGATAAGGAGAAAGTGGTCAACTGCTTTCAACAAGGATTCCTTTTGCATGGGCATTTTATCAACGCAGCGTAGTGAGTGTACTAATAATGTGTGTCATGACATTTCAAAGCCAACAAGTTCATTAACTGATTGTTTTCTTAGCTTGTAAAAGGTACTGATGAAATTGGCGGCGAAATGAGCAAGATGAGGATTACAAATGCAGTCAATCTGAAATTGTTCCCATGATAAAGAACAGCTCAATATTAAAACAAGCTGCTAGATTTTACTCAAGAAGAATATATTCAATTTTTTAGGAAGAATTTATAAAGGCTGTGGGAGAAATGAGTATAAATTTTGTCTCTACGGATTCTTCAAAGTTTATAGTCAACTACATAGAGAAAAAGAATCAAAACCATCCTTGAGTTGTTCACTTTGATGCAACAGAAGGTAACATTCAATGCAGCTGTAAGAAGTATGAAACCATGGGATTGCTGTGTTCTCATTGTTTGAGGGTTTTTAAACAGTTGGATATGGCTAAATTCCCTGAGAAGTACTTATTACTTCGTTGGTCAGCAAGGGCTCAACAAGTTTTTTATTCAGGTTACTTGCTTAATTCTCAAAGAAGTAATAATTTCCAAAGTGGTAGGGGATTCATATTCAGAAATCAGGTGAGTAGGTTTGCATATCAAATGAGCACGGAAGCTCAAGGGAATGAGGAGGCAGAGGAGTTTATTCTTTCCTCATTGCAAGACATGTATAAAAAATTATACTTAATTTTTGGTGGCAAGAAAAGAAATCAGAAGGATGTTGCTAGTTCCCAAGGTGGAACTGCTAATTTGAAAGATCCTCTAAAGCGTAGGCCTAAAGGCATATCAAATGCAAGACTGAAAGGCCATTGAGAGAAGAAGAAACGGCCTAAAAGTAAGTTTTTAATAACTTGTTAATTATTTAATTCCTAATCCTAATACTAAAACTCTTGTTTCTTACAGATAAGAAACCTTTGGTGGGAGATAATCCAATGGAGGAACCTTCTTCAACACAACCTTCTTCAACACAACCTTCTTCAACACAGATGAACTTTTCAAGCATGCCTGAATGTTTTAGTGAGGAATATATAACCGGCATACCATCATGCCAACCTGGAGCTGAATACACCAAGTTGATGATGGATTTTTTTTCTTCGGAGTTGGAATTTAATGAATTTGCAATGTAATAATATTTATTTGGACTTATTAATTTAATTTATTGGTTGTAATAAAATTTTTTATATGAATCATGCTTTCCGTAACGCATTCTTGGTGTAATGAATTAATAATTTTTTACAAATGTAAGGTTGCGCTAAGGTTGCTCTAAGGTTGCACTATGGTTGCGCTTAGGTTGCGCTATGATTGCGCTAAGATTGCGCTATGGTTGCGCTTTACAGAATATGCACATTTTATAAGTTACAAAATATGATTTAACTTTGTTAGAAGTTACAGAATATGTACAAGTTATACAACAATCAAAAAACTATATAAAAACATAATAAAATGTACATAAAAAACTATATAAAAACATAATAAAATGTACATTTATAAATCATGGACAATATTTATAATAAGTTACAGATTGTTTACTTCTTTGTTTGTAGAAAAAAAAAATATGCTAACTCTGCCCTAAATTTTGGCATATGCGTTTGCCAATTTTTAAGAGCATTCAAGTCTGTTTTTTTTCGTTGCACGGCCTTTTCCATATATTTACAAACGAACATTCCACAATCGTAGCTGTTTGTTTGTGTTGGAATTCCACGAACCGTCTGGACATTCCATTTCGTTATATCGCTTGAAAAGCATCCTATGGTGTCATCGTGCAAATACTTTATCTGTACGAATAAAACATTTTAACAATTTATTATGTATATAAACATAGTTATCTGGATTTAACTTAAAATATGAATTGCACTTACAACTTGTATGACAAATATTCTTGTGTTCAGGATTTCGTAATGAATCATATATTTTTCAGATTTTCTCCTTCAATTTTCCAACAAGAAGAACCCAATGCTTCTCGTAAATTATGGGTTGCACAATAAGTTTGCTTTCTTTAACTGAAACTGGATTAATGTGTTTGATAAAAATTTGATAATCCTGATTGTATGACTTGTAAACCTGCAATAATTCAGTTCTATAAGGAAAAACAAAAGTGAAAAAAGGATTAAAATATTATTTATACTTACCCTGTACAATGGAGAAATGTACAAGTAACGTTGAAATTTCTCCGCCATTAACCTACTCTGCTCAAGTAAAAAGAAAGCAAAAGCATCAACATGGTTATCTGCTAACCAATCATTTGTGAGCAGAATGTTAATATCTGATCTTTTTATCTCGATGTTTCCAGATGCAAATATTATGTGTTCCCTACAAAAACAAAGAAAAATTTAATGTTAAAACGCAACCATAGCGCAACTATAGCGCAACCATAGCGCAACCTTAGCGCAACTATAGCGCAATTATAGCGCAACCTTAGCGCAACCATAGCGTAACTATAGCGCAACCATAGCTCAACCAAAGCGCAACTAAACTTACTTTGTATTAAATTTTTTGAAACATTCATCCATAAATCGTTGTTTTTGCTCTGTTAGAAAAGGCTTCCCTGGATAATCCATAATTTCCAATGCAGGTCGTGACTCAACTATTATATTATCAACAGAGAAAACCTCTTTGTTCTTCTTCTTTATGTATGGTATGATTTGTTTTGATGAACTCTCTGTTTTTTCATCATCTTCTCTTTTTCTTTTTTGTGATGAACTATCTTTTGGTAGTGGCACATCTTTGGCCGATGGTGGTTGTGGAGGAACATCTAGTATTGGTGGTTGTTGAAGAAGTTCTTTGACCAATGGTGGAGGTGGAGGTATTGGTGGTTGTGGAAGAAGTTCTTCGGCCAATGGTGGAGGTGGAGGTATTGGTTGTTGTGGAAGAAGTTCTTTGGCCATTGGTGGAGGTGGAGGAAGATCTTGTATTGGTGCTTGTCCTGAAGGATGCAAAGCTGTATTTTTCACTGATTGGAAGCTGGAGGCAGAACTAGATATATGCGGCTTCTCTGGATTGTGATCACACTGCATTTGAAATTCAATAAATTTGTACTTCAAGGAGTCTTGATCTGCCTGAAGTTTCTCCAAAATATCTTCAACTCGATCCAATCTAGCTCCCACATTTTCTTGAATTTTATTCAACATCTTCTCAAATATTTCAAAACATTTCTTCTGAACAGCCTCTAAATCTGTCCTTCTAATGGGTGGCTGTTCAGCAGAAGGTTGACTGGTGCAAATTTTTACAGTAGGTGGACGAGTAGAAGGTTGAGTTGGCGGCAGAGGTTCAGTTTCTGGTGGTTCATTATGAGGAGAATCAGGGGGAGAGAGAGGGGGAGAGGGAGGTGGGGTGGTGTCAAGTTTTTTTTTTGCGAAAGCCTTAATTTTCTGGGGTGACTGCAATTTCTGTGGTTCATGACCTGAACGGGTTTCCAAGTTTTGTATGGCAATAATGTCAGCCCCGTATTTTTCGGTCTCCTCATTGCTAACATTTTCAAGACATACAAAAATCTGCAAAAACAAAAAAATTTATTAAAACACAACCATAGCGTAACCTCAGCATAATTTGCATCGTGTACAAAAAATTATCTCATTTTTCTTTTAAAATTTAAATAACTTTGCTGCGTTGTCTTGTGTAAAGTATAATTCTGTATACCCCTCCCATCTCAGAAAACACGGTCTTATTTCTGGATCGGATGGTTTATTCAAAGAAAAATGTTCCAAAAATCAAATCTATATAATGCCAAACATAAAAATTTATAAGTTAACATTAAAAAGCATTATACATGTACAATAACCAGTAAGAGTGGAAACTTACCAGTAGAAGAGGAAAAAAATCATTGATGTAACCCAATGGTCTTTGGAGTTTAAACTTCTCAAAAATTGTGTTGAACTCCCCAACCATGAAGTTCCTTAAGCATGAAGTCCAATTAATGGAAGTGAACTCACTTAAATTATTTGCAACAGATGTGAGCCTTTTAGGGGTTTTATGACTATTTAGTGGAAAGAAAAGGTTAGATAACAAAAACATAATAAAGGTCTTTATTTTTGTAGCATTATCAGATAATCTGTCTAATTTTGATATTTCTGTTTTAATTTCAGTTGACAGAGGTCCATTTAGAGGATCAATCCTCCATTTGATATCAATGACTCTGTTTGGCAAACCTGTCAGAAAATTTCAGTTGTTAAAGTTCAAAAAACATATAGCTATAAAAAATTTCATATTCAAAATATTACCTGTCAACAAAGCAACCTCGTCAGAAGTGAATTTCAGAACATGACCGAGGACGATGAAGCCTTCATCAGCAGGACTCCAAAATTTGAGAACCTCAAAAAGAAGTGGTATACACTGCTGGAATGCGGGGAACCTCAAAAATTAATGAATGTTCAGATTCTTTAATGTTTGCTCCACTTCATCATCAATAATCTCGACAAAAGCATCACAATGTTTTCGAAAAGAAGTAACATAGCATTTAAATGTTACTGGCCTTTGATACGGCGTCCTCATCTATAACAAAAAAAAAAAAAATCAGAACTATATCGCAACCATAACTATAGCGCAACCTTAGCGCAACAATACATTTCATAATTAATTAGCTTAAAAGAAGGTTTAAATTCAGAAAAAAACAAAATTTGAACACCACATTGAACATATATGCTAGTTATAATACTATTACTAAACCCTAAAATTTAGCAAAAAGCGTAAACCTTTCGTATCCTTAGCTTCGCCCATTTAAACAGTACATTACATTAAACCAGAAAATAAACATTTGAACAGTACATTACATTAAACAAACAATGCAAAAATTATAACTAAACCAAACCCTAAAATTTCACATTACCCTTAAACGCAACGAAAGCGCAAGTAAAGCGTAAGTTAGACGCAACCATACCTCTTCCTGATTGATGATCTTCTACAGTCTCGTCGTCTACCTCCGGCAGGAATATGCTAATGCAGAACCGAATGTATTGGAGGAATCCGAGAGCGCTTACCAGAGCTGGAGTAACAGTGAAAATGTCGCTTGAAAATAAAATACGCGGCGTTTCCATTCTTTATTTTCCGGAATTCAAATGAAATGCGTTATCGGGTCGGGTCGCTAACTCTGACAAGACATAAAGCGTTAATATTAAATTAAAAAATCGCCTAACAGATGTCGCATTTCTATTGACGACCGAACGGAGAGATGGCTTCGGTCACCTGACACAATAATTTGCCCCGCTCCTGACTCCGCTTTTCTTCTACGATCCAACACAACTCCCGCCTTTCGAACCCGTGCAGCACCAGCCCACTCCTATGGCCATACCAGCGCCGTCACCTTTCCTCCTATCCTTTGCTCCAACATGCGACCAGATCCGCGATCAACTGGCGGCCTTAATTCTTTGCTCCGTTCTCTCCAACAAGCGACCCATGATTCCATGCCTAGCATCAAGCTCTATGATGATCCTCTATTTCAGATGGACAATCCACTACAGCAATACACTAGCATCAACTCCCAGAATAGAAAAAATTGGGATAATTCTGAGCTCCGCAACGCTAAAAGCCGTTCTCCAGTGCCTAAGTTGTTGTTGCCCTCCCCGTTGTCATCATCGTCACGCACGAAGCCCTTGCCACCTTTTCCGGTTATATGCAGCTTGGGGACACGCACTCCATGCTCGGCCACAGATCAATCCATCAATTGTTATTCCCACGGCCTTGAGATTCGGATCCAATCCCTAGGCAACTCAGATCCCCGAAGCGTCGAGACCTGCAGATATGGCTGAAGCTCACATCCAAGCAATGCAGTTTGACAAGGCGGAAAAGCTCTATTAAAGGAATTTTTATTGCGTCCTCCCACCTGACGTAGAGATACGTCCTCCCACCCCTAAAAAACTCGGTTTTTGCTCGGTATTGCTAGCTATTATTTGGTATTAACGAAAAATATCATCATGTGAAGACAAATACCAAGTTATACCGAGTTATACCGAGTTATACCGAGCAATACCGACCTATACCGAGCAATACAAAAAAATGTCTAGTTTTTCCTTGAAAAAACTTGGTATTGCTCGGTAAAATCACACAATTCCGCGGGATAATTTTGTCGGAAAGCCGCCGGAAAATTCTGTAGGGAATAAGCCGTCAAAAACCGCCGGAAATTCGCCGGAAAGCCGCCGGAAAGCCGCCGGAAAATTCGCCGGAAAACTGTGATTTTCCTGTAGTGAGGTGACAGATTCAGAACATTATGAAATGATTTCCCGCAAAGATACATTTGTCTTCTGGATTGGATTTATTGCATGTCTATATAAATGTTACCAACTGCAGGTTCGACACAATTGGTTTGGTGAAATTTTGTTCAATTTGGGAGTTACAAGTCGATTTTTTTGTGAAATTACATATGTCTTTCATCATTGTCAGCATATTCTGTAGAGTTGACTTGTGAAGCACATATTGAGATCAACATTTAAATATAAAATTCCAAAATAAAAATGCCTAAAATAAGTTAAAATTAAAACATTAGTCCGGCCATCAATTTGCTCGTTAATCCTTGCAAAGCTGCAAAGTTGATTTTCAGTTCCCATATCTATAATTGTTACATTCTCCGAAGCTTTGAGGGTGTACTAACAACTTAAATCATGAAGAGCCTCAATACTTCAATCAAACATCAACTATTAAATTCTTGATGGTCTTCTTTTTATTCTTTGCTTGAAGCAGAAGTTCGACTGGAATCTTGATGGGTTACTGGATCGCGAGGAGTTTGTAGAGTTCATTCAAGCATTGACAGCCGACACCGTTACTGCAGTCGGCCGCAATCTTGTAATTGCGCTTATCATCGCCCCAGCGCTGGCTTTGGCTGCGAAGAGAGCAACCGAGGGAGTTCCCAGAGTAGGCAAAGTAGTGAAGAAGGTGCCAAATTCTATTTATGCCTCCATTGTGACCCTTGCTGTTGTTCTCTTTCAAAAGGATGGTGAAGATTATGAGGCTTATGAATAGTTGCAGCTTAAAAGAGAAAACAGATTAATTGGCCTTTGTGTTGCTACCTCGGCAAAAATATTTGCGATTATTTGCCAAATCAATGTATATAGATTTGTGATGCCAACTGTTTTTTAATTAGTTAGTTATATCTATATCTAGCACAAAATAGACTTTCATTTGCACACATATATGGGTTGGTTATGTTGGAGTTTCCCTTCCTTTCTGATGCAATTATTGGATTTCATACTTATCCGATCTGAAGGGCATACATATAACAAGACGCTGTAAGTTTATTCCTATATCTTCATGACAATATTCCTGATATAGGAATTCTCTAAATTACAACCTAGTGGTCAAGGAAAATTCAGAAATGCCAAATGTAATGTTTTTCCCTCCAGTGTCTACATAATAAAATATTCATCTTTCTCATCATCAATAATAGTTCATGAATCAGGGGCCCAAAGAATTGCAATTCAGCAATTCAGAAGGTTTGAAGAACTGACTAAAGGGGGTTTGTTTAATCATTATAATGTGGTTATTAGCCTATGAAACTTTCCAACCAATTTGTTCATCACAACCCTCAACTCTATATGTGACTCGAGCATTATAATATCTCTCTTTTTATATGATTAGAGCAAATATATGTGTACTTGGTAAAATAGCACAAATCAGTAAACTAAAATGAAACAACTTCAAATCATGGGCAAATCATTGTTGAATCATGATTAAGGCTTCATTTGGGACGGCTTTTTTATTACTTCTTAGAATGGGGTTTTAGTACAAAAATTTTAATTTTTGTATTGAAATTCCGTTCTAAGAAGCAATGAAAAAGCCATCCCGAACGAAACCTAAATTATAATTGAACCATATTGGAACCGTCATTGAACCAATCAAATCATCTTCGATCATCATTCGAATAATTCGAATTTTTAAACCACGATTAAACCATATTTTTTATCATCTTCAAATCATAATAAAACCATCTTGAATCATGGATCAAAGATGATTCAATAGCAGTTCAAATATGATTCAATTTTTGATACGATCAACATTCAAAGTTTGCTCAAAGATTATTCGATTACTGTTCAAAAAGATTATGATTGAAGATTGTTTGATTATGTGTTAAACATGATTAAAAAAAAAGTGACGTTCAAAAATGTTTCTAACAAGTTCACATACAATAATATGTTGTCGGTTTAGGGTTTATAATATGAATATCATTGATACGGCGTCAAAAAATCATCTTGATCGGGCACGAATCTTGAGGCAAAACCTAGTCGGAAACTTCAAAAATTAATTTCGGGAGCATATGAACTCTGATTTCAGCGAGCTTACAGTCAAACTGAGCGTCTCGGAAATACAAACCCAACGACACCAAGATCAACCCAATCCGAGCCCAAATGAGTCCGAATCAAAGGTTCGAAGCGCTGTTGGAAGGTTCAAACCGCAATTTGAGTTACCAAACGGTCTCCGATTTTGACGAGCTTATACTCGAATCGAGCGGCTCGACGAGACGAATCCAACGAGCCCAAGATCATCAAATTCCGACATCATTAAGGCCATCAAATGTCCAATGAACGGTGCATGATCAAAAGATTCGATATCGACCGTCCATTCAAACCACTCCCTGTTCGCCCTTGATCTCACGCCTATTTACGGGGTATGCCACTCCAGAAAAACTATAAATAGAGCCCTCATTCTACACCAAGGGGCTCAAGGGGAGAGAGAAGAAGAAGAGAAGGAGAAGGAGAAAGGGGAATAGGAGATTCCTCACCTCCTCGACCACCGCCGTCGGAGCTCTTCCTGCCGCCTGAAGACGCCGGAACTCTGCAGGATTTTCAGGGAACGCTAGGAATTCACAGGACTTTGTGAATTTAGTGGAAGAAAACAAGTTGTATTTGGATAATCCCGACTTGTGGGACGAAATCCGCCATTTGTAACCTACAAAAACACTAGTGGAAATTTGCAACTGGGCAAGGCCCCGTGGTTTTTCCCATTTTTGGGTTTTCCACGTAAAAACCCTCGGTGTTCACCCTCTTTTCTGTTTGTGTGTTAAACTTACGTGCAACGCTCGGACGCGAATTTACAAAACTCTACCGCCGCGTATTTTCTGACACGCAACAGTTTGGCGCCGTCTGTGGGAACAACTATCCCACTACTTCGAGTACTGCTACGATGGTGAATAGGCGCAGCAGTCGTTTAGTTGGAGCTTCTCGCTCCAACTCTCATCAGTCCAGAAATCCGTCTATTAACCATAGACGACTAATGTCAGCATCTTTTCACCCTGGGGGGCAGAATGCTGCCGGAGAAGGGACTTTGGGACATTCTTTAGAAGAAAGAATCCGGAAGATGGAAGAATCGCAAAACGAGATCCTCCAACTCCTACGAGATGATCGACAGCCGACGTTGGAGGAGATCCTTCCCCCTCGGGATCCACCAAGGGTTGAAGATATTCAATTCGAGCGTCGACAAGAAGAAATTCGTCTTCCTCCACATCCTCAATCACAACAGGAAGATGAACTTGCCGATACAGCGAGTTCAACACATCCTCGCATTTTTTCGGATCTCCCCGAAGGCTCTCCCCAACCACACATCGCGGGATTCCCTCACAATGTCCTGCGTCGTGAACTGCAAAAATTGGTACGGGAAGAGTTCCCCCGAGGAGATGTGAGGCATGCTCTCCGACAGAGGAATTTTCAGGAATCATCACCCCTAACGGAAGCCATTCTTCAGCACCCCATTCCAGTAGGATTCAAAGTGCCAAATGTTGAGTCCTACGACGGGACGACCGACCCATATGAGCATATCGACTACTACAGAACCATCATGCATATTCAACGAGCATCAGACGCGCTCCTCTGCCAGGTCTTTCCCGCCACCCTTAAAGGACAAGCCCGAACATGGTTCTACTCGCTTCCACCTGGAACGATCCCCTCTTTTGTCAAATTGGCCAAAGTATTCGTCGAACAATTTGTGGCCAATCGAAGAATTGCAAAGGATTCTTCCCACCTTTCCGGGATTCGCCAAAATGAGGGAGAATCGTTGAAGGAGTATTTTCAACGATTTTCCACTGAAGCACGACAAATTCCAGGAGTAGACCCTGAATTACTCAGAGGGGTCTTTCTTGGAGGTCTTCGTCCTGGCCCCTTCTATTCGGCCCTTATGCGAGACACCGTCCATTCATACGCCGACTTGATCCATCGCGTGGAGGCACAAATCTCTGCGGATGAAGCTATAAATGCTCACAGGAAACAGTTTGAGCAAATCAACGGGAAGCGCAAAGGTGCACCTGGGATGGATAATTCTTTCTCACAGCAGAAAAAGCATGAGAAGAATAATCTACCTCATAAGTCTCCATCACCACGACGAGGACCTCGCCAAGAAAAGGAGTACACACAACTTAATACATCCAAATCAAATGTATTAATGGCCATCCGGGATCAGGAGAATGTGAAATGGCCACACCCTTTGAAGCCCAACGTCGGAAATCAAGAGCAATATTGCCACTTCCACCGTAGCCGTGGGCACACTACTGAAGCATGTTGGCAACTCAAGGAAGAAGTTGAGAGACTAATCCAGCAAGGATATCTCCAACAATTCATCAAGAATGCGCCAACCCGAGAGGAAGCTCGTCCCGTTGGGGGGCAAAGTCAACAACAAAGACAACCATTGAATAATATTCAAATGGTTGGAGAGATTGAATGATCACACACTTTGTGTATTTGTATTAGCAATATTACTTGTCTTGTTGTCACTCTTATATTGAGTAGAGTGTTACTTTGATATCTCTAATATCTTCTTTCAAGCTGAATGTTGTCGTATTGTCACCGTGCGAAGATATTGTGTGTTGAGTACTTTGTAATTTGTAAGTCGTACCAGGGAACTATTGTACTATCTTACTTAATGCAGTAATAGAATGTTCATGTTGTTATGATATGATTTTTCCTCTTATGAAGGATAAGAAAAAACTTCTCAAACTCTTTCTCCGTGATTCGAGAAATACACAATCCATATTGTATCTCAATCACCGGACGATCAATCCCAAGGGGATTTGATCCTGACCTCATCCACACAGGTTAACGTCGCCGAGCAGGGCTCCGACATACAACCTCGGATAGGTCTTACATCCTTGGTGGATTCTCCTGGCCTCATCCACACAGGTTAACGTCATCGAGCAGGGCTCTGACATACAACCTCGGATAGGTCTTACATCCTTGGTGGATTCTCTCGATCTCTTCCATACAGGTTAATGTCATCGAACAAATGTTCTGACATACAACCTCGGATAGGACCTCTACTCGATGTCGGACTTCTGCTCGACAGCGGACTTCTACTCGTCGTCAGACTCCTGCTCGTCGATGAATTCTCGTCGGTCTTCTACCCGACGTTGAACTTCTACCCGACGTCAGACTTCTGCTCGTCAGCGGACTTCTACCCGACGTCGAACTTCTGCTTGTCAGCGGACTTCTACTCGTCGTCAGACTTCTGCTCGTCGACGAATCTTTGTCGGTCTTCTACCCGGCGTTGAACTCCTACCCGACATCGGACTTCTGCTCGTCAGCAAACTCCGAATCGTCGTCGGACTTCTGCTCGTCAGCAGTGTGGACTTCTACCCGACGTTGAACTCCTACCCGACATCGGACTTCTGCTCGTCAGCGAACTCCGAATCGTCGTCAGACTTCTGCTCGTCAGCGGTGTGGACTTCTACCCGACATCGGACTTATGCTCGTCAGCGAACTCCGAATCGTCGTCGGACTTCTGCTCGTCAGCAGTGTGGACTTCTACCCGACGTCGAACTTCTGCTTGTCAGCGGACTCCTACTCGTCGTCGAACTTCTGCTCGTCAGCGGACTCCTACTCGTCGACGGACTTCTGCTTGTCAGCGGACTTCTACTCGTCGTCAGACTTCTGCTCGTCGACGAATCTTCGTCGGTCTTCTACCCGACGTTGAACTCCTACCCGACATCGGACTTCTGCTCGTCAGCGAACTCCGAATCGTCGTCGGACTTCTGCTCGTCAGCGGTGTGGACTTCTACCCGACGTCGAACTTCTGCTTGTCAGTGGACTTCTACCCGTCGTCGGACTTCTGCTCGTCGATGAATCTTCGTCGGTCTTCTACCCGGCGTTGAACTCCTACCCGACATCGGACTTCTGCTCGTCAGCGAACTCCGAATCGTCGTCGGACTTCCGCTCGTCAGTAGACTACTACGCGTCATCGGCTTCTCGCAACGCATTCTCAAACTCTCCCCTTTGGCTCCACACTCGATCGTTGACTTTTAACGGACTTCAACTCGATCGTCAATCCCCAACAAACCTCTGCTCGGGAGGAAGGAAATCCCGTAGGTTTCTATCGCCAGTAAACCGGAGGGGAAGGAAGAAAATCCCGTAGGTTTCTATCGCCAGTAAACCGGAGGGAGAAGGAAGGAAATCCCGTAGGTTTCTATCGCCAGTAAACCGGAGGGAGAAGGAAGGAAATCTCGTAGGTTTCTATCGCCAGTAAACCGGAGGGGAAGGAAGAAAATCCCGTAGGTTTCTATCGCCAGTAAACCGGAGGGAGAAGGAAGGAAATCCCGTAGGTTTCTATCGCCAGTAAACCGGAGGGAGAAGGAAGGAAATCCCGTAGGTTTCTATCGCCAGTAAACCGGAGGGGAAGGAAGAAAATCCCGTAGGTTTCTATCGCCAGTAAACCAGAGGGAGAGGAAGAAATCCCGTAACTCCTGCACCAGAGAGGGAGCGCTAATTCGAGCTAGGGACATTTCCCACGCGCAAAAATAGCGGTAGCCTCAATGCCAGAGAGCCAGAGGGAGAGAGAGGAGAAGGTGCAAGTTTCCTAAGGGCCTAGGAGGCCTATTTATAGGTTTTTGAGAGAATGAGGGGAAGTTACAATCATTTTAAATTTTTTTTCTATTTTTAGAAATTTTTCTGAATTTTTTGAAATTTTTTGGGATTTTTTAGACCCAAAAACGACCAAAAACTGCCTATTTTCGGCAGGTGGACCCCACATAAGTCGGTTCAGTGAAAAGACATTGCAAAACGCCGCGACCAGCGCAGAGATCCGCGCGTGAAGCCCTCGGATCACGGCTGGCCGCGTAAAACCTGCGGCCAGCAGCTGCCGGCGGCAGCCGCACGCATGTAGCGGAGCAGACCCAAACAAGCCGCGGAACGGACCGCGGGAGCGGTCTGCGAATCGGACCGCGGGAGCGGTCCGCGGAACGGACCGCGAAACAGATCCGCGTAACCGCGGAAAAGGTCCGCGGAGCGGACCGCACGTGGCTTCCCCGCGCACCTGCGCGGGCGCGGTTCCGCGCGGCGTGGCCTCCGCGCGCACCTGCGCGGGCGCTGTACCACGGCGGCGGCGGCGGCGGCGGCCGGCTGGCCGGTCCGGCCGGTTCGGCCGCCCGTTCCCTTGTGCCCATTGTTACGCCCCAACGAATCCGATTTCAACGATTTTGGGGTCCCCGGACATATTTTTCGACATTCCGGACTCGATTTTGATACTTTTGGAACCGAAGGAGACCTCTATGATAATGTTCAAGCAAGATGTTAATTTTTGATCGTAACTCCTGTCTCTCTGGCTGAAACAAATTTTTGAAATACATATTTCCGGACTCCTAGTGCTTCGACGTCCGAAAATAGGGGGGCAACTGATACGGCGTCAAAAAATCATCTTGATCGGGCACGAATCTTGAGGCAAAACCTAGTCGGAAACTTCAAAAATTAATTTCGGGAGCATATGAACTCTGATTTCAGCGAGCTTACAGTCAAACTGAGCGTCTCGGAAATACAAACCCAACGACACCAAGATCAACCCAATCCGAGCCCAAATGAGTCCGAATCAAAGGTTCGAAGCGCTGTTGGAAGGTTCAAACCGCAATTTGAGTTACCAAACGGTCTCCGATTTTGACGAGCTTATACTCGAATCGAGCGGCTCGACGAGACGAATCCAACGAGCCCAAGATCATCAAATTCCGACATCATTAAGGCCATCAAATGTCCAATGAACGGTGCATGATCAAAAGATTCGATATCGACCGTCCATTCAAACCACTCCCTGTTCGCCCTTGATCTCACGCCTATTTACGGGGTATGCCACTCCAGAAAAACTATAAATAGAGCCCTCATTCTACACCAAGGGGCTCAAGGGGAGAGAGAAGAAGAAGAGAAGGAGAAGGAGAAAGGGGAATAGGAGATTCCTCACCTCCTCGACCACCGCCGTCGGAGCTCTTCCTGCCGCCTGAAGACGCCGGAACTCTGCAGGATTTTCAGGGAACGCTAGGAATTCACAGGACTTTGTGAATTTAGTGGAAGAAAACAAGTTGTATTTGGATAATCCCGACTTGTGGGACGAAATCCGCCATTTGTAACCTACAAAAACACTAGTGGAAATTTGCAACTGGGCAAGGCCCCGTGGTTTTTCCCATTTTTGGGTTTTCCACGTAAAAACCCTCGGTGTTCACCCTCTTTTCTGTTTGTGTGTTAAACTTACGTGCAACGCTCGGACGCGAATTTACAAAACTCTACCGCCGCGTATTTTCTGACACGCAACAATCATAATCAAACATAAATAATCAAATATATATAGTATCACTAACCTTCTCATAGAATGAATGGCGAAACCGTCCCCATGAAATTTTGTTGTACATTGAACGCACACAACTGTCAATATACAGCAAAAAATGTGCTGGGAAGGAGAAGGGTTGAGGAGCTCCAATGCTTGAATGACCATGTTACTCTATTTTGTTAAGAAATAGGCATTTTTTTATTTGAAATGAATTTATTAACATATTTTCACAAGTGTACAAATATTAGAATTATTTCTCTAATTTCCGCTATTATGGTATATATATATATATTGGTTGTGTATTACATCTTTTATGTATTTATATATCTAACATACAAGTTGATACATTATTAAAAATTGTCTTGATTGGGGAGTGAATTTGATGCATATTTGAATTGGGAACTTCCTTTAAATTTATTAAATTCGGGACTTTGCATTTTCTTACAAATGCAGACTTGCTTTGATTCGCATTTTCAGCAAAAAATGCTTTTCTTCAGAAAACGCAATGCAGATCCATTTCTGCTCCTTTTTAGTTGGCCACGTGTAAACTTAAGGACACCAAAATCAACATAATTTGAGTCCAAATGGGCTCAAATCAGAAGTTTAAAGTATATTGAGAAGTTTTAGATTATCAAATGATATTCAAATATTTTTTTTATATTCAAATATAATATGCTTATAATTGAGCGGCTTGACGAGACGAATCCAACAAGCCCAACATCACTTCATTATGATATCATTATGGAAATTAAATATTGAATGAATGCCCTATAAGGGAATCAATATGATCCGTCAAATGAGCACTCCGAATTTGCTTTGGATCTCCTCCATATGCTAAAGCTTTTCACTCTCAGAATCCTCCATAAATAGAGCTTTATAATGAGGGAGACTTTAGCTGGAATTTGGAAGAGTTAGGCTTCAAGGATACTCAACCCGAGCACCACTGTAAACGAAGTTCTTGTAAGATCTCGTTCCCTTACTGTTCCTCTCTGATTTGGATTTTCCTCCCAGAATCGGCCAGGACGATGTTGAGATCGTCCAGGCCGATCAGTGCTTGGAAAACAGCTGATTTCTGGAGTGTTCTGGATTGATTTCTGGACAGGATCGTCCAACGATATTGAGATCGTCCGGGACGATCGGCACTGTTCACAATACCGGATCCTAATGAGCTCATGATCGTCCCGGGACGATCATCGGCCAGGCCGATATGAGTATGATATAAGGAAATGAGCTCGTTTTGAGGAGAGAGAAAAGATTTTTATAAAATCAGAGAGGAGAGAGAAAGAGAAAAGGAAAAAGAGAAAAGTTGATTCTCGGAGACCGCGGAGCGCTGTCCGAAATGTGGTAAGGACTCCGAACCCTATTTCTGTTTTCAAAGATGTTGTGTTTTGACCGTTGGGATTTGTTTTGTGTTTTCGTAGTCGACTTTTCGACTGTTGATTTGACACAACTTCCACCGCTAGTATGTTATAGATATGATTATTGTACACGATTTGACCTCCCGGTCGGAATGTTTATGATTTTAATCGAATGGAAAATTATCGGGACGTGATTTGATTTGGTTTCTATAGGATAATAGTCTTGTATTGATGTTATAGATATTCTACTGTAATTTGGAAGAATTTGGATATTGTATCTTTTTGCAGGGTTTTTGTGTAAATTTGACCTTTGCCTGACTTATTCCTGAATTGTATGAAACTGATAGATTGAATCGATATAGATATGATTATTGATATGATTGCCTATTTGGAGAGATACTGTTAACCTGGTTGAACATTGGTTGGAGATGATACCAGGATGGTGGGCTTTCCTTTAAATCATAGATCATGGATCGTCGTATCCCGACGGGCGGCCGACGGGCAATAGAGCTCTTTTCATAGAACCAATGTATTGATATCTACAACAACAATATGAATTCTAGCCATGACCATTGATTATACATTGTTCAGTTATAGTATTGAATTACACTATTGATTTACGGATTTATTGCTGATTTCTGCCCTATTGATTGATCGGATTTACTGTAACGAATGATTTCATCGATTGACTGTTGATATGAACATTGGCTATAGATACTGTATTGATAGCATGGACATGGACATCGTATAGATTCATTGATATTACTGCCTATAGATCCACTGTTGCTATTGTTCTACACCGTATTGACTGTTTTATAGATTCCTATCGTTTTTCTCAATTGACTTTATTGATTAGATCGTACTGATTTGACCGTATCGATTTGATTGACGGACAATGATTGATTGAATTGATTTATCGAATTGCCTGCCGCTGCATTGACTGGTTTTATTGACTATTGATTTCCGCTGCATAAACTCATTGACCATTGACTGATTCGGGTTGATAGATTGACATGCATATTGATAGCATTGCCGTGCTTTGATTTCAGTTATATGTATTAGGTGACCTGCTGGGCTTTGTAAAGCTCATTATATGTGGTTGATATTTTCAGGTTAGGGATCAGCAGGAGATAGGAGTTGATTCAGATCGACAGGTTTTAGTTCTTTTGATCGATAGATGATTCCTCAGGACATGATAGATTTCTCTACTTGCATTGATAGTGTAGTTCCTGAGTATTGTACATGTTGTTTTGAGATATGAATCGACTGTTACTTACTGATGGTATTAGATAACTCTGGTAAATTGTTTGGCTATTGATCGACATTCTTTCCAAGTTAGATCTCGGGACATTACAGTTCTGTTAGCTATTGCCTGTCGCCATTGGACTTATGCCTGGTCCTTGACCATCGTTGTACCGCCACCTAGCCTTTTGACTACTGCCAGACCTCTGCCTAGCCACCTACCACCTTCGAACCTCTGCCCGGCTACCCGACCGTCGCCTGGCCTCAGACCGTTCCCAGACATCCACCCGGTCGCCTACCACCACTGGACATCTGCCCGACTGTCGGACCACTGCAAGGCCTCCTATAGTTGCCAAACCTTCGCCCGACTGCCTACCACTGTCGATCCTCCACCAAGCCATCGATCGTCGTCGGACCACCACCTGGCCTTCGACCCTCATCGAAGCTCCTCTAGGCAACCTACCACCGTACCATTACACCTACCTAATCGCCAACCACCGTCAAACCTCCACTATGCCGCCAAACCGCCGCCCAGCCTGAGTATATTATCTAACATCCACCAGCCGCCCAAACTGTTGGACCTTTGCTCGATCACCACCAACCATCGAACCACCGCCCAATTGCTGATCACAGTCAAACCTCTGCCTGGCCATGGACCTCCGCTTGGTCGTTGACCTTTGTTGGACCTTCTTTTAGCCGCTGCTATCAAGACTTTTGACCTCTTCATCTGACCACGATCTTTACAAAACCAAGCTTGATCGACTCTCCAAACAATTTTAATTTCTCTATCTCCAAGTTAAGGGAAGGAGGGTTAAGCTTTGTAACTCACTCAAGTATAATTGAATCTTCTCATCTTGGCAAGGCCCCACGATTTTTCCCTTTTTGGATTTTTCACATAAAAAAGTTTGGGCGTTTCCTTGCTATCTCAAATATCTGTTTTTGTGCTGAATATCCGTGCATTGCTATGACAAAAAGTTGTCTTACTCTACTATTGTGAATATACTAGCCCGCAACACAAGTCATATTTACTTAAATAACTTTCAAAATTCTAAATCATGTATACAATATTACTAATATTAATTTATTTAAGATAAACACATTTTTCATATATATTTCATTGTAATTTAGATACTGAAGTGCTATATAAGTAAATATAGCTAGTATAATGCTATAGAAGTAAACATAAATATTTATATATTTGACATATGAAAAATTATGATATATATGTGAATCCTCCTATATTTTTATATAAAAATGTTATTGAATGTTATTTTGAATAATAACATTATAATCAAAATTAAAATAAAATTAACATATTTTTTTAATAAAAATATTAATTATTGCTCTTAGAGCACGCTGTATTTTTAATAATAAAGACAAATTTAAGAACAAAAGTTGAAAACAATGATTTAAAATGATGTAAACGTATTACTCACCACGAGGGGATTCGTGAATGCCCTCTCGTCCGAGTACAAGGCCGATTAGAATTTAGAAGAAGCTCACTCCCAATTCTGCGGGATTCGATTGATCTCCCTTCGAATCCGGCAGTCTCTTCCGTGCCTAGGGTTCAAAACCTTTTTTTTTTTTCTTTTTTTTTTAATTCCTTTACTTGAAGCCTGCTTGTCTAAGCCGAAGACTAAGGAGAGATGAGCTTCCAGGATCTGGAATCGGGCCGGTTGGCCACAGGTAGGAGGAACCTCATCAACGGCAAGCAGGACACGACGCAGGCCGTAGCTTCTGGTGTTTTCCAGATCAACACCGCCGTCGCCACCTTCCAGCGCCTTGTTAACTCTCTCGGAACACCTAAGGACACGCCCGTGCTTCGCGAGAAGCTGTAAGCAATCCTTCTTATACTTTTTTTTTCTGATATTGTAATTGGTTTATGCATTTCTTATCAAACATTTTTCCTTTTAAATTATGACAATCTGTAGTAGTAATGTTAGTGCTTCTATGGTCATGTGTATATACCCGGTTGGGGTTAAGCGTGCATACAGAAGCGTTCCATGATAATGGTTTAGGGATTAATTGGACATTGTTGGTTAAGTGGTTTGTAGATTTTAACACTTCTGAACAGAAATAAAGATTTCGATGTTAAGCTGGATTTGGTTGGAAGTAAGGAAGCCCTTTTATTACGTTCTGACATGTTCTGGTCAGGCTGGCTTGGAAGCTTGCAATTCATGTTTTTGTGGGGGCTCTAAACTTTTACCTGGCAACTTTATATGTTGCTTAGTGCTTTCTTTAGGTAATGCTCTCAAAATTTTTTGAACGGAAGTTACAGTTGAACTTGCCCCTTTGAACTGTTTAATGGAATTGTTGGATCAAGTTTGTCTGTGGGGGGACATTTTGATCCTACTCGCTAGAAAAACTAGGATAAGAGATGGACGAAAAAGTAGAAAAGATTTTAGAATTATATTACTTACTGTGAACAAAAAAAGTGATATCAAGTTCTTGAGATGCCTTTCAAATCTATTTTTTTAGGGTTGTAAAAGCTATAGGAGAGGCTACACCTAAAGAATAATGCAATAAATACATTCAATTCCTTGCATAGAGACATACATTTAGTTCCCTATTTATCTTATACCTTTGGAGAGCGATTTGCAAAAAGAATGAGGGAATTAGACAAATGAATTTATTATTTTTACCGACTAGTAAAAAAAAGAGTAGCAAAAAAATTCAGAGAAAAGTGATTACCAAATTCATGGAATGTCCATTCTCAAAAAAGGGGTGACTAGGCTAATGTAAAAAGAAGAGAACATTTTAAACACCAACTATCCATCTATATATGGGGCTTCAACTCCCACGCAGGGAGTATTCTCGCGACTTACTCATTTAGCCTTGGATTGGTTTCACTTTTTGGTCCATCTTTGTTATTGATCGGCATCCTTTTAGGCTAATTTTTTTTTTCAGCACTAGCCTTTAGACTCGCTTGAGTTAAAAGTGTTTGACATTTAATTCAGGCGAGTTCTACGACTTATTTTTTCATTTCGCTTTATGAGTTTGCCACAGGGGCGAGTTTTTTGTGCTTAAAATTGAAATTTTTTTGTTTTTAGTGAAGAGTTTCTTAACTTAAGGTTAGCTGGACCTGTGCAGTGATCTCCATTTGATAATTCCTGGGGAGTTCATGTCGCTTTCTCATGCGCCCGTTGCTTGGTCCTTGGGCGACTAGCTATAGATAGAGATGGAAAATGCCTATCTTTTACAAAAAGTTCGATCTCCATAATGAGTGGGTTGTCATATCACTAGTATGCTATATTTCTTTGTCGGAAATTAATGACTTGTGACTTCTAAAGAGATAAAAATCTATGTGTGTTGATGATAGTCTCATTTCAGTTCTATATAAATTTGCAATTCATCATAGGTGATTTGATGTTTTTGTCGCATGAGGATTCGTCTTCCCATATTCCTATCATAAATTCTGACTGAAGGTCATTTCCTGTCACCCTTTTATTCTCTACCTTGTATACTTGTTTTCCTCTATCAATTTGCCTTACTTTCACCTTGAGTGACATGCCGAGTGATGCTGCTCTTTGCGTTGAGTTCTTGAATTCTAACTTTTGTTTCCTTCTTTGGTTAAAGGGACATGATATCGAATGACTATGGTTAGAGTTTGGCATTGTTGATGATTCCATGGTTTGGGCTCATTTAAAATGCAAGTCTCCAAATCCATTGAAAGAGGACTACTTTTGTTCTTATTTCGACCGGTTTTACTATGGACTATGACTCCACCTTTTCTTCGAGGTGGCGGCCATCCTTCGCTGTCATGGGATATTACTTGCTCAGATTGTGTCGAATAACTTCATCTTCCAAGCCGCATTTTCAGCCCTCTCGTAGGAAAGACAACTATAGTGGAGCATTCACCTTTTCTGTTACTGATTTAGTGGAGCATGCATTCTCTTCACCTCCTCATGTCTAAAAATTCATGGGTTGAGGATGATGAATGACTAGAGGAGTAGGTTCTTTTTTTTGAAGTCAACTTTGATATGGCTCGTAGGTAATAACCCTTAGGACCCCCAATGCCTTTAAATGCACTATGATCCTTTTTCTAGGTGCCTCAATGCAGACTTTCCATCTACTTGGGAGTCTTAGCTATAGATTGTCTACCAGGGTGCCTGAGCTTACATATAGGGAGCAATCATGATTGCTCCGATTTTAAGCCTAAGTTAGTCTACCATTTTCTTGTTTGGCTAAATTTCATGTGGGAAACAAGTTTCTCTAAAATTGACCTAAGCTATTAATGCGTTGATTTTCCAATTTTGGGGCCGCTTGACTCCAAACTAAGAGTTTGCTCATTACATTTTAGGTCTAGTTTCTTGGCCATTTATATTTTTTGGCTATATTTTTAGGCGATGATTTGTGGCAGTGATATTTGAATGAAGAAGAAAAAGATTTCCTTGAATGGAACGAGTTTACCTTTTTAAGTTGGAATCCTTTATGTTGCTAAATGTTATTTTTTTTTCTATTTTGATTAAATTAAATTCTCACTCTGAGTGTTTAGTCTTTGGAGATGTTGAGTCTAGGGTGGGTTCGCGAAGTGTTGAATGGGTAGTCCTTTTGTCAACCGGATGCCTCTTTCCCTTGCCCCATGTAGGCGGGAGGATTATTTTTTGGTCATGGGGTATCTAGTCTTGTTTGCATTGAGGTCAGTGCCTTGTCATGAGATCCCACCTTCCGGTTCACCGAGTATGAGAATTCATGCTATGTGCTCACCTTCAAAACCACCCTTTGGAGTCACTCGAGTGCTTCTAAGATCATCCTTGTGATTCTCTTCTCCGTCACCATCAAATCACGGTGAGTTGTAAAGTTTTGATTCTTTATATTCACCAACATTTCCTCATGCATTTATTCTATCTCTTATTGTTCTCGGATCATCACTTAGTGGCATCAAGTCAACGCTCGCCACATCTTTTAGGAAGTTTGATTCAAATTTATCGATGGGGGTACCCTACTCTTGAAACTAACTAAGATGACATAATAAGTGAAATGAGAGATGGGCAATTAAGAGGAAAAGCTCTCATAATTTTACTTACAATGAAAAATAAAGGTGACATGAAATCTTTAAGATACGCCTAGAATTCTCTGTCGTGACATGAAATCCTAAATATGTTTTTCATCCACGTATTGATATGATTGGAATAACTATAGGAGAAGCTATACCTAAAGAATAATGCAATACATACATGATGGGATTGATACAGACACATGGACATGAATCTAATGGCAACATGTGGATCTCCATAGCCGACGTGGCGCATAGGCACGCTCGACAAGTCCTAGTGGCAAGTGCCTCTGGCGTAATTTTTTAGGTTCAGATGTCGGTTAGATGGGGTAGTCAATGCTACTCAATTGGAATGGTTAAGCACTCATGCTGATGGGGCTAGTAACGTTTAGTAGATGTATGTTCTTTTGAGATGAGTGTTTTAGTTGGTTGAATTCTTTTGAGATGAGCTCCTCTTGATTGAGGTGAATATGCTCAGATCGAGTTACTCATAGGTGAGACTAATGACCTCTCTAGCCATGCTACTCTAAGGAGAGTGCCTTTTTTGATCTGACTCCTTTGGGGAGAGTACTTCTGTTGGTTTGTACAACTCGCCTAGATGCTTGGTCCATGCATAGGAGCATATAGGAATCATTCAAGCAATTGCCATTCCTTTATTTTGTTTATAAACGTTGTTTATATGGTGCGAGTTTGATTTTGCTAATTAATTGATTGTTAATATTTTAAGTGAGATATTGTAGATCCTCCTTGAATCTTTAAATATATTTTTGGTTCACACATACAAGTTAGCATTGTCCAAGAGAATATATAAAAGAGTGGATTTTTAAATTTCTACAATTTGGTGCATCTCAACTAGTTGTGGAAATATTTTATTACTTCTAGGATGACATAATATATGTTAGAATGCATGGAGGTGATAAAAAATGGGGCTTAACTTGTGCGTAGAGATGATGGATATTTTAAATGTAAACTTAGGGTCATGATTGTAGAGTGAAGTAGCTAGGTGATTGAGAAATTATTCAACATAAGTGGATTGGAGTTTGATGGATGAATTGAAGGTACTCCTAAATTCATTTTGTAAATGCATCCTTTGAAATAAAAGAAAAAAATATGTAAAATAAAAATATTTTTTGTGTTCATGGAATATAAATGACTCAAGAGGAGACGGTGTTCATCTTAGCAAGAAAGTGAAGATATTAATGAAACCAAATTGACATTTGTGAAATTATTGCTGCTAATGAGCTCTTAAGAATGCTTTTGATTTTTGTGCATTGGATATCCAACCCGCATGAACCCTTGATCTTCTAAAGGGAAGATGAAAGAGGAAAATGATTGAGGAATGAGAGGGTGGTAAGGCTACCAAAAATTAATCAAAACTTGAAATCTCTTGAAACTCACTCAAAATTGATTAGATCGAGCTACTCGCTAACTAAAATCTTTTTTGAGTTTGCCTCGACTTGCTTGAATATTGTTCTGACTTGTTATGTAAGTTTAAATATTTGCATAAAATATATAATGCACATAAGATTAGATATGTTATATATAAAATTATTCATATTTATTTAAATATTTAAATAAAAAATAATTTAGAGTTGACTCAAATTTTTTTGAAGTCAACTCAACCTTGAGTCAATTCAAGTTGAAATCAAAATTTTGTATTTTAAGTTGGGCTAAATCCGTTGTATATTGGACCCAATGAAGTTGGCGTTTTTTTATGAATGTAATGATAACAGATAAGAAGGTGGGTGTGGAGCATTAGAGGGGAAAACATATAGAAGGGGGCATTTAAGAGGACTCATGTCCAAGTGGCAAGTCTAAGTGAAAGCAGCGACAACGACCATATAAAGGTGATGAAGGAAGTAACATCAATGATGGTGTTTCAACTTGAATGGTGGTACTTGGGATATGTTGGAGCTCATGGCTAGCATCTAATTGATGATGTCACTTAATATGTTGGTACAAGCTCTTGGTAAGTTAGATACGCATAAAAACTAGTGGCGACACCTTGAGCCATATTGTGGAAAAAACTTAATTTCTTACTGAAAGGAGTATTAGGCAGTTTGGTGGCTTTGGTGTCAACTTTGACATCTTACACCAAAGGAGAATAAATAAATACAATTGTAATGGCAACACAAGAGGGAATGTTAAAGAGGATATTGGGTTTGTAAAGAAAGCATAAGATGATGCAATAAAGGAGAAGGATGAAGGAAATATCTTAAAAACATAATCATGATGTCAAGTAACAATAGTAGGTTGGATAACACTATATGGAACACAAGCAGGAAAGAGTTGTAGAAGGGATTAGGGGTATTAAAAAAGGATGAGGGGATTTGTGGATTGCAAAAAATCCCGAACCTTGATCTTTTAAAGCATTAAATTGGCATTTATCATTTCATTCTTGAAGATACTCAATCGAGGGGAAACCATTCTCATATGTCACAGTGACGGTTGCACTTCATCATTGGAATTATGATTCTAGGGAATCCCAATGTTTTTATCGTTGAAGAACTAGATAGATAAACTGTATGCTGTGTCACAACAACAATGCACTTGTACTTCATCATTCTAACTTTGATTTTAGGGAATCCCAATGTTATTAGCAATGAGGAACTACGTAGTCAAAATTGACCCCCCTCTTGCCAATATGGGTTTGTGGAAGCGGTTGATATTTGTAGGTTTGTGAGGTTGATTGTGGAGTTACTTTTTGATTTCAAGTTAACAATACAACAAAATCATTGCTTCTTGGCTACCCTCTAAAGTCAACCCTTTGTAGAGTAAGCAAAAAGTAATTCACAAAGTTCATATATTATTATGGTAAGCCCAATTTTTGGGATGTTTGTAAAAATCTTATCTTTGTTTTTATAGTAACATCAACCATTTTGGCTTTGGTAAATAATGTAGTTGAATCAGAAAATTTTAGTTGTCTAATTGAAACAATCAACATAAGCAAGGCACTCTTAGGAAAGATAAGAGGATAAAAAAATCATTTGTACTGCATGCAAAAGTACCAATGCACACACTGCTCTTATCTTTGAAGGCGTCCAACATTTAACATTTAGGTGAAGCATCATGGAAGGTACCAATCAGAATTTCTAAAAGTTATATAAGTATATATATTTAATGTCTATTACTATCAAAATTATTTTTAAGTTATTTCGTTCATAAACATCAACAAGCATGGTAGTGATGTAGGATGTTTTAGGGTCTATGGTTACTAATGATTTAGAATGATCTACGCAAATCATGTAGACACATTAATGCAAATTTGAATATATATGTGCATTGAAAATGCAATACATGCGCATTGGGACAAGAAAATTAACAGCTGGAGAATAGATTTTAATTTAGTAAATTTTTATTAACTTTTTTTTTTTTAATTTTAGTTAATTTTTATATGCGTTTGGGATTTTTGTTTTAGTTTTATCAAAAGCATGCTATTAAGTTGATTCCTACAGAGCCAGGTTATGTTATGTAATTTCTATGCTAGTTTGGTTTGGTTCTCTATTTTGGGCTGTAATTATAATCTAGTTATCGGGATGATCCATGTTCTATGGATTGGTCTGTATATAGACACATGCATGCGCCTATAACTTCAATTCAAAGACCTCTTCATGCCCTAACTACCATTGGTATCCTCACATCTAACAATGTCCTACCTTTCATTGTGTTTGTCTATTTGTATATGGGTCTTGCAGTTTTTATTGACGCACTAGTGAACCATCCCAAAATAATGCTGGATATGATCTATGTTTTGAATATTGTGGCTAGTTCTAGATTGCCAACTTTGGTCTCTTTTATCTTTGTTAATTGAGTTGAGGTTTTGTGATTATAAATACAAGAATACTGAGGTGTATAAAATTAATTCCAATAATAATTTCTTTGAATATTTTATTTACTCATTATGCTTGAGTATTGGTTGGATGTGAATCTAAACGTTGTTTTTCATTCATCTCCTTGCATTCTTACTTGATATAACTTCTCAAATATAATTCTTAAAATATTATAATTCCTATTATCATATCTAACACATTATCCAATTTAGATATTGAAAATTGATCTTTAATGGTTATCTTATTAATTGAATGCTATCACATATACACTAATTTATTTCTTAGATGTACGAAATATCAAAACTACATCAGGTTTTGAACTCTCACAAATTCTATTTTAAGCACCTTTTAAGCTTCAACTCAGGATGGCTTGTACTTAAAGGCTGGCATAAGATAATAATTAAAGATATAATTATAAGCTTTCGTGAATGGTTGAAGGAGATTAAGGGTCCGTTTGGGACAACTTTCTTGTTCTTGTTGCTTTGCTTTTCAAATCTCAAATACAATTCTGTTTGGCTATTGTTTTCTTGTTGATTTCTCATTTAGGAATTTCTGTGGTGGAAAATTACTTTTTATAAAAAGAGTTGCTATGTGTGGGAGCTTTAAGAAAGCAGCTACTTAATTTTTCAAAAAATAACTTATTTATAATATCCATTGCATATTTTAAAAAAGTTGCTTTCCCACAATAGCATTACAATTACTTTTACAAAACATTATAGTCATTCCAAACAGACCCTAAGAGAGAGAATGAAAACCATTAGATAATGTTATAAAGATATATATTATTAGCGGATGATGGCTTCTCACTACTCTTGCTTTGCTTGTCCTTCTTCTTCCTTCGTAGTTCCTTGCTTTTTACGAAAGAGTAGCTAATGTGTTGCAACTTTAAGAAAGCAGCTACTCTATTTTTTTAAAAAACAACTTATTTATATTATCGATAGCATCTTTTAAAAAAGTTACTTTCTCACAATAGCTTCACAATTACTTTTACAAACCTCTACAACCGTCACAAACAAACCCCTAAGAGAGAATGAAATCTATTAGATAATGTTATAAAAATATATATTATTAGTGGATGATGGCTTCTTAGTTTTCTTTCTTTTCTTAACCTTCTTTCTTCTTAGGTTTCTTCTTGCTTATCGTGTGCATCATTGCAACTCATGTAATTATCCTTTTTTTTTATACAACATGATTTAGTTATCTCTATATAGGCTATGTGATATGATTTGAGGATTAAATCAGCACCCAAAACAGCCACAAGAACGAAATTAGCACCAAATAGTGAAAAATAACCACCAAACTCAAGAGAAAACAACAATGGTATGCAAGAACAACACTAATAAAGCTGAAATAACAATCTTCAATCAAAGAAACACAAGATACAATTGATTCACAGTTCGAGAGGTGAATCGACTCTCCCCTAATTTCCTTGCAGCAACTAGGAACCTAAAATCACCTAAGAAATAACTTCAGAAAATTTTTGCATAATCCCTCACACATACAAACTTCCCCACTTAAAAGCACCCCTAATCCCACCATAAATGCACCTCACATTTCCTCCATTGATCTCCCCTTAAACTTTTCCCACCATAAATGCACCTCACATTTCCTCCGATGATCTCCCCTTGAACTTTTTCCTCCTATTGATCTGAAATGAGGTGGTGTGACCCACAAAGCTGCCTCCCAGGAGGGTGAGGTCCACAGACTTATTACTATGTCCGTCCAAGTATTTCTGCCACTTTTCTAGGTTTGATCAATCCTTGTGGTGTTGCGTGGTCTTCATTTCATCATGTGGCTTTATCTAATCTAGTTTATGTTAGCTTACTTTTGATGCACCATCTTGATTCACTTAACCTAACAAGTTGGTTAGTCAAATCCAATGTCAAGCGAGCCTTCTGCATTAGTTTTATGCTAAAATTTACTTCGCAAATATACCATAACTATAGAATCTCTAGCAAAATCTTTCATTGGAAGATTGTTCTCATCTCTTCCAAAAGATTTTAGTTGTTGTGCTTTATCTCTGCTCTAATTATCTAATTTATTAGAATCTTCTCTAATTTAGTTTTTCGTTAGCAGGCACAAGACAAGGCTACATATTGGACAGTTGGTGAAGGACACCTCAGCAAAACTTAAAGAAGCCAGCGAAACCAATCATCATGCAGAAGTTAGCGTGAGTACTCGTAAAGTTATTTATTTTCAACTTCTGCATTTTCAGTCTTTTCTTATATACTCATTACTTTAATTATCCCTCAGTTTTATTCTGTTTTTAATCTTGTTTTGGGCGGGATAACTTTGTATTACCATGAAAATTATTCATCGCATGAAATAGTTAATTATTGAATATAATGTTGGCTTAACAATTTAGTGAAGGCGTTTTAAGATTGTTACATCATAACTTTGATATGCTTACTTCCTCGTTGAAGCCCAAATAGAAGTTGTAGATAGCCTAATTAAAATTCTTGGCAGTGTTGTTTCTTTTGCATATCATCAGTAGAAACAGCTGCGACAGTCTTTATACCAACCATTTCCTGTCAACATATGAACATTTATTCTTTAATCATTTACATTCAAATATGCACTTGCGCGTCTCATATTAATCCTAAGGCATTACCTTGTTTTGTTTTTTTCAACCATCTGGTTGTTTTATGTCCTCATACCATCAGAACACATTTTCTATTTCTTTTTTCTCCACAAATTCTAATTATATGGTTTCTCAAATGGAGTCATTGTTCATTTATTTTCTTTTGAACGTAAACAAAGGCACTTAGCCCTTTTTTTCATATATTAGTATCACCTCATTCTCTTTGCTTAAATGCTGAAATGACAGCAAAGCAAGAAGATCGCTGATGCAAAGCTTGCAAAAGATTTCCAAGCGGTGCTGAAAGAGTTTCAGAAAGTTCAAAAGCTTGCAGCTGAGAGAGAAACAGCATATAAACCCTTTATACGCGAAGCAGTTCTTCCTTCAAGGTCTGGATCGTTTGCTTTTCACGTAGGCAGTTCTCAAGCTTAACTGAATTTTGTAGCTTATATTTATATCTGATAGTGTAATAGTTATCCGCAGCAAGATGACATTTACTGGATGTTGTCTTAGATACTAATTCTAATAGTCTATCGTGTTTAAAGTTGTATTATATCAGTTTATGCATGTGTTGACCTCAATACTAATGTCGGGGTCAAGTCGATAGCGCACGGTGAGTTTCAAAAGTGAAAGAGTGCGGCGTCGTGCATAACTATCCCGATAACACCTGTTGGCCGAAAATTCAAATAACCGAAATAGTCTTCGTTCTCAAAACGGACAGCGTCAGCTTGTCCGAAGCAACATATATAGCTAAGATCGACGTCGATGTTGATATGGATCGTCGTCCAACAAAAAATTAAATTTTGTATGCACGTGAATTGAGGCTGCATTGACGTTTACGAACAATGACGATATGAAGACCGAGTTGATGCATGATTAATAAACATAATAATAACTTTTATCAATTTTTATTTAAAATTAATTACAAAATAATTAAAAAAAATAGATGAAACTAAAAAAAAAATCTAAATAATTATATTCCTAAATTACCCTCCCTCACATAACATGCTCCCTCATACACTCTCGGCTCACTCGTGACTCTACTCACGTACATGAAGAAAATTCATATATTAAAATACATTCTCTCGGTTTCAATATTTCTACGATAACTTCAAAAATTTTGAGCTGAACTCGATCCTTTGTTAGCAAGCAAACAAAGTTGATAAGGTTAAACTAATGAAATGACAATACCTATAAATCTTGAATGATAGATGTGTTGAAAACTAATCTCAACCAGAGAGGATCTTGCTTTTTAAATGCCTCCCAAACTTATGAAAATACAAATATTTAACGTGATTTCAAAATCATCTCGATGATGGCCATATTAAAAGTTAATATCAACCGGAGGGGTATTAATATTTTAAATGCCCATAAATCTTAAAATTAATCTTTAAATGGGCTCTAATTTTAATAAAAGTTCAAAACTCAAAAACCACTAAAATTTAAGATATTCAAGATGAAATAAATAACCCAATAACTTAAAATAAAAAACCATCAACCCTTCGTAACAGTTTGTCGAGGTGGATAAATTTGGAAATGAATACTCATAGGAGCGTAAACTCAAAAGTATAGTGCACTTATATTTCACCAAAAAGAAATATTTCCTATGCGTTTTTCAATCGTATTGTGCAAATATATTCATGACATATAAGTGCACTATACAAGAGCATTGAACAACATGTATGCATACCATTGGCAATGAAAGTGCATTTTTTGCAAATGCATTAGTAGATATATATCATACTAATATGTAAATGCATAACGTAAAATGTACTGAAAAGTATGCATCCGCATGGACCTTGACGAGTGTGACATGTATACATGTGATTTTTGAGGATGCTACGCAGATAAACAATCATATATGAATTTTAAATATACCGCTCTAAAAGTGTGCAAACATACATTATACAAGTGTACAATATAGCACACATATTATTTAAAATAAAATTTAACTAAATCGTATGTGCTCCGATAAGTGTTTATGCTCCTAAACCCTTACTTGAGAATGTTGTGCGGGTCAAAAGTGAATTTAAGTTTATGTTCGATCCTTCTCTTCGAATGGACCGAAGTTGACACAACTTGAACCAACGAATAAATACACGGTCATAGTGTCTATAGGAGATCGGGTTTAACTCCTAATTTTTGGATTTATGGGTACTATCATTTATATTGGTAACATGTTCAACTCGCTAACATCTGTGATGTTGGGAAGGAACGTTAGATCTTTGTATGCACTAGTTATTAAAAGGATGAATTGTCAGATAACTCTGTTTGGTTGATATCTTTCCAAGGCCACCGATCGCCCATAACAATAGCATAGCCACCCATGTCGCATGCTAATGAAGTACTCGGCAACCTGTAAGGAGCGCCCTTTAAAGATTAGAGTATACTTGTCATGACGATCGGTGTCATCGACAATGTCCACTCCCATCAAGTTGTTTGGCTGACTGTCGAGCACTAGTTGATGCACTAAACGGAAATGGTAAGCGACGAGGTGCAAGGTGAAGAAGAAGAACTGCACACCCTCTTTCTCCAGTGTGGATGAATCCCTCATAAGTTGCATGATGATAGTGAATCCCCTATTTGAGAAATATGAGGGATATACAAACAACCAAATGTTCTCTGGATGTGGATCCAAGCGTAGATGTAATGTCAAGAGTTGCATCATGCCCATCGAGCGCAGGGTTCTTTGAAATGGTTTTGAATGTTCTGAAAATCTTGTTGAGAACCACATGAGCAAGAGAAATACATTCTCCGTGTGACAAAAGGTTGGCCGCTAACAAAGTATTACACCGAATGGCGCCTCCTTTTTCAAGGAGGACAAATGTACACAGTCAGCAAATTAAAAATCCAACATGGAATAATTCTTTGCTCATACTTGGAAGAGCGGGAGACGTATACTATATTAGTGGATGGTTCTACAAGATCTTTTAAAAGGTATCTTGCAAATGAATAGAGGGTTGATTGAGCTCCTCCTTCTGAATGAAGCTGTAGATCCATATGTCTAGAGGGATAGTGGCCTGGGAGCGCATTGATATCTTGGCCGCTTTATAAACTCGTCGAGTGGCTTAATGCATTCAAAAGCACTACTCGCAGAATCAGTTCTCCCTCCTACTCCCGTTCGAGGAAGGCCTTCTACGGAATAGTTCCTCATATGGAGGAATGCATTCTTTATATCAATGTCCAAAAAACGGTTGAGCAAAAACGTATTGCAGCTCCCATAGCATAATTGTCAGCTCCTTAGGGCCCACCCAACAAGTATTCCTTAATGGTCCCAAAATTCTACTACTAATTTTATCCAATAATGGGGGATACTCTCAAAGAAAAACAATGAAGCATATACGACCTTGCATATATCTGTTTCTTTCAAGATATTCTTGTGAGCTTTTAAGATATACCTTGCGCAGGGAACATATATGTGCGCAGGTTCGGAGAAATGTCCCACTGGAGAATCCCTAGGCAACTCATGCGTAGCAGATTGCAACTAGCGGTGGCTCGGCAACCTTGATTGTCCAACTTGCTCGATGTGTTGGCAGTCGGCTCCAAAATATCGCACATACCAAAGCTCACATGAACGACATTGCTCTCTAGTGGATTATATTTCATACACTTCAATTTGATGGTAGTCAGGCCTCCATTCGCAAAACGGACAACACCAATGTGTCCGAAGCAACATAAATAATTAATATCGACACTCATATTAATTGAGATCGTCGATCGGTACAAAAATTAAATTTCATGCGTGCGAATCAAGTCAGTATTGATGCACGTGAATGACGACGACATGGAGATTGATTTGATGCACGATTAATAAAAAACATAATAACTCATATCAATTCTTTTAAAATTAATTACAAAATAATAAAAAAGAGATGAAATTAAAAAGAATCTAAATAATTATATTCCTAATCTACCCCCATCACATAAAACACTCCCTCATTCACTCATGGTTCACTCAAAACTCCACTCACGCACACGCATGCCCGACCCTCTCTCCCGCTCTCAGCTCTCTCTTCGTCGCATGTCCTACCCGTTGCCTGCAACTCCCACCACTGTCACCAAGGTAATATCCTATCTTCTTCTTCTTCTCTTCTTCTTTGTCTTCTTCTTTCCTTCTTTCTTTCTTCTTCTTTCATTTTTTTTTTCCTTTCTTCTTCGTCTTTTCTTCTTTTTTTCTTCCTCTTCTTCTTCTCATTCCCACCTTTTTCTACTTCTTCCTCATCATCCTCTTTCCTAAACCTAACACTAAGCTAACCCTAATTTGTTGATCTCTACCTCTACATCCTTCAAATCACAATGCTCCTTCACAAAAAATCTTCCCCAACTCCACCAAAAAGCCCCATCATCTTTCACTTTCTCTCTCTATATCTAAAGAGAGAAAATTCATAATTTCTCTTTTCAAACATCTCATTCTTCATCTCAAATACTTCCCACTCTCATTGCTTCCTTTCCCTAACTAGAGAGAAAAAAGGACTCACACTTGGTCTGATGTTCCCCGCCTCCAACATCTCCCGGATTAGCTTCTCAATCTCGTCCTTCTGAATCTATGGGTAGTGGTATAGCGGGACACTAATCGGTGACACCCTCTCCCTCAAGGTCATGGCGTGCTTGTCCTCTTGGGAGTGGTAAACCCTGTGGTGGCTGAAAGACCTCACTGAACTACTGTATTAGTGGCTATATTGAGTCAGAAATGTCTCCCCCCTCCATCCTAATCCCCTCAACATGCTGCAGCTAAATCACATTTGAGGCATAACCCCCTTGCCTGTTTATCCTACACTTCCGCTTCCACCATTGAGTTGGTCCTTACACCTCTCTTGAATAGAGGATCGCTTGTATCTTAGTATTTTCTGGTTCCTTTCATCAAATAATATAAAATATCTACTGTTTTATAGATTTGCTTGGAGTTTTGTGGAGATTTCTCGCTGATTTTCCAAAATTGATAAGTTTCGCTTGAAAACTTGAGTGCCAGGCTTTCCTTTCATTTCACTGCCATGTAAAGTTTTAGTTAATTTGTGGGAGTAATGTTGTAGATCCAAATAACAACTGAAGCTTTATGCAGGTTGCAACATTTCTGCATTCATTTTTATTCGTACTGTTTAATATTCTAAATATGTAGTGCCATGTTTGTGCAGCTACACTGCAAGTGAAGTTGATATTGGTTCTGAAAAAACACCAGAGGAGCGTGCTCTGTTAGTGGAATCTAAAAGGTGTGAGAGTATTTCATGTTCTTCATTTGTTATATATGCTGATGATTATATTCCTGAATTTACTATTTATAAATTGATCTTATATGCATGAAAATTGTTTTTCCTGGCATTCAGATCAATTTGACCTCGCATGACTTGGACTTTGGGCATTATTACAAAAATGAATGTAGAAACTCAGCTCGCACCTTTCGAACCATGCTAACAATGCATGGCATTTCCCTTGATACAGCCACGCAGATTACTGCTGATCATAATTTCCTGAAATATGGCCTTTGAACTAATTGTGCAATTGTTTTTTCCCTGGAATATTCTGTTATTCTTTTCATGCAACTTAGCTATGCATGAATCTTAATTTTATTTAAATTATGTTCAACTTCTGCTGGCATAATTATTACTAGAACTATATGCTTGCGCACACAAAAGAAAACATTATGTCTTATACAAATGTGCAGTTAATCGTCAAATCTGTTAGTCACATTTAGGAGAAAGTATTAGCCTTTTGTAGGTAGAATGATTTCATTGGTTTGTCTAAGCATGCTTTGAACTGCTGTAACTATTCATTTGTCTCCACCTGTAACTGAAAGTTATTGTAGTCTGAATTTGATGAAATTATAATATGTTGATTGGATGCATTCAAGAACTTTTTTGACCATCATGAATTATTCGGTACTTCAGGCAGGAGGTATTGCTATTGGATAACGAGATTGCTTTCAATGAAGCTATCATCGAGGAGCGACAGCTAGGCATACAGGAGATTCAACAGCAAATTGGTGAGGTGAATGAGATATTCAAAGATCTTGCAGTGTTGGTTCATGATCAAGGAGTTATGATTGGTGAGTTATTCTTCTTCGATTCTATCCTTATTGATTATTTTGTAGTTTGCTAACCATCATTAATAATTTGCAGATGATATCGACTCCAATATTGACAACTCCCGTGCGGCTACTGCACAAGCAAAAACTCAATTAACCAAAGCATCGAAGACACAAAAATCAAACTCATCTCTGGTACAACACATGATGTTCTTCTCACCAATATCCTCATTTATAGTCGTCTTTTTTTTTTTTTTTCTAAGCAATATGTAATTGGTTCTACAGGGCTGCTTGCTATTGGTGATATTTGGGGTTGTCCTACTCATATTAATCATAGTCCTGGCTGCTTGATGGGGTTTAAAATTGATGTGATGTGATATGATCCAATGACATATGGCATCGGTTGTCTGGTGTGAAATTAGTCTGGTTGCAAGGTTATGTGGTTTTCTTGATTTCTTTAGTGCCTTACTGCCTTGATGTTTGCGTTGAGATTGTTTACCCGTGTGAGTAATTAAAATTGAGCCCATATTACGTTTGTTAATATCCATAACATAAATAAATTCCAGATTTCAACACACAAGATACAACTATCTTAAGTTTGAGCTTGTGCTAGTCCGCCCATACGTTATCCATATGTTATGGGACCATTGATTTCCTCCCATATTAGGATTCAGGAGGTTACCATGACAGATTGGCCAAAATGGATGCTTACTTCCTAAAATAATATTCCGATTCAATATTTGTAAAGTGAAGCTGCCCCGCCCCCGCCCCCGCCCCCGCCCAATTTTTTGAGAGATGGTTATGTAAATTGTTCTGTTCGAGTTGCAGAGAGAGCTTTTCAGGCCATCTGATTTTCCTTGTTGAAATTTTGACTAGAGCGGTTGTAGTTGTCTTCTTGAGTCTCGACAAGTGATTGAATTATGGTTAGCTTTTCAGTGGAGCTCATGATATAATATAATTCTGCTGAAAAATAAGCCTTCGTAGGCTTACAACCCTTGGAGGATGTCCTAAAATTACACAAGCTGCGCCACTCAATTATATGACATTTAAAATAATAATAACAATAAAGAGAAACACCTAACTTATTTAATCATTACATAGAAGAAACTAATTATTTTCATATTTGTATCCTTACTGCATACTTGATAATAATAAAATTTGATCTTTAATAACTAAATTGAATGAATTTACCAGAAACCTCTAATATTTAAATATACTTGTTTATTAAACGCTGTAGAAAATAAAACTACATTGCAAAAGATGAGAGGTTAAACTACAATAGAATAATAAATTGAGCCTTAGGAAGACTCCATTGGATAGTGCTATTGCCGTTTCATCTGGAATCGTAAGGCATTAACTACATACAATAAGCAAATAAAGGTTGAAATAAATAAATACACCACTAACTACATTTATTATTCGTCAAATACATCAAAATTTCCATTTCCACAAACGACCTAACCATCCGAACTCTTTTTTTAAAAGGTTGAATACAAAAAACCAATGGAATGCTTGCTGTTTCCTATTTTAAAATTCGAACGCGAGAGATCTGTAAATGTAATAAAATAGCAGCCATCCGCTACATGGTTGTCAGAGTGCAATAAAAAATAAACAAGTTAAAATTTCTGAACAAGGCATTATGTATAAAAGAGACAGACAATACAAGAATTTAGAGACAGAAGCAGTAGTTAACAAGACCAATTAAGAGACACCATCAGACAACAACATGCATGGACGCAGTAAAACGCAACTTTGCCAGAGAGAGATCAATCAACGAGCGAACGGGCGTATGTATTTAGCCGACGACCTTCCTAGAATAGCGCCTGGCAGAGGGTACCTCATATGAACGCGTCAGGAAATCAGTGTGGCTATGCCAACCCCCAGCCTTCAACGATGGGGGTGGTGGAGGAGGCCTTGCACCACCAGATGCTGATCCTGATCCTGATCCAACAAAACTCAGCTTTGCTAGCTTTTCCGCCACTTCATCATCTGATGCAGATGCCTTGCTCGATGATCTCCTCATTGTATTAGTAAAATTGCGGGGGAGCACTGACCTCGCCTCATCCGGTATCCTCTGCATGCTCTTCTTGCTTATTATTATATTCTCCCCCACTGACCTCAACAAACCTTGGTTTTGCCTTGCTGGTGGCTGGTATCGTGGATGCTTCAGACTATTCTTCAATTTCCCACTCTTCTCAGCTTCCTGCGAATTTTAACCAATTCAATGTCAAGGCACCAGACCATCGAGTTAAACACATGAAATCCCACACCACAACCATAATGTAAATCACCTGCTGATCCATGGAGAGCTTTCGCTGCACCCCTAAAAGCCAGATATTCAAAAAAAAAACCCGTAAGTAATCAATCTTTCAGAGTCCGGATTATCCAATTAAAGTTCACGCATTCATAATTGAAAAGATCTTACCCAACACCTGTTAGGTAAATGAATCAAAATAATACAACATGAAAAACATAGATAGATAAAAAGTACCTGACTTGAGAGAGCAATTTATCTTAGCACGGAGCACATTGCTTGCAGGCTTGTTGCTTGACAGAGCTCCAGTTGAATACCTTCTACCACTCTTCTGCTCCAACGAACCTTTACTTCCAACTGACAAATTTTACCAAAAAATAAATTGCATCAAAACTCCGCTGTACTGCAAAAAATGTACAATAACAAATATAAACAAACCAGATGGAGGAGTATTTGGAACCCTCGGACGAAGAGATGGAGGAACATAATAGGAGGCCTGACAGATTGAATAATTAAATCAATATTAAGAGCCGTATGTCTAAAGACTGAAAGAACATTTATACCACGAAGAACCATAAAGCTTCTCACCTGGAAAAAAGGATGTTGGAGTACCTCTGCTGCCTTTGGTCTTTTGTTGGGGTCCCACGCGCAGAGAGACTGCACATGTATATGAAAGAGATTAATCTTGAAAATCTAAATCATGGTTTTCACACTACAGTTCGTAAAACTTCATTTATTTAAAAAAGTATTTTAACTAGTCTATACCTTAATAAGATTGACTGCATTCTCACTGGCTGAGGGGATTAGTTCTGACAAATTGGCACAAGGAACCTGCCATGGTATATGCAACACAATATACTTCATTCAATTTGGATAACTTGAATCGCTTGTGGAACTTAATAATTAAACAATACAAACTAAAAGACAACATTAAAAAGTAAATACTTAGGAATCAATCAGTGAATTTTTAAATAAAGGAACCATGCTACTCTATTGTACTCTTCCTTCACTACGGGAAAACCAAGCCAACTTATATGAAACATATATATATACAAAAAGAGTAAAATAAAATAAAATACTAAAAAACAATAAAAAATAACTATTGAATGAACAATCGGTAATTCTATTACTGAAGTGTTTTTAATTGCTTCAGCAATGCATCATAACAAAACAAACTCGATTTGACTGTTCAAATCAAATTTGGCAAGGATACTTAAAAAAAGCCAAAAAAAAAAAAAAAAAGACCCGGCTTCAAGGAATAGCAGAGATATTTGCTACTACTGCTTAAGATTGGGGAAAATATTAAAATTACCACAGCAACAACATCGCAGGCACAACTATCAATTTATATTAACAAACACTTCCTAATTTCTTACCGTACTAATAGTACAATCTCTATCACCCTACAGCTGAATTTAATTAAGGCTCTACCTCATGCCTTCAGTAAAATTTAAGTTAACGTTAAGAAATTAAGACAGCACTATCTTTATACCCAACTATACCCCTACATATATTGATCGCAATGCACTTTTGGCAATATCAAGAACTATTATCTAGCGGACGGTCAAATCAACATTGGAGAATGTCAGAAAAGTGATAAAATGGGAAGAATGCCCATAATGAAGCAATTAGTCTTGTTAAAGTCACAATCAAAAATACATTTAAAACCGAAATGAAAAACAGAATGAAAAAGGTTATTGCTATAAACACGTTCAGTTAACTGTTTCACAAAAGGATATCCAAAATTCACAGATCGTCATCATCATCATTGGCCTTCTCCCAGAGTATCTGGGGTCGATTTTCAAAATCACAGAACAAAGGCAAAAAATTCAATTCAGTTCTCACTACAGTCCTGATAGAAGGTCTAATGAAAACTTAGAGAGGCTCATTACCATTAAACACTTCAGGTATCCAATAATTTTGTAGCATGCATTTAAAATAAGAATAGAAGAAAGAACCTGTGGAAACTTGTAACTCATGGCATCAGCAAGTTGGAGGCCTTCAGCCCAGGTGCCATGATCAGGGCTACCAATTACACTACAGATTTTGTGAATTTCATCTGCTTCGCTGCAAAGTCCATAGAAAAAGAATCAGACCAACTTTAGATCTTAAAGCAACAGCAACATCATGGGACTACATACAACGATAACCCCATAATACGGCATGTGGCATGTGGTAATATAGATGTTACGTTTAGGGTTCATATTAAACAAAGGAAGACTACAAGCTTTGCATGAAATTATACAAAAGCTAAATTTTGTTATTCCTACGAGTAAAAGCCTACAGTAATGATTCTTGAACATAAAACCTTCAATAAGATAGCATGAATTATACCAATATAGGAATCAAACGTTGCAGACTTTTTAAAATAGCTTAAAATATTACACTGCTGGCACAAATTAGATCAAGAGATTACTTTGAGCCTGGAAAAAGAGGATGAAGAGTGAAAAGTTCAGCCATTATAGCACCCATCGCCCACATATCTAGAGAAAGAAAACATGAGTCCTCAGAATCATCACGTGTAAAGCAAAGATGTGTACTATATATTCAACCAATATAAATCACTCACCAACTGCTGAATCATATAAAGAAGACTGCAGCAAAACTTCTGGCGCCCGATACCTAAATTATTCCGGTGCATCATTCAATAATACAACACTACAAAATAGAGAAAAAGTACAAGAACAAAAACAAGAATTTCAGTAGCACTACCAGCGAGTAGAGACATATTCTGTATATGGTGGTTGTGAGCACAATTCACGAGCAAGGCCAAAATCAGCAATCTTTATAATCTCTTTGGTGACCAATAAGTTCTCTGTAAAATTTCACCATGATCTCCATCAGTATAATAAAAAGGAAGAAAACACCAGAAGGCTACAGAGGTTTTTAGGTCATGAACAAGATAAGTCCTTTCGCAATCACAAAAGAATACAAACTATAATGATTATAAATCATTTTCATCATATGTTGGACCATTTTCTACACAAAAAGACATTATGAACACTGACAAATGTACCACATGTATCACTCAACCAGAATGAATCAAGTATTCATAAATTCAAAACCCAATAAAGCAAATAACAACTAACAAGTAACAACCATACAAGACAATTTCCAATTGATAGCACTTGCAAGTGGGTAACCAGTCTTACGCAAAGAACTAAGCCATGCATTTGAATCACATAAACGAAAAAGTATAAAAAACCCAATGCAAATGAAAAAACATTACTGCACCCAATTATACAGTCCAAACCAAATATTAAACTACCAAGTTCCATAGGGAAAGGGATGACGAAAAATATATATATATAATTACTCAAAAGAAAGTATACGAGCAACAAAATGTATGAGGTAAATGACCATTCATAACCATCAAACTAATTTGTAGCAAAAAATCCATGTCCAGAAAGTGGTTATTAGATTTAGATCAGGATGTCCATAAAATAGTTATTAAATTAAGATCAGTATTTCAATAGAATATTTGGTATTACTTTCTATTTTTATTTTGAGTGGAATGTGTTGATTCCTGTTTTTAAGAATAAAGTTGAAGCACAAGAGCGTGCGAATTCAAGAGGAATTAAGTTAGTGTGTCATGCTCTAAAACTTTGGGAGAGAGTTATTGAATATAAGGTTACGACGTAATACTAATGTTTCTCAAAATCAATTTGGATTCATGTCGGGTAGGTCTACTGTGAAAGCTATATATTTATTGAGAGGTTTTATGGGGAAAATAGGGAGGAGGGTATACAAATGATATTTAATGATTTATGGAAAGCTTAGGATAAAGTTCCAAGAGAAGTGCTATGGAAAGTTTTAGAAAAGAAAGGGGTTAATAGTGCTTATGCTCAAGTCATTTAAGGATATGCATGCAAGAGTTGTTACTTGTGTTCAAACACAAGGAGGTTGGATCAAGCAGTTGGATTACATCAAGGATCAGCTTTAAGCCCATCACTTTTTGGTTTAGTCATGGATGTTCTTACTAGACATTTGCAAGAGGATGTACCCTAGTTTATACTTTTTGTTGATGATATTCTTCTTCTTGATAAGACTAGAGAGGAAATTGAAAGTAAACTTGAATTATGGAGGTCAACCTTTGAGTCTAAAGGTTTTAGCTTGAGTAAATTTAAAATCAAATACATTGAGTGTAATTTTAGTAGTAATATATCTAATGGGGGAATTGTGACTTTGGGCGATCAAGTCATTAATAAGAGTACGCCTTTTATACATCTCATATCTATTGTCTAAAGTGATGGTTAAGTAGATGGGGATATTATTAGTAGAATTCAAGTTGGATGGTTGAAGTAGAAGACTAGAAGAATACATCGAGCCTAATGTGTGATAAAAAAGTACCCCTCAAACTTAAGGGAAAATTCTCTAAGATGGTGGTGATACACTAGGTTGGAGTAGCTCCAGTAGAAGATAAGATTAGAGAGAGTCGTCTTAGATGGTTTGGTCATATAAAACGGCGGCCTTCCGATGACCCGGATAGGAGAGTAGAGGTATTAGAGTTGACTTATGTTAAGAAAGGTAGGGGTAGACCTAAAAAGACTTGGTTAGAAAATATTAGGAATAATATTTTTTTATTAGATTTAAACAAGAATTTGACTTTTAATAGGACACAATGGAGAAAAAGGATTCATGTAGCCGACGCCACGTAGTGGGATAAAGGCTTGATGTTGTTGTTGTTGTTGTTGTATGGTGGTGATACACTGATACCTGCAATGTTTTATGGTGCAAAATGTTGGTGATGCAACCAAAAAGAATACACTAAGATTATAAACTAGAAAACTTTTTTTCCATAAAACATAGACAAACATAAATAAGATAACAATAGTATTAAAACAAAGACACACTACAACTTATAAGAGTATGAGAAGAAAGATACAAGTGGAATGGAAATCATGGATAAAAGAAAAAGATAGGAGACCGAGACGAATTAGAATAAGAAAGGTAGAGGAAGATAGCTCGCAAGCTATCACAAACCCACTGGTTATAGTGTCCAAATATTCATCCCATTCAACCATTTTTCCAGCAGCTAAAACAGCCCTATATATAGGAAAAAAAAGTTCAAATGCCACATAAATGTGCTACCCCAAGTAGCCAATAGAAGCCTCACAAGATAGTCCATTTAATGAGTTAATACACTTAGTAATGGTGGAAATCGAACAGCCAGCAGCAGGAAAAAAGGGGGACATCACTATGGGAAAAACAACCAGCATAGGGAAACAAAATATGCATGGAGAACATCAACAACCATCCAAAATCTGCATGGAGAACATTAACAACCATCTGAAATCTACATGCAGTACATTCACAGCCAGCAAAATGGGAATCTAAATATTGCAACCAGCCATTATGGGAAGATATGGACCAAGCCTATTAAGGAAAAAATAACCCAAAGATTAAATACACATATAACCAACAAGGAAGCAAGGAAACATTTAAAAAAAAAAACTAACTTTGCCTGCATCAATTCTCCCCAGGTGGAGAAATCTCATCCCCTGATGAGATTGCCTCAGAACTTCCAAAATGTTCTGATTGAGCATTTTCCGTTTCCTAAATTAAAGATTCATACTTCCTTCGGATCATCTCATTTTCTTGTTCAAACTCGAATTGAAGTAAACACTTTATTTTCATCTCTCTGCACATAAATACAGTAGTCTTTGAATTTTGAGAAGCTCGTTCTGTGGTGGATTAGAAGAACATGCTTGAGATAGCAACCCATTTTGTTGTTGGAAATTTCTCCTCATGAATCCAAGGCATAGTTTGCTAACTTTCTTATTTGCATTCAACTTGTTGATTGTTTTGACTTTCAACCAACAAGGAAGCAAGGAAACATTAAAAAAAATCTAGCTTTGCCTACATCAATTCTCCCCAAGTAGAGAAATCTCATTCCCTAATGAGATTGCCTCAAAACTTCCAAAATGTTCTGATTGCGCATTTTCCATTTTCTGAATTAAAAAGTCATACTTCCTTCGAATCATCTCATTTTATTGTTCAAACTCATATTGAAGTAGATACTTCTTATTTTCATATCTCCCTACACAAAAATACAATTGTCTTTGAATTTTGAGAAGCTCATTCTATAGTGGATTAGAAGAACATGCTTGAGGTGGAACCCATTTTGTTGTTGGAAATTTGTCCTCATGAATCCAAGGCATAGTTGGCTAACTTTCTTATTTGTCTTCAACTAATTGATTTTGACTTTCCATTTTTTTTAAAGAGAGAGAAACTCACACAACTATATAACCTCTATGATACCAAATTGATGCAACCAAAAACACTACACTAAGATTGCAAACTATAAGACAATTTTTCTTCCTTAAAACATAGACAAACATAAACAAGATAATAATAGTATTAAAATAAAGAAATCTCATTCCCTAATGAGATTGCCTCAAAACTTCCAAAATGTTCTGATTGCGCATTTTCCATTTTCTGAATTAAAAAGTCATACTTCCTTCGAATCATCTCATTTTATTGTTCAAACTCATATTGAAGTAGATACTTCTTATTTTCATATCTCCCTGCACAAAAATACACTTGTCTTTGAATTTTGAGAAGCTCATTCTATAGTGGATTAGAAGAACATGCTTGAGGTGGAACCCATTTTGTTGTTGGAAATTTGTCCTCATGAATCCAAGGCATAGTTGGCTAACTTTCTTGTTTGTCTTCAACTAATTGATTTTGACTTTCCATTTTTTTTAAAGAGAGAGAAACTCACACAACTATATAACCTCTATGATACCAAATTGATGCAACCAAAAACACTACACTAAGATTGCAAACTATAAGATAATTTTTCTTCCTTAAAACATAGACAAACATAAACAAGATAATAATAGTATTAAAATAAAGACACACTACAACTTATAAAAGTTTGAGAAGAAAGATACAAGTGGAATGAAAACCATGAATAGAAAAAAAAAAAGATAGGAGAGCGAGACGAATTAGAAGAAGAAAGGTAGAGGAAGATAGCTCGCAAGCTATTACAAACTTGCATGTTATAGTGTCCAAATATTCATCCCATTCAACCATTTTTCCAGCAGCCAAAACTGCCCTCTATATAAGGAAAAAAGGTCCAAATGCCACATAAATGTGCCACCCCAAGTAGCCAATAAAAGTCTCACAAGATAATTCATTTAATGAGAAGTTAATGCACTTAGTATAGGAAAACAGTAAGGTGAAAATCGAATAGCCAGCAAAAGGAAAAAAGGGGGGACAACACCATGGGAAAAGCAGCCAACATAGGAAAATGAAATATGCATGGAGAACATTAATAGCTAGCAAAATGGTAATCCAAATATTGCAACCAACAATCATGGGAAGACATAGGCCAAGCCCATTAAGGGAAAAACAGCCCAAAGATTAAATGCTCATATAGCCAAAGGAAACAAGGAAACATTAAAAAAATAATAATAATAATAAAAGCTTTGCTTACATCAATTGGCCATTAAAAGAGAAGCATACAATTAAGATAAGTGTTACAGAGATGAGGATGCTGAAGTGGACGAGTGGGTTTACTCTTTAGAGGTAGAATGCGCAATGAGCATATATGTGAAAAGGTTGGAGTAGCTTCAATGAACAATAAGAATAGAGAGAGTCATCTTAGATGGTTTGGTCACATAAAATGTCGGCCTTCTGATGACCCAATTAGAAGAGTAGATGTATTAGATTTGGCCTATGTTAAGAGAGGTAGACCTAAAAAGACTTGGTTAGAAAATATTAAAATTTGCCTTTTTTTTAACTAGAGTTAAATGATAATTTAACTCTTAACATAACACAATTGATGCGGATCAAAAGATATAGGGGAGCCTATATCTCTTGATCGCAAGGGACACGACGGACTTCTACGGACGAAAACGACTAAAGACGGGGAAAGAGACGAACAAACTCTTACATTTCAAATTAAAGAAACAAAAAGAAATTAAAAAACACAAACTTGACTCGAAATAACAAGACGACACCCTAAAATTGTTGCACTTGGAGAAGAGGGATACAGGTGGAGTGGCACTTGCGGAGAGACGAAAGAGAATAGAAGCCCGAGAAGAAAGGGTGGAAAGAGCCCGCAGGATTTCCGGAGGGGATGAGAAAGAAGGGTGTAAAGAGCCCGCAGGATTTCCAAAGCCAACCCGCAGGTTAAAACTTCCAAAAATAACTTATCATTCACTTACTTCAAACATAAACAATCCCCCATATTTATAGGTATGAAAGGGAATACAAAGAGACACATTACATTAATAATAAACTAAGCATTAAAAAGCATAGAAAACTTCCCCCCAAGCTCTCGGTTTACACCCAAACCAGGAACCAAGGAGACAGCTGTTAGACCGGTCCAAGGAGGACCGGTCCAGCCGGCCCAGCCCCTTGGGCCGGCTTTGTTTGTTTACGCCAGGAGGGCCGGCGGACACAAGAAGAGGGGAGATGGGTGGGGTCCACTTGAAGTTTGAATTGTTTCTTGGAGCCAAAAGGAGGGGAAGCAAGGGTAATTAGGTCCTTTTGTTTTAGATTTGAATTGTATGCATTAAGTAGGGGAGAAAAGGGGGGATTAGGGTTATGAGATATTTTGTGAAAGTTTTCTTGTTCTCTTTTGGTGGCTAGGGCTCTAGATTGAATTCTAGAGATTTGGAGAGTGCGATCCTCCTCTCGAATAGAGGATCCTTGTATCTTTGCTATTTTCCTTTCATCTTCTAGTAAAATACAAGTTCTTACTTCGTGTTTCTACCGTTTTTCTCGTGTTTTCCCACTGTTTTGGCTGATTTCCTGCTGTGGACAGCAGTTTGCTGTGAGATCTTTGGCTAAAGTGAATAGGAAATACTTGGAATCAAGTATTTCCTATCAAATTGGTATCAGAGCGACGATTTGGGACCACCGGCGGCTGGAATTTCAGAAATTTCAGCAAGATCTTCGTCTCCGGAAGAAGATTTTTGTGGATCCGATAGAAGAAAAATGGCCGGTAAGAAGGTGGAAGTTTTAGAAGGCGAGTTTGGTCAACTGAAGACAGATCTGGAGGGGAAATTCATGGAGATCTCTACCAACAATGAGAGGTTGGAAGGGAGGTTCGCGGCGATGGAAGAAATGATGAAGAAATTATTGGAAATGAAGACCCATCCGGACACATCGGAAGTGAGAGAGACCAATGACGTCCATGGCGTAAGAGGAAATCCGAACCCGATACGGGGGAGGAGACTTCTATGAACAGTTCTTTGCTCTGACTCAGGAGGGGACCGTGGCCGACTACCGGGACAGATTCGAGTACTTGGCTAGCCGTCTGGATCATATCTCCGAATCGGCCCTGGAAGGGAATTTCATGAAAGGGCTCAAACCGGAGATAAGAACAGCTGTCCGGGTGCTGGAGCCAAGGAACTTAGGCAAGGCTATGGAGCTTGCGCAATTGGTGGAAGATCAGAAGAAATCGGAAAGAGGGGCTCGAGGCAACTACTCGGGGGGATCGTACAAGATGACTACCGCTGTACTACCCTCAAAAGGGGTAGCCACAGGGAACCAGAGGGAGGTGCCCAAGGAGAGATCTGGTGGGGGAGGTACTGGAGGACAGTTCAAGAGGTTGTCTGAGAAGGAGGTACAGGAGAAGAGAGCAAAGGGGCTATGTTTCCGATGTGACGAGAAGTATATGCCAGGGCATAAGTGCAGAGACAGAACTCTTCAGGTTCTCCTCGTTTGTGATAACGAGGAAGACGAGGAGGAAGATGGGAGCAAGTCTGAAGTGGAGGAGGAAGAGAAGATGCATCTGGATGTGGCAGAAGTCTCTCTCAACTCTGTAGTGGGATTCACTCCGAGTCACACTATGAAGGTGAAGGGAGAGATAGCTGACCGTGGGGTCGTGGTGCTGATTGATAGTGGGGCAACCCACAATTTCATTTCCACCCAACTTGTGGAGCTATTGGGGATGAAGTTAGTGGATACGGGAGGCTATGGAGTGATGATGGGCACGAGAAAGGTGGAAATGGGAAGAGGAGTTTGTAAAGGAGTGGTTCTAAAAATTCAAGGTATACAAGTGAAGGAAGACTTCCTTCCCCTGGAACTGGGGAGTACGGATGTCATCCTAGGGATGAAGTGGTTACAAACTTTGGGGGAAACCAAAATCAATTGGGGCACACTACGAATGGAGTTGGAAAAAGGGGGAAAGAAAAAGGTGATCCAAGGGGATGCCGGGCTGACCAAAGCAGGGGTTTCTCTGAAATCCCTAATCAAAACAATTCAGGAAGAAGGGGGAGGATACTTGGTGGAATTACACAGCTTAGAGGGAGCGAGTGGGGAGGAAGGGGGAGACATACCCCTCTCAGTGCAGCCTTTGATCCAGGATTTCGAGGAGGTTTTTCAACCTCCTCTAGGGTTACCACCATCCAGGGAGCAGGAGCACGCCATCACATTAAGGGAGGGAGTGTCGCCGGTCAGCGTGCGGCCTTATCGATACCCTCAGTTTCAAAAGGATGAAATAGAAAGGTTGATCAGAGAAATGCTGGAAGCAGGGATCATCAAGCCCAGCACCAGCCCGTTCTCTAGTCCTGTTCTATTGGTGAAGAAGAAGGATGGCAGCTGGCGATTTTGTGTAGACTATCGTGCACTCAACAAGGAAACGGTTCCTGATAAGTTTCCCATACCAGTGATTGACGAATTGTTGGATGAATTGAGTGGAACGGTGATTTTCAGCAAGATCGACCTGAAATCTGGATATCATCAGATCCGAATGAAGAAAGAAGATGTGCCCAAGACCGCTTTCAGAACTCATGAGGGTCACTATGAGTTCCTGGTGATGCCATTTGGCCTCACCAATGCCCCAGCCACTTTCCAGGCACTCATGAATACGATCTTCAAATCATATCTGAGGCGATTTGTTTTGGTATTCTTCGATGACATCTTAGTATATAGTAGAACAGAGGAAGAACACTGGGGGCATTTGAAGAAAGTGTTAGAGGTTCTCCAGGAGCACCAGCTGAGAGCTAACTTGAAGAAGTGCTGCTTCGCCCAAACCAGTGTGGAATACCTGGGTCATGTGGTATCCAAGGAAGGGGTAGCAGCAGATCAGTCCAAGATTGAAGCCATGCTTAAGTGGCCTTTGCCCAAAAATCTAAGGGAGCTGAGGGGGTTCCTAGGGCTTACAGGATATTATAGAAGATTTGTGAAAGGATACAGCACTATAGCCTGGCCACTCACTGAGCAGTTGAAGAAAGATGGATTTTTATGGGGAGAGGCAGCTACTACGGCATTCGAGCAGTTGAAGAAAGCTATGACCACAGTCCCGGTCTTAGCTTTACCAGATTTTACTCAGGTCTTTATTGTGGAGACAGATGCATCAGGATACGGGCTGGGAGCAGTGCTGATGCAGAGCCACAAGCCCATTGCTTATTTCAGCCAAGTGTTGACTGCCAGAGCCCGTCTGAAATCTGTATATGAGAGGGAATTGATGGCAATTGTTTTGGCCATCCAAAAGTGGCGTCCCTACCTACTTGGAAGGCATTTCATCGTCCGGACTGATCAACGGAGCCTGAAATATTTGTTGGAGCAACGCATGGTGACCGAGGAGCATCAGAGGTGGCTATCAAAACTGCTCGGGTATGATTTTGAAATTCAGTACAGGCCTGGGGTAGAAAATAAGGCAGCAGACGCCTTGTCCAGGTGCATGGGCGAGTTGCAGACAGTAGCTGTATCAATCCCAATGATGTTAGATTGGGAAGCCATAAAGAAGGAGAGTGCTAAAGATGGGGAATTAAGCAAGATCAGAGCTGAATTAGTGCAAGAAGAAGGGAGCCATCCAGGGTACTCACTGGAGGGGGAGAGATTGTTGTATCAAGGGAGATTTGTGTTGCCCAGAACGTCAGTACACATTCCACAATTGCTCCAAGAGTTCCATGGAACTGCAGTGGGAGGTCATTCAGGAGTATTAAAGACCTATAGGAGGCTAGCAGCTGAGCTTTACTGGAAAGGTATGCACAGAGATGTGGAAGAGATGGTATCCAGGTGCGAGATCTGCCAAAGAAATAAGTATATGGCCATGTCACCAGGGGGATTACTGCAGCCTTTGGCATTACCAGGACGAGTCTGGGAGGAGATATCTATGGACTTCATTGATGGGCTACCCCGTTCTGAGGGATTCACAGTGATTCTAGTAGTAGTGGATAGATTGAGCAAATATGCTCATTTTATTCCTCTCCGCCATCCATACACCGCAGTGACTGTAGCATCAGTATTCATCAGGGAAATAGTCAGACTACACGGAGTACCAGAAGCGATAGTATCAGACAGAGATAAAGTATTCCTCAGCCATTTCTGGAAGGAGTTGTTCAGACTGCAAGGGACAGTACTAAAGAGAAGCACGGCGTACCACCCACAGACGGATGGACAAACAGAAGTAGTCAACAGAAGTTTGGAAACGTATCTGAGGTGCTTCGTATCAGAAACACCCAAGCTATGGGCAAAATGGATATCATGGGCCGAGTACTGGTACAACACCTCTTATCATTCAGCCTCTCAGATGACTCCATTTAAGGTGTTGTACGGAAGGGACCCGCCCCACTTGGTACATTTTGGGAGTAGCAGTACACCCGTGTCGTCCGTCGAGGAGTATTTGGAGGAGAGGGATAAGACACTTGAAGAGTTAAAGAGACATCTGCTGAGGGCTCAACAGATCATGAAGAAACAGGCTGATGGACATCGGAGGGATATTCAGTTTGAGGTGGGTGAGAAGGTATTTTTGAAACTCCGCCCATATCGACAGAAAACGATCGCCAATCGGAGAAATGAAAAACTTGCTCCAAGGTACTTCGGTCCTTACGAAGTGTTGGAAAAAATTGGAGCAGTGGCCTATCGTCTGCAGCTACCACCGACGTCGACAATACACCCCGTTTTCCATGTATCCCAGTTGAGGAGAGCCATCGGGAATCATGCTACCAGTACGGAGCTGCCAGGAACATTAACGGAAGAGATGGAGATGATACTGGAACTTTGGAGCTCATGGAGGTTCGTCAGAAAAATGATGGAGCAACTGAAGTCTTGATCAAATGGAAGAATCTCCCTGACTACGAGGCCACGGGGAGCCTTACGAGCGGATGCAGCAACAGTTTCCTGA